>VWZT01015187.1:400994-444891 GCA_013397055.1 Pachycephala philippinensis
GTTGATTCTGGTTAGTTCTGCTTGCCCCTTGATAACATTAAGTGTATTTTCACTCCTGTTTTTTGGGAATATTTTTAGTTTCTGTGTCTTATATTTTTGGATTTTATACCAGTTTTGAAAGACTGGAATGAATTATATGTAAGCTTTTTAAAAGAAAACCTGGTGTTTGACAAATGTTTATTGAAGCAATGCAAAGAATTACCAAGAGCACTGTTCACTGTGCAACAAATGCAGGCAGCTCATCAGCAGAATGCAAACTCTGCTGTCTTTTTGTGGTGTTTTTAATGCTGCAAAATAAAATTAAGAATAGTAGAATATTTCTCTGTATATTAAATCTAAAGATATTGTGTCTGGCTCAGAGGAAATTCCTAATATGTAGGTTGCCATTTCCCATGGAGGGTAGGACTATGAAGTTTTGCTTTGTGTGTCGTGTTTTTATGCTGCTCTACTCCAGGCACATCACTGGCCACTGCCAGAGGCAACGTAGTGACTGTATAAATCTTTATGAAATATAAACCCAGCTTTATATTTCATAGCATTTTGAAATTTAAATTCAGTTTATTGCCAGATTTCAGATCTAAATGATTTGGACAGCTCCTTAGAGCTTGTCCTTTGGGTTTCTCTGTAACCTGGAATACTGAGCAATGTTCACTTTTACATCATATATCTTGGTGATTAAAAAAAAAAGAAAACTTGTTGGGAACTCTTTTAGATATTGTTTTGAAATTCAGCCTTCCAAAGTACTTGGTTGAATTGGAATGTTCTTTTCAAAAAAGGTATTGTTAAGGAGTTAACACTGCTGGCTGATAAATGCCTAGCTGATTACATGGCTTTTTACTACTACACATAGTTAGAGAAGTGTTTCCCCTCATTTGTCACAGATCCTATTGATTCCACATGTCAGAGCTCTCTAAATGCCTCTTTCAATGGCCAGTCTTTCTTTCCTATGTCCACAGAGCAAACGCCTTTTTTTTGCATATGGCTACATTTTGGCTTAGGCCTTTGCATAAAGTATGTCCTATTTACATAGCACTGTTCCATACCATGTGAGAGTTATTGGATGCTGTGTTATCTACATTAAACTTGGCATTCAAATATAGTTTCTAAGTCATGGTAGAAAGTATATGGTATTGGAATTTTTTCAAGTCACTATAAGAAAGAAGTTTTGTAGAAATTAATTTATTTTTTTTTATACATGTGCATCTTCCTTTAGCAATATTCTGTATTACACATGTGCATTACAGAATAATTATGGATTAAGAAAAATACAGAAAGGACAAATTTCAGCAAATAATTTTCAAAGGCTTATTTTTTACCCTGACACATGTGAACAGTTCTCTTTTTTTATCTTTCATATTTTTTATCATTGGTACAACTTGTCAGAGAGATGGGGTAACTGAGGTTCTTGTTAATACATCCCTTGGGGTGAGTTAGAGTGAAACAACACTGAATGACCAATGCATGCCTCTATATATATACACATACATATATACACATGTATATCTATATATATATTTTAGATCAATTTGGTTGCAATGGAAAGGAGGTATTCAGCTGCTAGCTATTATTATCTATAGTAACATAATATAAAAGTATATAGCTATGACTTAAGAAATAGATGAGGAAAAAACGTGTTAGTATGTCACTAAGAAGTGAGATGGTTATTCAGACTGTAGCTAGATTAAAAAGTGTGACCTCTTGTTTCCTTCTCTTGATTTTTGATTGGAACATATGTATGAATATTTAGTGAGTCCAGAGCAGGCCACCAAGATGGTCAGAGAACTGGAGCACCTCTCCTATGAGGCTGAGAGAGTTAATGTTTTTCAGCCTGGAGAAGGCTCCCAGGAGACCTCATAGCAGCCTTCCAGGATCTAAAGTGGGCTCATAGGAGAGCTGGAAAGAGACTTTTTACAAGAGCTTGTAATGAAAAGGACAAGGGGGAAATGGCTTTAAACTGTAAGAGAAAAGATTTAGATTAGATATGAGGAAAAAATTCTTTCCTGTGAGAGTGGTGAGGCACTGAACGGGTTGCTCAGAGAAGTGATAGATGTCCCTTCACTGGAGGTGTTAAAGGATGGGTTGATAGGGCTTTGAGCAACCTGGTCTAGTGAAAGGTGTCCCTGCCCATGGCCGAAGGGTTGGACTAGGTGATCTCTAAGGCCCCTTTCAATTCAAACTGTTCTATCATTCCATAATTCCATTAATTTAATACGCTCAAAGGGAGTTTCATTTATTGAAAAACTTCAGGATGAACTAAACCAGAAGCAATGACTGAAGCCTGGTTTTATAATGGTGCACTTTATTTGTGAGAGAGGGATCATTCCCCTTCAACTGTGAATTTCTTTCGATCTTAACTAGAAACAGAAGTCTTATTTTGAGTATTTTATGAGAGAAGATAGACAGACTGGTGAATTTGGGCATGCGATATGAGAAAAAAAGTGTCAATAAGTCGACTATCTGTGAAAAACTGTGCAATTAACAAATACTTCATTTTTCTTCCCACAACACTTTTTGTTTGGGGGCAAGTTCAAATATTGCATTATTTCAAGTACATAGGCTTGGAATTCTGGTGGAACATATTGTTAAGAAGACCTCTGTTATCTCTCTTTCAAACCATGTCATGTAATTTCGTGAACTGGCCACACTAAAACTGATCATGGTTATCTCTGCACTATGACTAGAAGGTTGTAACAAGAATAGGTTACTCAGCTGTTCAGAAGTGTTCTTATTTCCAACATCAGCATATTAGTGGCCTGTTTATAATCACTGAATGGGGCAGACTGGAAGGGACCACAGTGAGTCATGTAGTCTAACCTCCCTGCTCAAGCTGGGTCATCCTAGAGCACATGGCACAGGATTGCGTCCACATAGTTCTTGAAAACCTCCAGTGACAGTGACTCCACAGCCTCACTGGACAATCTGTTCCAGTGCTCGTCCACCTGCACAGTAAGGAAGGTCTTCCTCATGTTCAGGTGGAATTTCCTGTACATCAGTTTCTGCCCGTTGCTTCTTGTCCCATTGCTTGGCACCACCAAGCAGAGCCTGGCTCCACCCTTGTGACACCTTCCCTTCAGATACTTGTATACATTCATGAGGTCTATAACTGTTTTCTTTATAGTCAGTGTTTCTTATACTCTTTCCATACAGTATTATTTTGTGTATTAAGTAGAGAAGGTTGCTTTAGCTTTTCTTTGACAACATTTGTTCAATTTTTGAACAATTAAATCTTGTAAGCGTTTATCCTAGAACTTTTTTTTTTTTTTCCAAAAGGCTGGAATAAGCACACTATATTACATATTTATTAATAAATATGTTTGAAAAATTATATTTTAGTATTTATTTGTTTACACACACAGGACCAAAACACTTATCACTGAAAAGCAAATTCAGTAATTCCTGTTAATATTCAGGCTTGATTTTAGAATTAGTTTTCTTGTGCATATGGAAGAAACCTGCCTATTAGTGTGTATAATAACCTGCTTGATAATCATCTTTCTTCCTTTGGAAAACCAAAGTTTTTGAAAGCTGTTTTTTGTACTTGTCTCTTTCCTTGTTTATTTGCTAAGTAGAGGTGTAATATTTCATCTTTATAATTCTTAGACAGTGGAATAAGTATTCTGCATTGCTTGCAAAATAAGAGAGTTGAGTAAATGCAGAGCTTCTTCAACTCAACAAATTAAAACTGTCTTGAAGATGCAAAATAGCTTATTTCCTGTATCCTAACAACCTGCTCATCCTTTTCTGTTGATAAGTTACAGATTAAAGAAATTTGAGATTGTGGGTGTCTGTGTGTGCATGTGTTTGTCATATGGTATGAAATATAGACAATACAGTGTAATTCACATGACCTGCAAAAAAGATACTCATTGTAGAACTGGAAAAGGGCTTTTGGTTATTACTTGATTTCTCTGTTTATTTCAAGTAAGTGAACTCTAAATCAACAGCAGAAAATGAAGTAGCTTCTTGCATTTGACTTCAAAAAAATGTCATAGGAATTATGGATGGCAAAAACTTATAAGGTCATTTTGCCAATCCTTCTGTCCGTAGGAGATTTTTCCCTGTGGTATATTAAGAGTTTTATAACTTTCCACAAGATTTTGTGAGTTCCCCAGGAGAGGATTTTGGTCTGTTGAGAGAGCTAGATTAGAAGCTCTTTTACTGTATTTTACAGCTGGCAAACCTATCTTTTATTGACAGCTGGCATTGACGCTAGGCTGAGGAATGCAGCGAGGCTGTATGTTTCCATAGATGTGAGAGTTTGGCAGCAGCATTAAATGGGGTGACTGAAGTTTGATTGTAAAAGCAGGGAAGCTGAAGTTAGAGATTTTTCTCTGCAACTCCAGTTAGCTGTATTAAGAAATGATCTTATTGATGGACACGGATACTTTTTACAACACCCAGGTTTAGCAAGAGGCACTTCAAATGGTCCCTACTGCTATGCAGCACTAAGAATGGAAAGGATTAAATATTTCTGTAGTCATAATTCCAGAACCTGTATTGACAAATATTTGTATTACACAAACTATTGCTCATTTGAAAGTTTATTTCTTTCACTGTGCAAATGCACAACCAAGAGGAATATGCATTTACCCTTTGAGAAGGCTTAGTGTCACTGAATGTAAGCTTACTTAAGTCAGTGAGCAGGTCATGACGTCTCCAGGATTAGTGCCAAACTTACTAATTTATTTCAGGTCTTTGAACACTTTTGTATTAAACTTACAGGTTTCACCCACTTTCTAAGATGGACAATTATATAGTGAAGAATTTTCTTATTTTTTAATACTTTTGCTATGTAAATATTTTATTAAGACAATATATTTAAAGAAAGTGGAAGAACCTAAAAGTTGTAATGTTTACTTACAGCTGTTTACTCAAGGCATTCTTCTTTTGGCAGTTCCTTGATAGCACAGTTCCAATGCAACAACGCAGTCAGGAACTTTCCTACCCTAAAGCTGACCTAAGAATTAGAGTTGGATAGTTTTGCTGGCTAAATAACAGTGAAAGACATTGCTGAATGGAGCTGATGGGAGTGAATCTGCTGATTGCTTTCCTTAATCAGTTTTCACTTTTCTAAAAGGGTGCATAGATCTCCCAGGGATACGTTACTCCTACTTTGCATCTGGAAGCAGAGTTGATGCTGCAGAGGTATCTCTTCATGTATGGAGTTACAGAATTTGATCAGGGCCAATAAATTTCATGGAGAACATGTACTGAGTGCTTACAAACATCAACTCAGGCTGTTTGACCTGGGGTATGAAATTTTAACCTTACATAGAACAGTACTCAGCTTTAAATACAGTGATGCTTCATGATAACAAATTTTTAATTTTGCAGTTTCCTCTGAATGGCTAAATATGTAGACTCTTATCTTCCTTTCACCAGAGGAAAAAAAAAATAACAGAACAGAAGAAAATATTCTACATCTCACGCCAAGATGAAACAGCAGCAGGAATTTCTTACTTATTCTCTCCGTTGATTGTGGTGCCTTTGGCTCTTACCTCTCAAACATTCCTTCAGGTAGCTAACAGAACTAATCCAAACTTAGTATAGTGTTGGTCAAGAACAGAGTCCTGTTATTCATTTTTGTGAGGTGAATCCCTTACTAAATGTCTTGGTCTAAGGTCTCAAAATTCAAATCACATTGAATATCGCTGCAATTATTTTTTTTTTCAGCTATGCTATAAATAACAAAAGTATGTCAGAACTGAGAAGATATGAAGTATAATCCATTGTATTCTGTTTGCAAAAAATATGCTGTTTATTTCTGCCTACCTTTTTATGCCTATCTTATACATAACATTTTCTTCTTTTAGGAGCTTTAAAAGTTTACGCATTTTATCTTTAGTAGAAATGACTACATCTATACTTTCATTCTTAATTAGTAGAATGCAATATAAGTTCTTTTTTTGCCTCATGAAACACTCCTATCACCATAACAATGCCAAACATCCACAGTAAACTAATATCTTTGTTCACAAAACACTGGTAGTTTCATCTGTGTCAGTATTTTTCATCACTGACTTCCCTACCATTAAATGTTCCATAAATATTCCACATGAAGCTTCTTTTAGCTTTTTATACTTCAGAAGTGAAATTGAAAGTCACATTTTCAGAAGAATAATTATCTATTTTTGTGTGTGCCTTGTTAAGCTGAATCTTTTTATTAAGAGTTGTATTTTAGTGATATCTGGCCTGTTATGTTTTTTCTTGATAGAAAAAAATCTGGATTAGCTGTGTCAATGGAATGATGAACCATCTAATAAAATTAGCAGTATTAAACTTTCAGAATTCCAACCAGAATACAGATTTTGTCTCCTTTACACATGAATGAGACCATAAGTAGTTCTGTAATGGACTGAATAAGAAAAAAACTGACTGAAAGTAATCGTCAGCACATCAGAGCAATTGATGTGGTCAGAATTTGCCGTTTTAAGGTACACTGTTGATAGAGTCTGCAGATTTTGGGGGGGATTCTGCCTTTTTTTTTTTTCCCTTTTTCTTTTTCTTTCTTTTTTTTGAGAGAAAATAGTGTAATAGAATAAAGTGTTTAAATAGGATTATCTAATTTCTAGGTGGAACAGGTTTGGAGATGTTACATTCATTTCACTGAATGTGCATGTCGTGTGATGTCCTCTTGCAAGTTAATGGTTTCTCTTTAGGATAAAGGATATTTCTTTGTTGTTTCACTTTTCTGGCTTCTTATGTCAGTGTTGGGTTTTTTATGTATGGGATCAATTTATAACACAGTATGAGCAAAAGATTTATTTTGCATCATTTTGGTGATGCTAAAACTGTACATAAGTCCTACATTACTAAGGTTCTGTAAGTGCCTCGTGGGTTATCCTGTCTATTGGAATAGCCCTCAGTAGTTAAATTATTCTGGATGATCTGGTTGCAGAGACTGGGGGTGGAAGTTTTTAGCAGGGTGTGGGTGTGACCACAGTGTTTATTCCACAATACTCATGTCATTACTGGGGGCGTGGTTTCAGCAGGAAATTACAGGCACCGTAAAACACCTTCTTTTGTATACTTTTGCTATTAATACTGCTGTTGTTATTGTACTTCTAGTAAATAGGTATTTCAATTCATAATCCCTCATTTATTGTCCTTTCCTTACCCAAAGGGATGGAGGAAGGGGAGTGGCTTAATTGTAGTTCAGTTTCCTTGCTGTGGTTAAAACCAGCACACTGGAATAAATTCAAAGGCCTTGGTATAACATGAAGCTTGTTGAGTTTGCCCCCAGACATGACATGCTTCTTTGGGCCATTAGAATTTATACACTCTTTCAAAGCTAGATTATGTAGAATCTAGAATGGTTTGCCTTGTAGAAGGGTACATTTCTGGATAACATATCTGAGTGATTGATATTTGAATGGTATCAGTTGGAAAGAGATTTAATTAAAGAATGAAAGTGTCTGCAGATGTCCGAAGGAATTACCTGAGGCAATTTTTTAAATAAACCTAAGGACTATGTAGAGATCATGTTGAAACAACCACAGTGGTATGCTACCTTCTTTGATGTTTGCCACCAAATGCCCTATAAATTCACATTGGTGTTGCGCATGAATTGTTACTCTGGTCTTCACACAAGGAAAAGATTTCTAGAAAGAATGCAAACTATCATACTCTTCCATCCCAATGAAATTCAGATTTTCAGTATTTAAAATGAAAATTATTTACCAGAGTCACAAATTACTTGATGGTACTAAATTTGTGCTCCTTTCTCTAACACCAATCCACAAACCATTCCTTTATATTGGAAGTCAGGAATATTCACTGCCATCTTAAGACTCTGTTCACTTTCTGGATGTACTCAGATATCATTCAGTTTGAAAATACATTTTCAAAAATAACAAAATAATTAAAATTTGTAAGATATGCAGGTATGTAATATATGTAATACCTGTCTTTTTTGTAAATCTTAGCGACACTGTTCATTGGCAAAATCATATGAGTACCCGGGTGAAGACTTCCAGGCTTCTCAAT
Source organism: Pachycephala philippinensis (assembly GCA_013397055.1). Lineage (NCBI taxonomy): Eukaryota > Metazoa > Chordata > Aves > Passeriformes > Pachycephala > Pachycephala philippinensis. The sequence goes on from VWZT01015187.1 coordinate 408,981, forward strand.
TTCTCGGAATGAATCCCAAGTAAAAGATTGCAATTACTTGGTAACATTTGAGAGAGATACTTGAGAAAAAGAAAATTCATTGAAACTACTGAGATAGTATCTCTAATTAGACACCATTTGCAAAATAAAAGATCTGAAGCTTTTGTGCTTTTTTTACTTACAAGCAATAAACTATTTTGTAGGGTCACTTTCAGTTTTATCACTGTACTACTTTAGCACATATTGCTAGAAATACAATTTTAAGTGAGCAAGATTTGGTTGCTAGGTACATGGGGGTTTTGAGTTTTTTGGGTTTTTTTCAACTACCAGCCTTATTAGGACAGTACTTCATTTGTTTACTTTGTTTCTATTCTAAGGCGGATTAGTGATCTTTTAATTTTTTTATTTTTGAAGTTCCAGTCTTAGGGTTACCTTTTGGCTATTATAGTTGTTAGGGTTTGGGGTTTTTTTCCTAAGAATAATGTAAAACCAGTTCACAAACACTTCTCTCTAAACTGGAATTTACATTGAAGAAATTAAAGATTTGAAAGTGCAAACCACTCTTCTAGGAAATACTTAAGTGCATGCAAAATGTTAAGATGCGAGCAGTCCTATGCATTCCAAAATATGCTTTAGCTAGATGTTGAACGTTTATTTAAGGCTTTGAAGGATTGTGAGCCTTAAGGTATTCCTTTCATTTTAAAGCAGATAAATCTATTTACAGTATTCTACCTAATGCAAAGCACTGACAACAATAAAATAGAAATTTGAATTTTTAGAAATCATATGATAACTTCTAAAACAAACAGTAGATTAAAACCACAAAAGTTCAGCTTTTTGAGGTCTTTAACTTCCTCTGACTGCAGTGATGTTTGTTAGTCGCTAGTCACGTAAACCTGAATTTTAAGGAAGTTGGAAAAGCACAGAATTTTGATTTGAACAGTTTTCTCACCCTCTGAAATATCTCAGATCATCTCAATTGAAGGCTGATTTATTAAAACAAAGAATGTCAAAATACACAGTAAACAAAGTCTTCGTATTTGTTAAAAACAATTTCTTAAAGATTTTTATACTTTGAGTTCAAGTTTTGTTCTTCTAGGGTGTATTTGCTTGATTTCTTTTTTCTTTTTATTACTTTTTTTTTTTTTTAACCAATATTTCTGTGGAATGCAAGAATTTATTCAAATCTTTTCACATCAGAACCCATTAAGAAATCAGTTGTTGTTCCTTTGCTTAGTTAAAAGAGGCATTAAATTCCTTAAATGATACCTGAATAAGTATCTCTCTGAGAAAGTCTTTTATAGCATTAATGGATTTCTAAACTGAATTTCAGGGAGAATACTTTGTATTGGTACAATTTAAGTTCCTATAGAAACTAGAATTTTAAGAACATGAGTTTGAAGCAACAGATACATAGATATGTTAACTGTAGAAGTGACAAGACTCCAGCACACAGCACAAAATTTGCCTTTAAGCATCATGGTTGGTTCAACAAATCACATGGATTTATGTTCCATTTTTAATTTTTTTAAACATAATTCCTATAAGTAACTCAGTGGGACTTAGCAGGCCTACTCACATATAAAAAATCAAGCATGTGGCAGTGTGTTGCTGTATAGCAGACACAAGTCACTAACACTACTGTATGTATAAAAGGCTTTGTGTGCTGAATATTTGCAAGTGGTTAAAAGTAGTTGTACATCCAGATTATGCATATTTAACAATGTTTGCACATATACACTTGTCAGCCACCTCTGGTTGATAGCACAGAGGTCTTAACTTATTCTCAGCATGGCAGATATCTGCACATTCACTGTGGTGTTCCTCTGTGTGTTTCTTGGGAGTTTTACACATGCAAAGCACACTGTATTAGGATGTAAGTATTCACCACCATTGCTGTGTGTATGCAAGCCTGATACATACTGTGCTGGGAGATACCAGCACTTCCCAATATGCTGCCAGATTTATTTTTCTAGTATTATAATATTGACACAAATGAAAATTACAGGTTTTTCCTGCACTTTATAGTATCTAATGATACAAAAATACGTATTTTACAAGATCTTTTTCTTTATAATTATGTAGTTGTATTTTAGTAGCATGGTATTTCTTACACATAATGACTGTCATTGTAGTAACGTAGTACTAGGCATTATAAAACTGAGCAAATCAATTCTGTTTTACATTAGTGTTATAAAACATAGAGTTCTTGGGGTTTGGTTTTTTTTTCCACATTACCTGGTACCTCTGCACTTTCATTGTTAAATATTATTGCCATCTTAAGACTAATTTTGCTATTCTCACCTACCTTTATTTTATCATTATTTAAAGGTTTTAATTTTATGTTTTTCAAATGTTACTGTTCCAAACACTTGATTTATATTTCTGTCTAACCTTACCTTTCTGAGGCATCACTCTCATATGTGAACACTTGCTTGTCTTTCTGATGATACTAAATGCATTTTGGAGGTCTTTCTGTATGATTTGTATCATGCCACACGATCAGAAGTAATTCTTTACGCCTTTATAAATAGCTCTAATATTGCAAAGCAATGTGGAAAAAATGCTGTACAGGTATGACTTTCAGAATTAAGCATCTTTGTTTAAAGACAAAGACAGTATTTAAAATATTTTTAACAACTTGAAAACCTGTATCTTTCTCCTTTGTTGTTTCTATTTTGCTGTCGAAAAGCAAGCTGAAGATTCTCTTGTTGGGAATCAATTTATAGCTGTGTTTCACTTCATTGGAAGATTTGTGTTAGCAAGGCTTCCAACACATAAAACCAATTAGATTTCCAAATAAAGGTATGGGGATGAGAAGGCTGAAATTTAAAAATTGCAGCATCAAGCTGGGACTGTTTTGCAGTTTTAGTGGGTGACAACATGATTTTATTTACCCTCTGTTAGCTTATTAAGAAAGTAGACACTGCATTGCAGTCCCATCTTGAAGCTTAATAAAAGGCTTCTTTGTTACTGTTGGAAGACTCCTTTGTCCTAATTTCTTGTGTGGAATATTCAGAATTCAAGTATTACCCTTGGTAGGTGACCTAGTGAAATCTTCATTTTTGGTTTTTGAAGAAGGATTTACATAATTTCTTGGGGTGTTAACTGCTTTAGTTTGGGCTCTTTGCCCATGTAAATACAGCTGTACCTACTGGTGGTAGTGTAACAAACTAACTTACCAAAGAGGAATTTGGAATAATTTCATAAAATCAGTTCTGACAAATCAAGCTATATAGCTGATATTGCTGAAACAGCATCAGGAAATTCTTCTGGCATGGCTATATTTGGTTAGGAATCAGAAGGGGTATGTGATGCATACCAACTTTTCTTCTCTTACAGTGAGGGGATGGACTACTGTTCTGAACAGTTTCCTACCAGTGGGAGCATGGAAGTACACCATAGATGGGTCACGCCTGAAATGTGGCATTTATGAATGCAGCCTATTGTCTTCCCATATTTGACAATTCTAGATCAGTAGGATTAAGTAGGACAACTGCACAGTTCCCTTAAAGTGATGTGAAAGTGACCAGTCTGAGAAAATTGCTAATAGCAGAACAGTTGGCCAGTTTTAAAGGCTGATTTGTTTTTTAGTCTGTTCTCTGAGCTTCCAGTCTTCTATGTGCCCCCTTTCCAAAAACAAAATTATTAACTATTTATATGCTTTATAAGCAACTATGAAGAAAAAAAAAAAATCCTCTTTCTCAGATATTGCTAACACTTACAGCTAAACTGAAAAGATGTCATTGGTTTATTTGGAAAATACTTCCTGACTGCAAAATCAGTCAGTAGAAGTTCAAAGGAAGAAAATTGATGCTTTTCCTGGCAGCTAAGCTAGCTTACACTCAGGTTTTTAAAGTCACTTAAAAATGGCAAGCAACAACAAAATTGGGTATATTTTTGTCTCCTCTTCCCATCCATTAACACATCAGATATACTAGTAACAGGCTTGAAAACAGCAAACTGATCTGAAAGTCAGTCTAGATATCCTGTGTTTTTTTACTATGATGTGTCATTAGATTTGAGACAGTGCTTTAAAAATTGAGAACTGGAGTTGAAAGGTACCAAATAAATTAAACTGTAATGCAGCGAATGTTGTTTTCCAATTGGGAGAAGACAACTGCATTTGATTCTTTTTATCAGTCAGTATAGATTTTGGAATGTATGCATATTACACTTCGTTTTCAAGTGAACCATTTCACAACTTGAAACTGCACATTAAATGCTAGAAAATTTGTTAGGAATTAACCCTGTCCTTACAAATGTATCTGTCTGGGGAGAGGGAGAGGGGCTTTAAGGGAATTAGCAATAAAGTGACACCTTCCTAATATATACTTCCGTCTGTCTAATACTTCAAAAACCAAAGGGCTAAATATGGCTCAGGAAGAAAAATTAAATTTTTAAGATACTAATAATATTAATTCTGTCTTGAAAAGCTTTGTTTGCCTAGCTGATTTTTGAAGTGCAATCTATCATTAGTCACAGTAAGACAATACTGTTTGCTTTCGGATTTACTCCTAGTGGTAAAATATCAACAAATAGCCTCTTGTTATGATGTCACTGGTGCCCCCTACTCCTGACCCCTGGTAATAGAAGAAACTTCTGTTGACATCACAGGAAATGGAACAATAAACTTCACAGTTAAATACTGCTGTTTACTGAAGCAACAGTTGGTAGGAAATTATGGTATATAATTTTATCTTAGTAACTTTTAATGTAAATTGATGGGGGTATTAATATACACAAAATAAATTTTTGGTCTTGTTTTTGTTTTTTTTTAATCTCAATCTTCTCAAAATGTGTTTTTTTTACATAAGAGAAAAGAATGGCTGTATTCAGTTTGATCAAAGCACCTCCTAGTCTGATACACTGTCTCTAATAGTGGCCAGTCAAAAATGCCTAGGAAAAATAAGAACAGATCAAGCATAAAATGAAACTTTCTGGCATGTGGCAGTCCACAGCTCAGGGATTTCCCAAGCTGAAGGTTATATTTTGAAGGCTTTATTCCATGAATTTCTGATAAGTTTTCAAACCTATCAGTATCAAACCTATCAGATCTTTTGATGATCCTGTATTTTTCTACTTTTCCCTTAAGGAATGTTTGTAAATCTTAAGAGAGAAGTAGTTTTAAATTGAACAGCTACTTTCTATCTAGTCTTCATTAAAAGGGTTGTTTTAAACAGATTTTAGAATCTGTAGTCCTAGTGTAAGATATTTTAGTGAAAAAAATAAAGTGCTTTTAAAAGGACACGATAATTTGACACACTGATTAACTAAAGTGCTATTTCCAAAAGCCTTGGAACAATGTATTGATACACAGCGTGGTATGATGATTATTCTTGTTACGTTTGGTAGGATAGGCAGAGATTTTGGCCAAAGATCCTTGAAGTAAGGGAATTTAGGGGAATTTAATCTTTTACTTTCAAAAACAGAAAGGTCTTGGATTTTGTGGATGAAAAATAATATTGAAACAAATAAATTTGCACACTATGCAGATAAAAAAGAAATAACACAGGATAGGGTGTTTGGAAAAATTGTAATTATCCTAGGATTTTTTTAATTGAGAGTATTCCAAGAAATTAATTTTTAAAACTTTTCCCCAAGGAACAGAATCACTTGCTACATGTTACTCAACATATGTGTATTTAGTATAACAAGTCTAGAAACTTAAGTCAAAATTCTTTAACAAAACCCAAGAAAGATGTTGTATATTTTAATATTGAAAGTAACGTTTGTAAATGTTGATTTGATTGTATACAAATGACCTGTTGGTTTGTAGGGTTTTTTTGGTTTGTTTTTTTTTTTTTTTTTTTTTTTTTTTTTTTTTTTTTTTTTTTTTTTTTTAAGTTAGAAGAGGCAGGCTAAAACCTTTCTGTTCAAATTCTTAAATAAATTAAAAGTTTTATATATTCCCTAACAAAATGAAAACCTGCTATTAAGGTAATAGCTCCAATAGAATTATAGAATCAGGGAATTGTTTAGATTGGAAAAGACCTTAATGATCATCGAGTCCAACCATCAACCCAGCACTGCCAAATCCACCTCTAAACTATGTCCCTAAGCACCATCTCTAAATGTACACATGATCACTAGTACATTACTATTTCTGGAATGTCAGAATGCATGTGAAGTGCTAAAAGAAAAAAGACGAGCAGAACAAATATTGTCTGCTTCTACAAATCTTCTCTTGCAAAACAGGTAGAATTCAAATATTTTATTCAAATATCTCTTGGTGAGATTTTAAATGACCCCCTAGGAGAGAGTCAAAGATGAGGTGTGTGTGAATGGAAAAAGTTGTGGAGTCATTGTCAAATCTGTCCCAAACCCACACAGTCTACTAAACACAAAAGAACCACAGAATTGTCAGCCTGCCATCTCTTATACTCTTGGTTGAAAATGGTGTTCCTGAAACTTAAAAATAAGTGTAATAAAATTATGCATAGGTTTTGTGTTTTCCATTTTTCTGTAGTTTGTAAGAACCAATTCTAAGTAAAAATTGAAATTTTTTCCTGAGCTGAGCACAAGTCCCTCTGTGTTATAATTTCCTTTTCCATGACTGACTGTTCTTACCTCTGTCACTTCAATTAAAAAAAAAAAATCTCAGATTTATTTTCAAAAAGTTATAACTACAATCTCAACATCATAAAAAAGGCTATCACGATCCTAAGGTTAACCATATTAATTGTGTTTTCTTCATGTTTATTTGTTTACAGTAAATTATTTTAAAAGTAGAATGCTAAAGCAGTCACTAAATGAACATATATACAAACCTTCATGCTAATTTCTTCTCAAATAGAATTTCACATGCTAAAAGATGTGAAAATTCGTAGATATGTAACCTGCATGTGTTGTTTTTGCATCTCAAATCTAATTAACTTAAAAATTATTAATATCAGAAGAGGAATGGAATGTAGACGGAATAATTTAGTTTGAGATTATCGAAACTTAAACAGATGTGTTTCTTATTTGATACACCTCTACATAAACATTCTTCTTTTAGCTTGAATATTTGGGAGAGAGGAAATGTTAGAAAAAGTCTGTGCTCTAACAAAAGCCAAACACCAGAAAATCTAGTGGTACTGGTAAGACTTGCCACCACCTCAAGCCAGCGTTAGTATGTTATTGTAGAAGATGCATTTGTTCTGAAATTTTAACTAACAATTTGTGAGAAAGGAGTCAATCAGTTCGTAATTTTTGCGTCCTGTTTTTGTGGGTTTTTAGAGATTCATTCATTTTAAGTGGAGGAACTGTTACTGCTTTAAGAGGGACAGAACTTTGTCAAATATGGTGAAATGAAAGGGAAGGAGATAATACAGGACAGCATAATGACAATTAGAAGGTCAAGAGGAAGAAAAGCTAAGTCATTGACAATTTATGAAGTGATGAAATATGTGCCTGACTTTTATACTTTGAGTGAGTGGCAACATAAAGAAATTACAATGGTTGTTCCTGGGCAGTACTGTTCTTTTTCAGAAGTGATTAGGGAAAGATTCCATATAAAGAAAGTGGTCATACAGAAAGATGCTGATTTTGCCTCCGATTTGCAGTTATTTTTGCTTCTTGGAAGGATTTCCAAGGGGACAGTTTTAAAGTAGAGTTTCATAAAAATCCCATCCACATCTTAATGCTGCATTTCATGCAAAATTTTAAAACACCAGTGTTGTCAGTCTTAAGCTCAGGACATCATAATTTTCACAAAAGAAGTGAAAAATGTGATTTCAGCCTTTTTATGCATTCCGTAAGACAGGTGAGGAGCTTAGGGGAGAGATGACTTGGGAAGCGAGGTTGATGGAGCAAGCTTTTTTAAGTTTGGTGAAAAGAAAGTTGAGGGGCAATCTAACAAAAATTTAAAGCTGTTTCATGGGAATCTTTAATGCTCGTGGAGCTGGACAATCCCCTGTAGTGGCAGACTATGAGGAACAATGATCACTGTGTGCTCCTTGTGAGAATCAGAGGAGAGCCTTAGGAAACACATCTCCCTTAGAAGGGTAGTGCAGTGCTAGCCAATTTCTCTACTTTTTATGCATCAAGTACTGAAATGAAAGCAAAAGGTAGAAAATTAAATGAGAAATTGCTTTGTGAGACATGAGGCATATTAGATCCTGTCTCCTCAATGGAGGTTCTGTAGACTACTACAGACAACTGTAACCAGACAGGATTTGTTATCTGTGCTCATTTTAATTAGGCCTCTCCAAAAGTTCAGGGATGCTCTTTTCTGGAGAAGTTCCCTTCCAGATTTCTTCAACTACTCAGTTTAATTGTAGGCTTCTTTTTCTGTACAGAGAGTGATTTTATACCAGTTTGTTGTGGTTAGCAAGTCAACATTTAGAGTTTTCATTTTCTTTGCACAGTGTATCACACAACAAGGAAACATGTTTTCATACCTGTGTGCACTAGTGTTACTTATTCTATGACTCTTTCAGGAGCCTGTGCAGTCATTATTTCTCTGTATATTAAAGAGCAGTTACAAAGATTATACTGAAATGAAGATTGGTTCTTTAGCCACATTCACTGTCAGCAGCAGTGGGAATAAGCTTGTATTGGTCGTTGAGGGTGTAGTGTTAGTGCTTTTTGCCCCTTTTCGGGAATACACACACTCAGTCCTAGTCAGAGTAAAGCCTGAGTGGTGGCAGTGCTGTTCAGCTCCAGCACAGACATGGCTGATTCACTTCCTCATCTTTCCTCTTTCTGATTTCTGGTAGAGTTGTGATACCACTTCTAATGATTTCTAATTTTGTTGAAATTTTTTGTTTTAGATCTCCATTCCATAGGTCGTCCGTGACCAAAACCATGCAAGGGTAAGGTTAGAAGAGGAAAAGGACATGCATGAGGTTAGTGTAAATTATGCCATGCACAACATGAGTGTACCTTTTTAGTAAACAAATCCACACTCTGAAATTCTTTGTATGCATTTTTTCAAAGGGGACAAACAGGTAATGAAACTAATGAAATTTTAAGCCAGAGAAATAGCACCTCTGGTTAAAATATTATGACATAATTAAATTGTCACACATTGCCAGAGAATGTCATGGAGGCCAGAACCATAGATGACTTAAGAAAGGGATTAGTCTAATTTCTGTCGTGGAGTTTATGTGCTAGGAATTGGCAAAAGCTTGAAAGGCATACCAGGGAAGAATGACCATATAAATACTTCTATATGCATCAATTAATATCCACTTTCAGATGTAGAAATCTGGATAAACTGAGCCTCAATTCAGACTCGTCTGTGTTCATATGAGAAATATGAGTTAAAAATAGAATAAAAACTTGAGTTCTACTATATGAGGAAAATTTTCAGATGCCACTGTGACAGCTGACACAGCAACATTGACCCAGAAGTGGAGATGAAATGTCTAAAAAGCAAAGCCCTACAATTCAGATACTAAAGAAAAAAAAAATCATTTCTTAAGTATTCATTACAGTAAAGTAATGGTAAAGTGTTAAAAGACATTGTTAGTCATAGCACATCCTGAATTTGAAAATTAGATTCTGTCATATCCAAAGAAGAAAACTGAAAAACTGTCCAGTAGCGACAGATGTTATACAGGTATTATCCCAATATTAAAGAACAGCAAAAACATGTAAATTTTCATGATAAATAAATCAGTACTAAAATGCGGGATATATGTCCCATTTGAAATAGAAGAGTTAGACAAACTAAATACATTTCTTGGGGTTATTAGAGATGAAGATACAAAAGCATAAAGGTTAAGACTGTGAAGTAATCAGATTAAAACTTAGAAAACCTTTTGTGTTTACTGGGGGCAATGCATTTCACATGAAATATCCTGACTGTAGATAAAAACTACTTAATGCAAAACATATTTGACTTTTAGCTTCTTCATTGAGTAGTAGAAAAGACATTACTGTTCTGCCCACAGAACTAGGATTTGACTGTTTTCTGTATCCTAAAAAAGGATGAGAACCTTAGCTACAGATTTCTGGGCACCCAGTGGTTTTCTCTGTTAATTTCATGAGCTAACAATAATCACATTCACACATTTTCAGCAATAGGAATCTGGTTTTGATTTTTGAAATTTCAAGGTGTTTAGAAGGGTTACTGTAGTTTTTGTGTGCTTCATTGTGTCTCCAAAACATGTTACTAGGAATAATTTCAAATGTTCAGAATAGTTGCTATTGGAAAATGGTCAGAAATAAAGGTTACAGTAAGACTTTTTTTCTCCTTAACTTTCTGACACTCTTTAACCTTCCTGGCTGTTAAACTAAGAAATATAGTGATCTATTAAACAATTAGCAACTGGAACTGTAAATGTAATAGGACTATGGTCAATAGTTCAAAGACACATGCCTAAACTTTCAGTCTCTGAGGAATGTCAATGGGCTGGGATCATGAATGTGTTTTTTTAAAACAAACTGCTTCATTTTGAACTAGAGCAAAATGTCAGATCAAAATAGTATGAATTTTTTTCCAGACAGCTACATAGAATCATAGAATCATTTAGGTTGAAAAAAAAACCTTAAATATCAAGTCCAAAATTAACCCAGCACTGCCATCTTCACCATTAAACCAATTTTCCAAGTCTACACTTTTTTGAACACTTGAAGGAATAGCGATTCTATCACTTCCTTGGACAGCCTTTTCCAATGCTTACCCACCCTTTCAGTGAAGAAATTTTTCATCATATCTGTTCTAATCCTCCCCTGATGCAAATTGAGACCATTTCCTCTCATCCTTTCACCTTGTTACTGGTAGAAAAGGCTGACACCCACATCACTACAACCTCCTTTCAGGTAATTTTAGAGAGCGATAAGGTCTCCCCCAGGCCTCCTTTTCCCCAGGCTAAACAACCCCAGCTCCCTCAGCCCCTCCTGATTACACTTGTGCTCCAGACCCAACAGCTTTCGCTTCTCTGGACTTGCTCCATCACCTCAATATCCTTCCTGAATTAGGGGCGCAGAACTGGACACAGCAGTTGAGGTGTGGTCTCACCAGTGCTGAATACAGGGGAAGAATCACTTTCCTGCGCCTGCTGGCCACACTTTTTCTGATACAAGCCAGGATGCCACTGGCCCTCTTGGCCACTTGGACATACTGCTGGCTCATGTTCAGCTGCTGTCAAGCAGCGGCTCCAGGTCCTTCTCCACTTCCCAACCACTCTCCCCCCAGCCCATTGTGCTGCATGGGGCTCTTGGGACCCAGGCACAGGACTTGGCATAGCGATAGGAATAGCAACATGGGAAGAAACCCACCTCTGTGCAGATCGAGGTTATCTTGTCAAAGATGGAGAAAAATACTCTGTTCTCAGCGTTATACTTTGATAAGGAACAAATGAGTTTTGTCGTTAATAATATCTTCCTTCCTTCACCAAATAAAGTATGGTTTTGATTTCTATGTTATGAAAAGTTTATGCAAGCCATGTCCATGAACAATGGGTTTGCCCAGCAGTAAGGAATATGGAGCTTTTAGCTGGAGCAGTAAACCTGAGTATTTATTTGGAAACAGTGTCCTGTAAAATGTAGTTTAAATTTGTACTTATAGCAAATGCTTGGGAAACTTCATTGTTGCAGCCTGATACACAACCCAAAAATTACAACTCTGGTATTGCCTATTGTTTTCCATTTCTTTCCTTTTCAGCCTGTATTTTTCAATGGATCCTAAATTTTCTGTATTTCTCTGTCCCTCTGGAATTCATTAGTTCTAGAGTACAAAGGGACAGTTTGGTGTAAGAATGTCTGTGTTATTCCCATTTTAAACTGAGATGTCCAATCAACACCAGCAGACTGTGTATGCATTAGTTTACTCTGCATGCTGCCTAGGAAGTATAGTCTAATGATGGTTTTGATTGAGTAAACATATTCAAGCAAGGTTTTATTGTATATCTCCACAGTCCTAAATGAACAAAACAAGTTAATCACCCTGGAACCACTTTTCTTGTGAAACAAACTCGTTCTGAATTTTATTAAATTCTTTTTCACTCTTTAGATCTCTGCTATTCAGACTGTTGAGAAACACATATACGTTTATAGGTAAAGCAGATTATTTTTTGTTATTTTAGCTATAAAGCACTTTTATCTAAAAATAAGTTTCACCTAAACATATTGTGATGGCATTGTCCCTATAAATGCGAGCATTGATATTTATGAATCTTGTACATAGCAAAGATTATAAGAATTCTCACCAGGAATGTGTTTTAGACTTTTTTATAAAATGTTACAAAAAAAGTACCCATTTTGTTAGATGAAACCATTTCAAACTTCTTTCATTACTTGAAGACATAACATTGTCTTTACAGATCTTTTGAAGGTAGGATTTTTTTAGATGGTTGAAAAAATTCTTCCAATATTTGAAAAGATGAACTAAAAGAGATGGCTGGTAATAGAACTTCAGGGCAAACCCCAAGAGGGTTTTGATCCACAATCCCTTAAGGTGCTGTACATTTGTGTTTTCATTCATACCAGTGCCTTCAAATACTTGCCAAGTTTGAAAAATATATATATATTTTTTTTTATTTCACACTAAAGGTCTCATTCAGAGAGGCACTGTACAACAGTATATCCTCTTTATGTCACTCTTCTTGGGAGTCAAGAAATGGTATGGCCTAATGAGGTACTACATAGGTTATCAACAGGATTGTAGGATGCACATCAATAGCTTCACATCAGAGGCAAACTTAAAAGACTTGAAAGAAAAAAAAATTAGGTGAAGAGTTAGTGCTGCATGATACCATTTTCCAGGAAGAGAAAGTTCAATAGTAATACCAAATAAAAAATAACAAATAACAAAAGTAAATTCTTAATGATGTGTTGTGTTCTTTCTGATGCATTTATGATTACTGATGAAATGATTTCATCAATTAAATATTTAGATATTTCTGTAATCTTCAGAGCTAACAAGTATTTTTAAGACTTAAAAATTATTCATTTGAAGTAGTGTATGTGACTATTTTCAAAAGACCTAAGGAAAACAGTAACATTTATGAAAAGCAAGAAACACAGGTTTAATGTTTTAAATCTCTTGAAATGTGACCATGATCAAGCCAAAACTGATTACATGTGATTTTTGTTGTTTATTGTCACTCTGCATGTTCCTCAAAATTATTTCTGTGGAACACACATATCATTATTTTTGCCTATTTGACACAGACACTTCTGAATGAATTGCAGTTTGTCTGTAACATTGAAATATAATTTTCTGCGACTTTTAATTATTCTTTAATATTGTGTATCTTTAGGTGATATGTCAGTTTAAGATTGAGCTTAGTCTGGTAGTTTGAAATCGAATGTGATCTTTTCTTTTATAGTTTATATATATTTAGGTAGAGGAAAAAGTAACAAGGATTAATAAATCATAAGGTTCCTCTTAATGTTAAACAAATCTAATCACTCATAGCTTTTAGACCTAATACTTGATGAAGTCTTACATTGAAAAATATATGTTGAGGCAGATTGGTTTACAATTAAATGCCTGAGATGATATAATGAGATATGACATGTTAATGTATAATTTTTACTGTATCCCTGTCCTCTCTTGCAATTGGAGACTTCACTGAATTATCTGATTTTTGAAGTCACGGAAAAATTGAATTCTGAGTATGCAGTTTAGGAAAAATCTGGTATTTCAAATGCTTCATCTGAAAATACAGCTATGATGAACATACAGAGTGGTTTAGTAAAAAATTTACTTGCATTCTGTCAGGCTAGCAGTAAGACTGTGTCTCCCCTGATATCTTTGCAGTTTAGCTATAGGAAAAACCGAGGTGTACAGCATAAACACATGAAAAACTTACAGTACTGAGATCAGATCAAAGCTCTGTCTTGCACAATATTGTGTTTGATCAATTATGAATACCTATGGAAGAGTATGGAAACAGGCAAGTATATACTGATAGCTCCATGGCTCCTTCCACTAGGTCTCTGAATCCACTTCTAAATCCACTGCTGACTGTTTTTCTATCAACAGGTCTAATTCATTCACAGTCTAATTTTTTGTGTGATAAAGTTTTTGGTTGTATCGAATGTGTGACCCCCTAACTTCATTTAAAATCCCCTAATCTTTGTATTAGAAAAGGCAATGAATTAATTATTGCTAGATGACTTTCTCCATAACACGTATGAATTTCTAGATACCCATCAAGCAGACTCCACACCTAGAATTTCCAGGCTTACGAGCTCTGGCAAACATAGTCTGTCTGATGCATTTTAGTTACAGGGAGTATATGGCATCTGAATTGGAAATAGCCTATGGTAGCGATGGAGGCCATAAAAACTAACTTGAAAATCTTCATAAAATCATAGAATCATAGAAATAGTTTGGGTTGGAAGGGACTTTAAAAAGTCATCTAGTCTAACCCCCCTAAAATAAGCAGGGACATCTTCAGCTAGATTTGGTTGCTTTAAATCCATGAACCTGGCCTTTAACACTTCCAGGGATGGGCATCTAGCACCTCTCTGGGTAACTTGTTCCAGTGCCTCACCATCCTCACAGGAAATAGTTTCTTTTTAATGTTGAATCTAAATCTGCTCTCTTACAGTTTAAAGCCTTTTCCCCCGTGTCCTCTCATTACAAGCCCTTATAAAAAGTCTCTCTCCAGCTCTCCTATAAGCCTGCTTTAGATACTGGAAGGCTGCTGTGAGGTCTTCTGAGAGCCCAATTCTCTCAGCCTGTCCTCTTAGGAGAGGTGCTTCTTCCCTCAGATCATTTTTGGGGTCTTCCTCTGGATCTGCTCCAACAGGTCCATGTCTTCCGTGTGCTGAGGAGTCCAGAGCTGGTTGCAGCATTCCATATGATGTCTCACGAGGGCAGAGTAGAGAGGCAGAATTACCTCCCTTAACCCGCTGGTCACGCTCATTTTGATGCAGCCCAGGATATGATTTGCTTTCTGAATGTGCAAGTGCACGTTGCTGGTTCATGTACAGCTTTTCATCCATCAGCACCCTCGAGTCCTTCTCAGCAGGGCTGCTCTCCTGCTGCAGCTAGCTGTGCTACTTTTCCAGGAGATCTTGAGGTGGCTGAAGTCCCCCAGCAGGAAGAGAGCCTTTGAGCCTGATGCCTCCTGTAGCTGGAGCAGGAAGGCTTCATCAATAATCATCCTTATCTGGCAGCCTGTAATAGACATCAGCCTCAAAGTTCCCTTTGTTGCCAGTCTCCAATTCTTGCCCAATCAGACATACTGTTTTGGTTCCATTTCCTTGTGAAGTATTTCACCTTGATTGTGTTCATATCTAATCAGGATTAAAAGAAATTACTCTAAATAATTATTTCCTGTGAAAGATTTTGTTTTGTAAATTATACTCTGGTAAAAAAAGTCTTCAAAGGGAAAAGTGGAGAACCAGAATAGATTTGGAAGTTTCCAAGTGGTTTTAGATCTAAAAAAAAAAAGAGACATCTCTGTCCCTTAACTGTACAGCAGGACTACAATACAGATGCACAGACCCTATGGTATTTAGCACAAAGACAAACTATGAATGGAACACTCAAACTTTGTGCAGGATGTTGAATACACAGTTATATTCGAAAGAATTATTGTCCTTTTACATGCATATGTATGCATGCATTTTTCTGTATTTGTATCCATATATAAATATGTAAGTCAGATGTTAAATCTATTTTGTGATTACCCTTAGAAATTCAAATTTAACTTACAAAAAACCATTTGTCACCTACTTGTAAAAAAAGTCATCCTTGTATTTTATTTTTTTTTTATAATGTGCTGGCTTTGAAACTTGATATCATCTCAGAAGAACATATGTAATACCATGCTTAATCACTTGTTGAAGTTTACTTGATCCATAGTTCTTGGAAAGCTTTTCAGAACCATGTTTCACATTTCATCTACATGATAATAGTTTTAAATCTAATCATTTATGTAGTGATTAATGTAATTTTCTGTTAGGAATATACTTCTATTTCCAATTTGAAATAGAACTGGATAATATTTAGGAATGCATATAATAAATTGCAGTCAGAGGAAGTGACAGTACTACTAATCATTTATATATAGTTATAAGTTTGAGATAAAAGTCATTAGAGCTGTTTCATTTTTGTCTGTATTTATCTTCATAAGCAAGTTAGTTAAGAGTACACATGTTTTGATTCCATTTCAGTGCAGCTGTACAATTCAGAAGAAACTTCTTCTGAGTTGCTGTTCAAGGGTTACGATGCTAATCTCACAGCTGTCTCTCTAGCTGTGACTACTCATAAACCTCACAGGCTGTAGTAAGAAGAGTAAGTTGGAGAGGTTAGAAATCCAGAGAAAACTGAGAGGTGTGATAGATTATATGGAATTAGAGCACTGAGAAGATTTTGTATGAAAGAGAATGTCATGCATTTGAAATATATGTTGGTGAGTGTTGCCCTTAGGAGATGTGTACCACATACTAGATACGCAGAGGATTTTTTAATAATTGTCTGTTAATTTTGATAATCATATGATAGAATATTTTTAGATTCAAGTTTGCCTAGATCTTAAGTTCCTATTTATAGGAAAAGATAGATCTTTTTCAATCTGGGTTCATCAACAAGAGGGAAAGAATCTGATACCCTGTGTAGTAACACATGGTTACAAATGGTTTTGTACTTGGCTAGAAGAACTCACAGCTGATCTCAGTGAATAAACTGTGAGTTCTATTCTTTGAACACCCTATGAAGCCATAAAAAGTGAATCCGTATACACCTATTGTGCATTAAAGGTGTGTGATCCAGCACGATATTTATGAAATAAAACCCAAGAAATAGCTTGAAAATTCTCATCTTCTGAATACACTAGAAAATATGGTTTGGGGTTCTTTTCCATACAAGAAATAGCGATCAAGCTATATGTGTGGCTGGCTGAAGAATTTAGTGATCTGTCTTAATTTCCTCATCAATATCTACAGCACATTTTAAAGGATCTGAAATATCTTGTGTGCACTAATTATTCAAAAGAATTATTTAAAGTATTTGTGCAAATAATTCTTGCTTTGTATCCTATTTATATTGTCTTAAAAATACGGAGTTTTCATTTTGTGTATAATTGCAATTGTCCTGATTCAACATATGTAAGCACTTCTCACCTTTCATTGAATTAAGAGAGGCATAATATTATCAAGCTTCTATGCACACATTATTTTATTAAAACGAGGAATCTATTTTCATGGCTATTATGTAAAACATAAAAAGAAAAAGTAGCTCAAGAAACTGTATTAAGAAAATACAGTTATTTAAATTAAGAAAGTTAATATAAATTTTGCAGTATTTTTCTGAGTATAGAGATGTACATATGAATGAGCTACAGAGAAATTCAGCTGCATGTATGGTATGGAATGGAATTGAACTTAATGATCTCTGTGTAATAAATCATATAAATCATATGGACTTTTTTGTATTTTCAGCATTTTGTTCTATAATTTGTTCTTAACACTACCTTGCTCGTGTATAACCTAGCCATTAGGTTGAAATAGTACACTGTGCCAATTTCTTCGTTGATTGAGGGCTGTGATGTATATTCAATCTGTGAGCAAAAGCAAAAATAAAACAAAATATAAATGAGACAGATTGAAACACTGCAATGTTTTGCTTAACTTAGCAAACTGCTAAGTTTGCCTTACTGTAAGTCTGCCTGACTGTCTAAGCACAGATACAGTATACAATTCTGTAAAGTCTTAAAAATTCTAGTTTTCATTAAAGTATGATTCAGCTCTTCATTTGCTGACCTGAAATATTTTAATGATATGCACACACTTCATAAAGAATTTTTTTTCTTGAAAGTGCTTATTTTATTCCAAAACTGTAGCAAAAGCAAACATTGCTAATATAGATGTATGTCTCAGTTTATACATGGAACTTTTCTACTTTTAAAATCAGAATTGTAGTGATTAGATATATTTTACAGTTTACTGACATATGTGACTATCTAGCAGTTTCTTTTTGTTTTCTTGCTTTCCAATTTTCTTTCTTTCTCCATAAAAACCAAATAGTTTTTACTGCTTTATGAAGAACTTTCTTGCTGCAGCACTGCACAGAAAGACATTTCAATATCAGCTGTGAAATACGAGGCAGGAATATCAGATATTTAGTAGCTAGAATGCAAGAAATGAAGGGGAAAAAAATCCACTAGGATGTTAGAGTTCTAGCATGAAATGGTCTATGTACTTATTTCCTATATTGTGGCATTCAAATAATGTAATACTTGAACTAGGTTCTCTGATACTTGTATTGGTTAAATGAATAAATAAATACATAAAATCCTGATAGAGCTCATGCAAAACTTACCACTGTTCTCAGACTGTGCGTAAGCATCATCAAGGGTGCTTCAAAAATATAACATTCTGTGTCGAAATCAAATTCTTTTAATAATCCCTAGTGTTCCATCCTGATGCCATCTTTCAGCTGTCTCTAATTCATGAAAGACAATTTCAACCAGCACAGACTACTTTAAAATACTCTTTTTACCTAGTTTAATAATGAGATGTTAATTTTCAAATATGTGCTAGTCAAAAGAAAAGCAGATGTTGAAAATTAGTAACTTGGGGTTTAGTTCAAAAATTGTAATTTTACAATAATTTGTATCACCTCTTCCATGGGTATTGCTGTGCTGAATGAAAATGTTTAACTAAGAGGTAGCAGTTACTCCTCTTCACGGACAACACTAAGTTGGTTGGGAGCATTGATCTGCTGAATGGTAGAACTGCTTTACAAAAGGATCTGGACAGGCTGGATCAATGGGCCAAGGGCAATTTTATGAGAGTCAATAAGGCCAGGTGCCCTAAATTGTGTTTAATCTGGAGAAAAGGAGGCTCAGGGAAGACCTTGTCGCTCTCTACAGCTACCTGAAAGGAGGGTCACTACCTGAAAAGAGGTTGTAGTGGGGTGGGGGTCCATGTCTTCTCCCAGGTAACAAGTGACAGGATGAAAAAAAAGTCCTCAAGTTGCACCGGGGAAGGTGGATTGGGTGTTAGGATAATTTTTTCACAGAAAGGGTTGTAAAGCATTGGGAGAGACTGCCCAGGGAAATGGTGGATTTATCATCCCTGGAAGTATTCAAAGAAACTGTGGATATAGCATATGAGTACATGGTTTGGTGGTAAACATGGTGGTGTTTCTAGGGTGATGGTTGGACTTGATGATTGTAAAGGTCTTTCCCAGCTTTAACAGTTCTATGATTCTAATGCTGTGAATGCGGGTGATGAGGTGACTTTGGCAGTTAGACACACTATTGCCTTCTGTTTCCATAGATTTCCAGGCACATCTGGGAGTATTCCTAAACTAATGATAAGGCATATTTTTATATTCCTTATTTTTTATTGGTTTGGTAAAATACAGTTTAGCACATACTCTTTTTGACCAGCAGCAAAATAATATTGTAAAGTGAAACACAGGCCAATAGACACTAAATCATAGATACATTGCTGTACCTGGAATACACAAAGGCCAAGTCATGAGTCTGAAATAATTTTGTGAAGTAGGATAATGAACTGTGGGAGAGTGCAACTTTCCCAACTACTGCACTCAGCTAGCATGTAAACTGGAAAGACGCTGCAATCTATTGAGATATTAAATATGTTTTTAAATTACTACTCCTAAGAAAACTTGGAATTTATATTCCAGATCCTATGATAAGAATTGGACTGGGGAAATAGGACAGAATAGTAGAGATTCATAAACTCTGATTCCAGTAGTTCAGAATAAGGAAGAGTTTTTCTAACTTCACATGGATTTAAAGGTTTAGTATGAGATGAAGAGGGAAAATGAGCAAACAATAGTTTGACAATAGTTTAATACTGTCATTTTGGAATAAGTAAAATATTCCAGATTTTTCTAGTTCATAGAGATTAAATGCTAGCAAGGTTTGTTTACCTTTATATTGTACAAAATTTTAGGTTGCCATATTTGCTTAGGTAAATTAAAATTAGAAAACATGCACAGTCTACAGCAGGTTTCTGAGGGTGCTAGTCTCTCTTCTTTGATGCCATTTTATCCTAATAGCCCTGCCTTGATCTATGAACCTGAAAAAAGGGAAAATGTAACCTGCTAGTGCAAAGTGTTTGCTCCCTAGAACAAAGAAGAAACTGTAAAATTGCATTGTCTTTGTTCTGCTCTTGGTATCACACACCACCCCTTACACAATCAACTTCATGAAAATCAAAAAAATTTCAGGATATAGGAAAACTTTGGGAAGTTGTAAGGAAAATAAGGGAACTGAGTGAAGAAATCAAATGTTAAAAGAAATACTGTTAGCTCTAAAGAGCAGACTGTAATACTCAGAAAAATAATAGTTGATATCTCACTCTAAGTCAACCTCTTGAAGGGATTGAAATCTGATGTAGAAGCATCTATGATGCCTAATACTGTAAACAGAAATCATGCCTAAAAGTATATGTCTGATGACTTTGAAAATGAGTCTTTTTAGAGTGTCTTTAAATATATTTTTTCTGCTGTCTTCTTTCTTAAGAAAGCTGAATAGCATAGATGTGGAGAGGATCACAAAATGATCACCTTCTTCTGTCTCGGGAAATGACATTCTAGAAATGGATCTCACTGGTCAGGATTAGTTTCCAGTATTGAAGGATGAATTAATATTCCAGAGCAACTCAGTTTGGGTGCTTAGAACATTTCCTCTGAGTCTTCACCTGTGCTATTTATTGCCAGTTATATACATTTATTCTCACATCTTCAACTTAGTTTCTTCCACAGGCTTTGTTTACCACTATGGATAGTAACCATATTCCTTCTCAGATTACATTTGCGAAGACTAAACAGAATAAATAATTTCAGCCTTTTCAGTTCATAAACACAGTACTTAATGCATACATTCTGGTTGTTTAGTGTATAAGTGCATGACTGAATTTTGCATTTTTACGTTTGATTTCATTTGGTTACCTTCTGTTAATGTAGTTGACAAACTCATAAAGCACTTCCTGTAAGACCTTTCATGCTTTTTATCTGTTGAAAATAAAGAAACTGTACCAGCAACCTACACTGATACACACCGTTTTATCTGACTCATTAAGATTTTACAGAAGATCCACCTCATTTAAAGAGCTCCATTAGAAGCCTTCCTTCAGATTCTAGCCAGATTCTTCTCTATATCATAGTCCTTCTCTGCACTTCCACCTTCAACTCAGCTTTCTCTGAAGGCAATATCAAATCTATCACATTTCTGGTTTAAAAATTAAACTATTTAGCTCACTTAAAATCTATCAGATTGCCATCACAGAAAATGGCAGTTGGCAAATCGGAAAATCTCCTTTTGGTATATTTTTTACCATTTACCATGTCCTTAAATCTTTTTTACTTCTATATTTGCTAAGGTCTTGTTTCTTTCATGGTTTCATCCCAAAACCGTAAATACAATTATAGTAGGTTTCTTAATATATTACAGTTACGGAGGTACATACTACTGAATTACTCTTCAAACAAGGAGCTTATCAATGTTTTTTGTTTCATGATCCCTACTACAGAAAACCAAACATAAACAAAAATATGTCCTGTATTCTATAATAATAAAGTACTTAGATTTAATATGCTTTATTTAGACAGTTATTTCAGGTTATGTACTATTTCTAGAATGAAAGATTATTTGAAGGAGTGGAGTTTGAAAAAGAACCAGATGCAACTCACGTGACATGGCAAAAAGGTGAGCTGAGGCTCAGGACTAGTCCCCACATGCTGCTACCTGTGCAAGGCACACTGAGTCCAAAAGGCTCTATAGAACATCCACTTCTATATGCATCCATTCATCATGGATCAGAGAACTCTTTCCAGCCCTTACAAAGAAAGTTCTGACTAAAAGCCTCACTCTGTTTGATGTTTGTTTCCAATTATCACATAGAACATAATATGAAGTTGACAAGCACATTACAGTTTTAATGTGTCAAAAAATTATATGCTGCCATATAATCGAGCATATGCATACCTAAAACAAAATGGCAAACTGAAATGAAAACAAAATGAATGCCAAAGTAATGCCAGTGAGTATCTCTACCATTTGTAAACCTGAGCAAGTTATTTTGTGGAAATACTCTAAAAAGAAAATGTGTTTACCATGATCTGTGATCAATTTCAGCTTGTGCTTGTAGCTAATCCACTCATATTGCAGCCAGTCTTACGTACTTAGTGACTAAGCAGTTTATTTACATTAAAATCTGTTCTATCACCTAAACCCCTAAACAACATAATGAGCTTTCAAATTTTTATTAGCAGATACATAGTTCTGCTTTATGTTTATTCCCTGGGTACAGTTTAAAATTTGTTTTAAAACCCAGAAATTCACTTTCACACAAATATGAACATGTTGCATTTAGAATAAAAGAAATAACCTAAGTGATACAAGAAGTAACTGTTAAGAAGCCTAATTTTACAGGAGATAACATTATCAATATATGTCCTATGCATCTAGTTGGTGGGTTTATAAGATCTAATGTATTGAACATCCAGTCCTTAAAGCAAAGCATACGTAGAAATGCATTATACAGCAAGTTCAAGATTAGAACCTATGAATTTTATTCCTTGTTGGTTCTCTGGGACTTACAAGTTTTTATGAAGAAGTTTCTAAACATCTCTCATTTGCTTAATTAATGGAGGTTGGACTTCAAGAAGTTAGAATAGTTATAGTGTAGTAGCTCCAGGTAAAATGTGAAAATGCTGGGGTTTAGGAACTGAGATCCAACTTTTGTAAAATTAGAAATTACAACAAACTGCTTTAAAAAAATCACTGAAAGCACTGTATGGGCTACCCATTTTATTTATTAATTGCAACTCAAGAAATTCATGTATTTCTGAATTCAAATGTAAAGTATTATGTGCTTTAATTTAGCACATACAGTAATTCTTTATGCTAACATGTTTTCAATAAAAATATTATCATTGTAGTATAAAATGTGATAATTTTAAAAGGTGTTCCGTTTTCTTCATAATTTTCTCCCATCTTAATTCTGTCTGCAAAGATATTTCAGAATTCACTATTTTTATTGTGTTCCTATTTAGATGAGCATGCAACAAGGAATTCCAAGAGTATGCGATAATCAACATAAAGTTCTTGCTGGTATAAAGTGTTTGCCTGTCATAACTGTGTCAGTTTCCTGTTCTGTTCTTAAGCAGTGAGTTTGACAGATACACTCTGTGCCATCAGTGGCTTGCTCTGAACTGTATAAAGGTGAAGCTGCCACACTAATTTGTTTCAAAGAATTTCCAAATTTGACTGCGAAAACAGCAGAATATATCCAGAGGAAAAGATACCGTAATTGTGAATATACTTTAAGAAAACTACTGCTTATTAAGATATTTTAAGGAGAAAAAATACAAAAATTTATTTTCAGTATCTGTATATTCCTTCTTTAAGTTGCTTTTCCATTTTGCTGTATTGTGAATAGGAGAATGAATAGCAGGATAGAGATTCAATGTGCAGGAATCTTTTACAACAGCTTTTTAACAATTAAAGAACATTTATATCAACAGGGTAGATTTCAGCTTCATATGACTCAGACTTCTGACAGTGTTAATTTGGCCTTTAACAAAGACTTGATAATTCTGCAGGTAAAAGGAAGTGGGTTCATTCTTACCCCATTCTCAAACTCTTAGGTACAGTACAGCAGCAAGAACTAAGCGTCACAGGACTCCTACACAACTGATAGGGAAGGGTTATTCATAAAAAAATGTCAACCCAAAGAAAGTTTTAAATACATCAAGATATGATAGGAATTAGTTACTTTGACACAGACTTAGGTTTTTCTGCCACGTGTTATCGGTTTTGTCTTTGCTCATGAGGCAACCAGAGCACCAAACTGTCTGTACTCTGTAATTTGCACCTCCTTCTGAAGAAATGGTTGCTTAACAGGTCCTCTATAAAATCATCACAAAGATTTCGCTCAAAGTTTTCTGTCATATCATTAGTAGTTACTTTCAATACTGCAATTTTAAATACAAATGGATTTGTCAGAAAAGAAGTAACTCTTCCCTTTCTTCTCTAAATTTATTTGTAACACCTTGAACCTAGTAGCTGGATTAGGTGCACAATAATTAATCTAGGGTCTATTTTATTGACTATATTTTCCTCATTATCTTCTACTAGCATGTCATGCAAATAAATGTTAATTTAAATTTTCAAGTACTTCAGGTAATTTCTGATATTTAAGATTTTTGTGGAGGCCATCATATTGCCCACATCCATGGGGAATAGAAAAAGCAAAGTAAAATACTTCTTGAAATCTTTTAAGATCTTTCTACCTCATATAGAACACTAAAATCAGTGTGATGTGGGGGATTGAACCCATTTATAAGGTTATGCTTGTATTTTTAATATTTTTATTTAAATCTATACGCCTTGTCATTTGATAGCAAATTTCACTAAGGAGTTCCTCACTTTTCTGTTTTAATATCTGCTTTGAGTCTATCCTATGAAGTTATGTTTTGTTGTAGTTAAAGAATATATGATCTAACAGTACAGTCAAAAAGCCACATATCTGTATAAATCTAAAGAATCAAGACACAGGAATAAATCAGAAGAGCATTCCAGTCTCCAAAAACTTAAAATTCTGATGTACGATAACTTTTTACAGTGTTTGGAAAATTGTCTAAGGATATGGAAATCAAGCTATTTTGGATAAGAAAGAGAACAGCTGAAATAATCTGCCTTGCTCTTCTTATTGAAGTCACAGTTGGGTTTACTTTCATTCACGCACTCTTCCGAAATAACACTACCTCATACCAAATTATCAAGGCAACCTCTGCCAATAGTTTTGTCTACAAAACACTGAGCTACTGGATCAAAACTGTATCTTGGAAAGTTTTGCCGTAGGCATCCTAATTTTCTACCCAGGTTAGATATTAGTTTTATGGTATGTAAGAGGTAGGTGTTCATAAGCAGCAAGCATCATTTGAAGAAATAAATTACTTGCATTAACCTCTTATTTGGCAATGGTTTAAAAAGCAATTTTTTTTTTCTCCACTGAAAATGGTGTCTGAGATCTTCAAGACATGTTAGGATGTACGATATGTCTGTATAACAACACTGTCATAGTAGCAGCATATGAGTGGGAACAAAGTTTGAATAATTTTGAATTTATCACAGCTATTTAAATACTTTTAGTTTGGAGGGGAAAAAGGAATTAATGTGAATTTATTGCATTTTAAATTTACTCTATTGTAAATATTGTAAACATTTGTGTTCCCAAATGCTATAAAAATTATTTCAGCTTCTGTTTAGGAAAAATAAATCAATAAAGGAAGTCAGACATAACAAATGAGGACTTCAGGCCCAGTCACAGTAGATAGACCTGGGTGCCTTATATTCACACACCTTTCAATCAAGTGATATGTGTACTGCAGTGGAATAAACTGAAGACACTGTAGCAGCCAAGTAGACTTTGATCACTTTTGTTCATAAATGTGACTCATATTTCAGTAGCCTCTTTTTTCTAAGCTACTGATCTTCCCTAAACTTTACCGTAAGTGCTCAGTGAACTTAAAGAAACCTTTACTCGTTCTGCAAACAGATGTTAAATACTCATGCTGGGTCACACTTTTTTTTCTTAAAATATCAGTTACTGTCTCTTTGTTGCAGTTTTTGTTTCTTTTGTTGTTTTGTCCAGTGTCCTTCACCTTCTACAGAATAAACTGTGGTGAAAGATGAGTTACTTTCTGTAATCACAGTGCTTTCATTAATTCAGTTTTACAGCAGAAATTAAGCTTGAAAATACTAATTTGCCTACATTTGTTTTGTTTAATGGTTTTTGTCGATTCATCTTTCTTGTTGATTACTCCTATGCTTTCTGTTGATTGCATGGCACATTAAGATACTGTACACAATTAAAAATAAACATGATAAATACGCTGTCATTATTTTTCTGGAGGGAAGGCTAAGAAGAGTTCCCTTTTTCCTAATAAGGATACAAGGCATAGTAGGGACTGCCTTATTCCTTTGATTGTTGGTAGTGATAGACTACACCCATGTAAACAGTGCACTGGTAGAAACACGCCGTAGCCTTTGGTCGTGCTGTTCTTGTGCCCGTGTGGTGTCTTACTGCATCTAAGATATGACCATTATTTGTTACGATTTTTGTTCAGATTGGAGCATAATGGGTGGTGGGCTCTGTGCAATCTGTGAAAGTTGTATGCTACATGTTCTTGGTGTGAAATGAAGGCATGTGGGAATCTGAGTGTTTCAAACCTGCTGATGTAACGTGAGACGACTGCAGAAAATAGAAGGGGTCTACCTTGGTGCACTGTTCTCTGTGTTGCCTGTTCAGCATGACCTCTGGAATGGGCTGTGCCCTATGCTGCACCAGGTGTTAGGTAAAACAGAACCAAAAAACCTAGGAAAGAAATAACATCTGACTTGAAGAGGTATGACTTGAAGGTGTAGTCAAAGCCCTAGTTTGCTCCTGCTAGATCTGCTTTGTCATTGCCTTTTCCAGTTGAGCTGACTGGGTTCTTTTTCTACCTCTCTACTAGTCAGAACAGTTGTTGACCCATGCCGAACACATACTGTGCTTCCCCCTCCGAGGATGAAAAGCAGCTTTGTTAGCTGTGTTGTCTCAGGTCTCCCAGAGGCATCATAACTATCAGAGGCAGAGTGCTACCCAGAAGTTTTGGGAGTAGTTCTTCTTTGCTACACCTCTTTTGTGGTTTGTTTTTTGTTTTAATGCTACAAGAATTGTAAATAACTTTCCTTAAAACATCTCAATCTCTAGTCTCTGTAGGGAAAACCCCTAAAAAAATACATTTCATATGGTCATTTATAGTCAGAAGTACCAGTTTTGAAAGTACAGCATGGAGAAAACAGGTGAAAACTGAAGCTTTTTGCTTTCAACAGAGAGCAGTACTGAAAGTCACTCTAAAAGAGATATTAAAAAAATTTGGTTTAGATTTTAAGCTCTCTGGGAAGTCACCTTAGAGATGACTGACTGAAACACTGTCTTGTCCCCTACCTCCTTTAAGTTAATTTTGTGTGATAATCCCTGGGATTCAAATCCAAGGAGATAGTTTTTTGTTCCTTTTATATTTGAAATCATTAATTATATCAGCAGTTGCTCTTTTCTTAGCAACATCAAACATACCTATTGTATCCAATCATTACAATGTTTTACAGCAATAGTCATCACAGAAAAATACCATTCTATGCATTATCAGATTTTTTAAAGTTTGCAAGGTTGTGAATATTTACAATTATTTGATTGAATGAGAGAGGGTTGCCAAGAAAATACAAATACTTCAATAAGTATATTCTTTAATTTTTAAGAGGTATATAAATAATGATATTGAGAAACCAAGAATATTTTCTGCTTTGTTTATATTTCCATAGTATACTTTTCTTTGCTCTTTCACTAATTAAGTCTTCTGACATTCCAGAAAGCATAAATCCTGCTGAGATGTTTAGGTTTGGTGCAACCTATTGATGTACAAACAAAATTTAAAAAAAAAAAAAAAGAAAAAAGAAAAAAATACACCCAGGATCATAACAAGCTGTTTTGCTTTTACCTTTGAAAGAAAATTGAATGGTAAAGTAGATGGTCTACTGAAACTGTTCTAGCCTCGTTGTTAACTAGAACCTCCTTTTGAAATTCATTGCCTTCAATTACATTTTTAAAAGAATTTTAATTATGTGCCTGCAAAGAATAAAGATGCTTCAGGCTCCATTTGTTTATCGTCGAAGGCCTAAAAAAATGAGGACAGAGCTTCCCAGCTCATGCAGGGGTTGCAGAGAGAGAGAGATGACTTTTAATTCGACAAGTTCAGAGAGATTTCTTAGTTTGACGCGCACAGCAGGGGGTCTTTGAGTGCCTGGCAATACTTCAGCATTCTGAGCTTTGAAAGTCTTTCCCTGCAGCAGAAATTGTATCAAAAGCCAGTGATAATATTCCCTGCAAGGTAAAGGTCCCTATTGAAGATTTCTAGAGCTGTTTATTTATTCATCACAGTTTTTTCTTTTAGGACGTATAAGGCGTATAGGTAATAATTCACACAGATGCTAAGAAAATGAAATAAATAAAAAAATAAATAGCGATCTCTCATTAATCCTTCCATTTTCCCTTAAGTTTTCCGTAGGCCATGTTCAGCTATAGGCACATTCACCTATAAAATTTCCTGTCATTCCCTGTCATGTATTCTGCATGCAGTCTTCACTTCAAATCTCAGCTTTTCCTCATTTTTATCAGAATTGTAATTTTTGTCTGCCTTCTACCACCAGCTGAGCGCATAAGATGTTTATGGCCGTTTCTTTCCACTAAACCCTTAAAGTGATTGATTAATTTTATGGAAGAACATTCGATTTCTTAGGGGTCTTTTTAAATCTTATTTTTAAAGTAGATTTGAGATAGCTGTTTCAAAGCCAAAATTATAGTGTTATTTATATTCCAGAGATCAGACTTTTAATGCTGTGACATTACTTTTATTTGAAAAGTATACACGTATGTTTTTTATTTCTGGTTTTGTTTTGTTTTGTTTCTGCAGCAGAGCTGGGACTGTGAGACTACGACAACCTTTCCCTTGTGTAATGTCAATGTCGGCTATCACTTTGGCAGAATCACCCAGCTCAGTGAAGACAGAAAACCCCTCCTTTCCTCCTGTTTTTTCATCTGCTGGTGGCATTCCAAGTGACCTTCCCTCATAAATATTGGTGAGTGACCACATGGGAAAAGCAGTTCCTTGGTGCAAAGAAACTTGTTTCAAAAAGCTATGTTGACCTCAGGGGTTTCCATTTTCTCAAAGTTTCAAAAAAACCCACATATGCAGGTGTTCCTTGTGGGGTTTTTTTCTCCCTTCTTTAAATAATAACTTGAGTTATTTAATATCACTTATTTCTCTATACTTTTACACATTTATAGAACACAACCCTGTCCTAACTAGTCAAACTATAAGAACCAGTCTTTCAAAATACTGTTTTACAGAGAGAACTATTTCCTGAGAGCACACAAGAATCTCTCCTCTCTTCCTGTTACTTTCTCATGGCTAAGTGGTCTGGAATGCTATAAATTTATCATAACACCCCAAATATGGCAAGATGAAAGTTTCCCAAGTGTAGGAATTAAGGCAGATAATTAGAAGCTGTGTTCTGGGACCTTTCTGGCTTGGGAAGTATGCCTAGAGTAAAATCACAGCACTGCAGAAATTCTGATACCTTCAGGGCAGTCCAGGAATGATGTTGTAACTTCAGTAGTTCCACAAGGCTGTCTAAGTTACACAGTTCAGTACTGAAATAACTTTTCATGTCATTTGAGGCTATCACAGCAGATTTACCCTGCTTGAGACAAAAAGATTTTTGTTCTTGAAACCAGATGGGTAGACAGTGAAATAGTCACCCATGGCTCAGGAATATTTACAGTACTGTAAAACATAATATAAAGTACATGCACAGATACAGAAAATATTTAACCTCGCTTGGAACACTTTGGAATCTGTAAATAAGTGCAAGATCTAAGACTGCAAATTATTTAGTTGGTGGTTCCATATATTAAAACTAAGACATGGGCAAGAAAAGTCACTTAGCTGCCATTCAGTATTAACTATGTTATTGAAATTATCACTTATTCAGACAGCTGTGATGTATCATTTATGGCTATATAAGAAATGTTTGATTTTTTCTTTATTTTTTTTCTTAACCATATGTGTACTTGAAGTATGTCTGTTTAAAGGACCAGAGCATCTTCAAAAGAAAAATTGATAAAAGCATTTGGCATCAGCCTAATAAAATAATGCCTTTCATTAATGGAACATTTTCAGGAAAAGGAAGTGCTGGTGTACCTACTATTTCTATCGCTCTGCCTAAAGAGTGAACAGTGGTGCTATTTTTAAGTTCCTCAACTATGTGTTAGAATTGTCACTAATTTCTGTGACTACTAGTAATCAGGGGACAGAGTAAAGAGAAAGAAGAGGGGAAAAAATTAGTAGTATTGCATAAATGTGTATCCTCTGTCAGTGTTCTTTCTTTGTTTTCTTATCAACTGTGTGATGGAGTAGTGGCTGCTTAGTAACTTGGAGGTTTACATTTGGGTACAGGTACACAGGTAAACCTGCATCAGGATTGGTTTTGACAATTTGTATGAATCTCATAGAACAGAAATAGGTCTTCAGTCTTGGATGGGATCATTGTAATACCAGTTCCAAAAAAAGAAATGTATGAATACACTTTCTACAGATTTTCATCTAGTAACTTTGTGGTACTCAAACCCACATATCAGAACATTTAGTTTGGTGGCGTATGATGATAAGGTTGCATACCACTGAAAACATGAAGCAATGAGAGAGAGCATTCATCTTTTGAGAAAGGCCTTCTTTAACTGTGTTTCCATTTTAAACTTCTCTTTCAACTCATTTTCTATATCTTTAGAGCATGTTTCATAGATTTATAGGAGCTTTATGGAGGAAATTGCTGTTTGATCATACTATGATATTTTGCATATGTAGCTGCTTTCTTTTAAAATGGACAGGACAGAACTACACACAGTCCAACAGTTAAGGATCCTGGTTTTCTTCTTTCCATGCCAGATTCCAAGTATAGGCATACAGTTCACAACTCATTAGTTTAAGTTATAATGACACTTTTTGAAATACTGCAAGAGCAGCTGGTATACTAATAACAGGTAATTGGGTGATCATAAGTGCTGTTGGTACCACAGCAACTGCTTTATCCTCTCTAAGAGAGTGCAGCAGCTTTGTAGAAGTCAGGATGTCACCAGACAGGATCAAATATAATCACTACCATTTATCAGTACATAAAATATCTGTTACATCAAAAAAAAAGGTGGTTTTTTTGCTTTTGGCTACATTCACATTAGAAAGAAGTGACCAAGTATGCCAATAATTTGTAATATCATATTTTCCTGTTTTAATTTCTCTTTCATACAACCATGTACTTCAGTGTGATCTACCAGATGGTTCTAGATTCAGTAATTTGCTGCCTCTGTTTTGCACATATTTGATATTTCGTTCAAATTTGACATTTTACAAAGGGTAAGAGGGCTTAATTAAAAAAAAGAGAGGCATACATTTATAAAAAATATATTAAATATTGCATGAATATAAATATTCCCTCCATGTGATGGAAGTGGGATTAAACACATTTTGATTTTAACCTATTGTGTCACAATGGGGTTAATCCACCTGTGATTTTTTAAATTGGTTTTTCTTAAAGCCTCAACTACTTATCAGGAGTTTGGTAAAAAATTCAGTGTAAGTTCTAACACAGAACTTTTAAAGGCAAGTTTACCTCTTTGAAGCCTGTAGCTCTGAACCACATACAAAACTTTATGAGGACACTTCCTTGCAACTAGGTTCAAATATCAATTGAATGTGCACAGTGCTTTAACTTCCAGAAGTATAAACTGTCATTAGTATTAAATAGTGTTGCTCTCCCCTAAGTAAATGACTTTGCTGTTTTTATTTTTCTTGTATCTAAACTCTTTGGAATCTGATGAAACTAGAATCATAGAAAAGTTGCAAAGTCTGCCACGTAGCAGAAACATGATGCTTAAGGAGGTAGAACTAATAAAGCCAGCTTTCCTCTGGAAATCTTGTTTTCTTTGTACTCTAAGGTCACCAATTTCAACTGCAACCCTGATTTCTCTATTCCCCTATTACCCTCTTTGCATGAGAAACAATAGAGCCGTGCTTAGTCTGCACCTCCCTGAATGCTGAGTAGCCCAGCCATCTCCTATGCATGTTCCTGTCCCTGGGGATATTAATTTAGATCTCCGTCCTTGAAACTTGTAAGGGTCTTAATTATCTTTAAGGTTTGCTTTTTGTTCTCTGATTTGCTTAACACTTGACAATCACCCAGCTAAAAAAATTGCTAAGTGAAAGGAGATAGGACATACATACAGACTGCAATTTTAGCCTTAGGTAAGGCTAAAATATGCAGGCATTAAAAAAGATACAAAAAGTAGCTGGGATCCCAATGCTGCCATTGCAATTAAGAGACAGCTCAATTAAAAAAAAACTTTCACAAATGATTGGGTTTTTTAATTAAACAACAATTTTTTGTGAATGGTACTATGATTCTTTATTCCTTTTTGGATCTTTTGTTTGTTCAAGTAGCAGATAAAACAAAATGATTCTCCCTGTCCAAGGTTTTTAAATTAAAAAATATATTAAAGTGAATTACTGATGTTTGCTTGAGATTTTACAGTGATTATTTAGCTAGGTCGTCCCAATTGCTCATGTGCAATTCTAATTAACCAATAAGAATTGAGAAGATTTCTTAGTGATTGTTTACATGAAATGTTCAGAGATGAAAGAAATTAATAAATAATTCTGAGTCATCAAAATATTAATATAAAATCACAAAAATGCTGGTAAGTACTTGAATAATACGTCTGCAGTTCCTCAGATCTGTCATGAAAATTAATTTTAGCACATTGCAAACAAAATGGAAGAAATTTTATGCACAGATGGAAATCATGGAGATAAGTTATTCCTTTTCTAAGGTAAATATAATTTTGGTTGTATGATTTATTTGAGTACAAGAAAAACTTTAAGATGTGAATTTTGTTATTTTCTCTATGAAAGTATGAGCCAATCTAAGTTTACTCCTGTGTAAAGGAAGTAAATGAGAGGGCTCTGAAGAGATGCCAAAAGCCTTTTGAGTGACAGCATTTAGGAAGCACAAGCTATTCATGTGATAATACTTTCAGGTAATTCAGTAGCTGTCTGATCTGCTATTCAGACATCCAGGTCAAAGTTATTATGTATATATTCTTGTTACTTGGTTGCAATTACACAGCAAAGTTGAAATAAAGTCAGCGTTATTCAGATACCTCATTGCAAGAGGAGGGAAGAAAAGATATTTCATAAATTTGTTTTGTTTTCTGTTGTTTCACTTCTTGCTTTCTAATTTATATCTGTAAGAAATTTTACTCTTATTTTAATTTTAGCTCAGATTAGATGTGTTTTTAACTAAAGATTTGTACATATGAAATGGTGAATTTTATGATTTTATGGTGACTTTAATAATGGACTTGTGTATGCGTACCACAGAGAATGATGACATCACTTAGGTTTCAAGCATCTGGTACTTGGACTGTCACCCAACTCTGTATTATGTGCTGTGAACTAAGTGACAAGTCTCAGCATAAGATGCTAAACTGAGTAATGCCGTAAGCGTGGGGATGAGAGATATGCCCAAATCTCATAGTTTTGGGCTGCAAAGAGGCATCTTTGTCAGAGCAGGTGACTAGAAGTAGAGTAAATATGAGAACATTCACAAGGGTAAGGGTGTCCATATTAACAACTAAAGCTTTAGCTCAGTTGCCATTCATAGCCTTAGAAGTCTGTCCTTGTGTCAGGCTGTGTGTCTCTGGTGGCGGGCATTGGCTGTCCCACCACGAGCACCGTAAGGGAATCAGGCTTCTGAACAAGTTCCATTTAGACACACAGTCTAGACACCATTCTTAAAGAAGTCTCCTCTGTTCATCACTAATGTTGAGAAACTTTAGAAAATGAAAGGGAATAGAAGGATCAGAAGGAACACAACTGCAGCCTTGTGGTTAGTACAGTCTCCATAGAGAAGGGAGAGGTCCCAGTCTCAGTCTTAAGGACTGCCTATACATTTTTTACTGAATAGTCATTGGAAAAAGACCTTTCAACTTTAGAGATTGATTTTTTGTAACAGAGAAAATGTTGACTTAACAAAGGTTACCTAGAACTCACATAAAATAGAATGAAGATTTTATTTGGGTTTATATGTTATGGATACAAGCCTTTGGAAACAAATACACTTTTTCTACTTTTTTTTTTTTGGGTTTTTTTTTTTTTTTTTGTTTTTTGTTTTNTAACTTGTTAGGAAAAAAGACATCTGTATCCTACAGTGCACTTTGCTTCGCATGAATCCAGGGTTTCATGTCAGGGACATGAATCATTCAATTAGGGCATTTTTTCTTCAGTGCTCAATCTCTTTCTGTCAGGTATACAGCTTTTCTCTTCATGTTTTTCTGTTTGCTTTGCAAAAATGTGATTAAAAGGCAATCTGGACCCTTAAATAGGTAAGACTTAGTTAAACAAACTTTACCTGTAGATTTTCAAAGTGGACTGGCAATAGTCAGATTTGCTGTGAAGTAATTCCTGTGACTCTTTGGTGAAAATTATATTCTTCTGATTTTGAATGTATGCTAGTTATCCATACAAAAACAGCAAAAGTATGTAAACAAATAGAATGCAATTAATAGGCAAAAATGAGGAATTTAAGGCCGAGGAGTTGGGTTTTTTGTCAATACTAGTTGTTGCTATTATTCCTAGTAACTTTTGATTGACATAGCCCTTGCATTACTGTTAAACCGAAATGAATAGAGCATCAGTTTGCACTTAGACTTTTGAATCATCAGCGAGCTGTGACCAACTGACAGCAACCAGCAACCAAACTGAAGGTTTGCCAGCCAGCTACATCTACATTAATGAGTTTCTTGCACAGCTAAATATTTAAGCAGTCTAAAGCAGACATCAGGGATGAAGATACTTTAAAGGAATTATATTCTTCTTTTAGTGTTGCACTTCAGCCACTTGCAAGGTTTTCATGGTTTACGGTTTTATTCGTCTCTGTTAGACTGTACACAATTGTGTTACCCATTTTACAGTCCTAGCTCAGGAACTGAATATAAGATGTGCTAAGGCAACATTAACACTTGCAGACACAAAGAACTAAATCATAAAGGTCTTCTTCTCTTATGTGTCCACAACAATATATGCTAACAAAATTTCCCCCCAGTAATTTAAAGCATGAATTTAAGCATATCTGGAAATCTGATTTGCCCTCAATCAAATTCTCTATTCTGCTAGTGCTAGATTTCTGTTATCTCCAATGCCATCCAGTTTGTGAGTGCTTGCAGACTCTGTGGGCTAGTAAAAAAGACAAATTCAGACAGATACAAGAAGAGCCAGGCTCTGTCTTCATGGCCAAATGATAGGATAAGAGTTAATGGCTTTAAACTTAGAGAGGTTAGGTTTAGATTAGATATGAGGAAGAAATTCTTTACTGTGAGGGTGGTGAGGCACTGGACCTGGTTGCCCAGAGACGTTGTGGACTCTGCATCCTCGAAGGTGTTCAAGGCCAGACTGGAGTGGGCTCTGAGTAACCTGGTCCAGTGGGAAGCGTCCCTGTTCGTGGCAGGGCGGTTTGAACAAGATGATCCTTAAGGTCCCTTCCAACCCAAACCTATTTCTATTCCTTAGAAAAAGAAAGAAAATGGCTGTTTCCCTCTCAGGTAATTTTTAAATATACTCACATGCCAAGTAAATAAAAATTCCAAATGCATTCATACTAGAGGTTTTTAATGTATTAGCAAAGAAAACTCGTGCTTTAGCTGATGGGGTCTAATCTACTAATCAGAACCATATAAGGCTATAGACATATTTTATGCTTTATTATTTTCTGATGCCAATATAAATAGTGATTTTTAATACATAATTGATTTCTATGTCAGTGTGAAACTCTGAAATTAAGTGTACATATCATTCAATTAAAAAGACAACAATAGAGAAATTAAATGGATAATTTTATGTCTTCAGGCCTAAATGAGCTGTCAGTCTTGTTTAAAATTTTGAAAACTGTATATAGCAGATTTGAACACGCTTTTGAACACTGAGGAACCTATGGCTTATTTGTTTTCAAATTTGAAAATTCACCTAGCTCCGTGGAAAGTCTCAAAACTATTGTCATGTGTTTGCCTCAGAGGAAACCTTAGTCAATGTTACATTCATAGCAAACTGAGGTCCCAGTCTTGAAGCTGTCCTAATTCCTTAAAAACTTCTGTGCAGGCAAAGTAGTTTTCAACTTGTGGATGGTTGTAAAGGCAAGGCCTTTGCTCTGTGGAGAAGCGCCCTTACTGTGGTAGGGCAGAGCTGTACCAGGGGAATACTGAGGTCAAACTTGCTTCAGGCATTGATAAATGCTAAGCTACCAGGAGCTGAACACTTGGAGGATGTATTTTCCCATCCAGGTGTTTCTTTACTTTCTAACAAGAGAGAAACTGGATTCAAATGAATGCACATCTTTTCTCTAATAAAAAA
>VWZT01015187.1:444972-479373 GCA_013397055.1 Pachycephala philippinensis
TAAATAATAGAAAGGCCCACCAAAAAAAAAAAAAAATCTTTCTCTGAAAAACTCCATAAATGTTTTATTTAACTGACCAGTTCTTACTATCTCCTTTAAAAAAGAAATTAGCTGCTAATATCCCGGGAAATATTTGTGTTAAAGGTCATATTAAACAAAAGTCAAATCTAGACTATCTGAGGAGTCTGGAGAAGATGTTTAATGCAAATTTTTTGTGGAAAAAAGATGTGTGTCACTGCAGGTCATCTCTGAATATTCTTGTTGGGGTTTCTCTGTTGGATATGCAATCTCAGCTAAATGTTTTGAAGAGGAGGAATCAAATAAATTGCCCTATTTTGGGTCTTTCTCATCTGTATACAGTTGTGCAGCTCTAGTAGACCTGAAAATTGCCCAGAGACAAACTTAAAAAATAGAGTGCTTTTGAGGCAGAAAATTGCTTTTCTGCAGCATGGTCTAAGGGACAGGATGTGACAGGAGGACAAGGAGTTGTCACTGTGTAGTGATATTGTAAGGCATATCTTACATAACAAAAAGGATCATTTGTCTCTTTTTTTCTTCCATTTTAAACTACAAGACATTTAATTGAAACAGTTGGAGGTATCACCCCTAAACCAAGAATAAGCCATTATAATTTACAATTAAAACTGAAAGTTCCTCCCTTAACCCACTTGTAATAGCTATTCATTGCAGAGTACTTGTGGGATGGATGCCTGTCCACTACTTCAGAAGCCTTATTCTCAAAAGGAAGAGGAAAAAAAAACCACCTCATTGTATATGCATGTCAAATATTAGCGTGATTCTTGTAGTATAATAAGAAAAGAAAGTGGTTTGTGCTTTTGATTAGTCTCTTGATGTTTCATAGTGGTTTTGTATGGCTTAATTTTCCTTTTTATGGCAGTTTGTACATATAAAACAAAATGAGGAAAGGAGGGGAGGGGGAAAGAAATGTGCCATTTATATACCTAGGATATGAGGCCTCCTTTGGGCCCATTATACATTAATGGGTCAGCTGAGATTTATTAGGATATGTATATTAATCTTTATACACATTCACATACTATAATTGTTCCTTTGGTACTATAATGTGATTAGCTGTGAATTTGTGCAATATTAACAATAATATGGATTTCCATATTACAGAACAGTAATAACAAATGGTTATTAAAAATGCATGTAAAGTATGGGATGTGAAAGCACTTCTAAATTCTCAGTAATCCGATTATGTTCTGTTGTTTTTAAATACCAAAATGGTTTAAGTCTTTACTGTAAAGAAAAATCTAGTATCAAAAAATCAAAAATGTTATGTTACACAGAAGTGAACAAATGAATCTGAAGCTGTCTTAAAGAAAGATTAATGTCCGTTTCTCATAGAGAGCTGAGATGTGGGGTTTTGCATTACTATTATTTGAATATATAGCAAAAATAGGGTATAGAAGGCAACAGAAAATTCAGCATTGATACCTCTCTACATCAGAACTGAAGGGATCTTCCCTCCTCACGTCTGTCATGGTATGATAATAATTCCACATATAAGGCAATCATTTTGTGCTACAAATATGTAGAATAATAGGTATATAGAAAAGGAGGAACTGTTAATTTTAATTTTGTGAAGCTATTTTTTTTTTTTTATTTCTCCAAAGCTAATTATTTTTTAATTTCTTAAATGGTATAAAATAGAGCGGCCAGTTTGTTTTCAGATGGTTTGTGACACTGGTACCTCTGTGGGGCACTGGGTTGTACACCCTCACCTGTTACTCTCCTTTTGTTTTGTGATGGGATGTGACAGCTGCCTTTAGCGTGGTCCTGATACCACCACGGGTGTGGATTCAATCCCTGTATGGGCCATTCACTTAGGAGTTGGACTCTGACTCTCGTGGGTCCCTTACAACTCAGCATGTTCTGTGATCAGTGGTCTAGAAGTTCCTGGACTTGGCTTTGAGAGAGACAGAGAAAGAACATTGAGAGCTTCTTATATCCTTCTCATAGAATATATACTCCTTGCTCAAGAATTTGGAAGCTTTACTCCCAAGTTATTTTCATAAGGTAGTGATGTTTTTAGAGTACAGGTTTGTTTACCCTCCCTTCGTGACTCCATAGTGGGAAGGTGTCTTCTTTGACCCCTCTTTCCTGAATCGTAAATTTCTATCTTTACCTTGTGTATATCTGTGAGAATACAAGAAATTTCTTTATTAAAGCTTTTGCCATTTGCCGTGTAGACTTAAGATTCAGTCTTTGATGATTTCCAAAGGTCTTACTATAATCACAGCTCCCACTTTGCTTTCATCTGATCTAAGTTTTAAGATTCATTAATAGGTTGCATACTGTAAAATATGACCATAATGGCTCATTTTTATCTTCATCTTTTAGAAATGCTTCGTTCCCAACTTCAGTATTTTTTGGTCCTACAGGCCCCCAATTTCCTGACAGGATGTGCCCTTGATAAACACAGGGTAAAGCAGGGTTTATTTTTTTGTTATGCACTTAAAAAGTATTCTTTAGTCTTTTTTTTTATTTTTGTCATTTGCCTCTATTTGGAAGTATAATCTCCCCATTTTTTCCATTTTATGCTCCAATATTCAAAAATCCTACCAAATAAACAATGTGAAGTAAGTTAGGTGTAGGATTTCTAGCTGTTTAATTTTTATACAAGCTGTAGAAAAAAGCCACCTACCTTATTCCTTCTCATGGTATTATGCAATTTAAGTAGAGGGACTTTTGTCATGCATTTTGCATGAAGATGATGAGTATTCCATTGTATTCAAATGCTTGTGGAATTGCTGTAAAATGACATACAGCAGGTGGGCCAGTGTCATTTGTGAAAGTCTCTCTGAACTGCAACTTGAGCTGCTGCTATTCCTCGCTGGCATACCATGCAGTTTCAAGGCAACTACTCTTGTCTTGCTTAGCTATTGCATTTTATTTTGCTGTAAATCAATCCCTTATTTTCATTTCATATTTGTTGTGTTATTTGCTTCTGCTTAATAATTTGTGACTGCAAAAGGAAACAAGTAAAAGGCAACCATTAAAAGTACAGTTCTCTGCAATGTAGTTTCAGCAAGGGCAGGGTAGACCACAGCTTATATTCGAAGTGCCTTCTCTCATGTTTGATTGGACTTGAAGGACTTTCTTTTAATTTTGTGGCAACCTAACTAAATGATTTTGTATTTTAGCCATGTCATAGCTAAAGCTGTTGCAGCTTAGCTATAGTTATTGCAAAGTCCCCCTCAATATTTTACAGTGCTTTCTCATAATTTTAATGGCAACTTTGGGAATGTGTATAGCCAGGTACTAGATCAATATTGTTACTTGCCATTATGGATTAAAAACTAATTTTAAAAAATAATTTAAACTGTAAGAGTAAGTATGTATATTCATTAACAAATATATTGGGGAAATAGGTTAAGAGCATTTTGAGCTGTTTACATAACTGACATAATTAGTGTTGAAAAAATAACCATTTTATGTAATGAAATTACACAACTTGCTTTTTTGATTTTGAACAAATTTTCATTGTCTGTTTTATTTAAATTTTCAGTTACCTAATATGAAGATGTCCATTTTATAATTATGAGCATGCTGTTTTAAATAAAATTAAGTAGAAGATTAAAACGCCTTATGTTGGAACACTGATTACCCAATTATATTTGTGTCATGCTCTTCTCTTCAACAGTGACATTTTAAACTAAGGTATTCTTCCAGAAACTTTGGCACTTAGGTTTCCAGGAGTTAGAAAAGGATATTTTCAACTGTCTCTGGTAGTTTTGCTGCTTCAACCTAATGAACACCGTTAGCTTTGATTCCCTTGCTTGCTATCTATAAATATCTCATAGTGTTTATGAAATTATAGAACTGATCATAATACCTCTGAAACAAAGCCATTTTCTTTTCCCTGTATGGGAACACGCTGAAGACTTTGCAAGCAGTGCAGGATGTATCGGCTTAGTTCTCCAGTGAAAATCCACTGCTTCATACTTACCCTTATACAACAATTTCAGTAGGAATGTTTTTACATGACTGATCTTTGATTTTGAACAGTTTATTATTCTTAAATTCTTTTCTTTTTCATAAGCATTATGGATAAGAGTATTAATAATATTAACACTATCATATTTTTTAAGTACATTCTTGTCTCCTGACAAATTTATTTCCCAGTGTTGCAGCAGGCTTTTGTCTGTTGAGTTGCCATTTCCCCGAAAAGGGAAGTGGCATTATTGAATTATCTGGAGAAATTTGCCTAGAAATGTTCGTTCACTATTAGAGACCATACACAGCCAGTTTTACTTAGACTGTATCTCACTGTCTTACAGTGTGGTTCATAAGCCACAACTTTCTTTAACAGTAATCATTTTCAAGGTAGTGGGGTACATCCTTCTTCAACATGTGCTACAGATCTCTGCTGGTTATCCAACATAAGTTCCAGTATTGCCTAGGGCTTCCCAAGCTGTGTCATGTAGTGGTGAAGCTGCTCAGGAAATGCTGGTCCAGAAGAGTGGGGCTTAAGGCCAGAAGGAACCTTCAGTTACTGGTAGCTGGACTTAGAGATAGTCCATTTCCTCTGATCTCAAAACACTCTGGCACGTCACTTACACTTGGCAAACAGACCTCATGTTTTAGTGGTAGTCACAGTGTGTGAGGACTTACGTGTTTTACATGGACCCTTTGGAAAGGCAGAGCCATGTTCAATTACTGCCAAAATTCACAGCAGTCACTTACGGATGCTTGTGACACGTAATTTATAAAACGAGCACCTTTTAAAATGTGTGAACTTTCCTTGATGACAAAATTACAGTTTCTTAGTATTCTTAACAATACTATGAAATAGGCAAAGTTATCTAAAACATAGCTGGAAAATTCCTATGCATTATTTGTAAGGTAGTGTAATTTGAAAATGTGACTTCTCTGTTTCAGAAAATAATAATCTTTTTTAAATTTTCAGAACTCACTGCAGATGTTGAAGTGTCTGATTGAATTCGAAACAGGTTAAAACTAAGCCATACACTGAAAACTAATAATGTTTATCTCTGAGTTTTAGATGTGCAGTTGTGACTGTATGCAGCAAATAAATCAAACTGCAGCAGTTCTGCTGCAGAACTTAAGCCTGATACTTCTGGAGCTCAGGTAGAGAGGAGAGTAAAAAGGATCAAAATTCAGAGTATATAAGTACATAAACATTTCCATTGAGCAAATCGAATGCATTGCATCTTATGACTCAGAAGGTACCTTGTCATGCTGTGTAGAAGAATACTTTTTGTTTTCTCTACCTTCCCTGCTTCTTCTTTCTTCAATTCTCTTTTTCCTTTGGCTTAAATTACTTTGTTTTAAAAACACTGACAGTTGCTGACCACTACAGCCATAGGAAGAAGTCAATTCTAAGCTTCTAATGGATCTGAAGCAGTGATCTATCCCAGTTTACAATACAGATTTAGGAAATTACTTTTCAGGAGACATATGCACATTCAAAGTAACAGTAAATGAATCAGTGCCTTTCATGTGATGAGATGCATTAATTTACTTTCTGCAGAAATAATTTGAGCTCTCTATCAAGACAGTTTAATAATGGTATTTTTATATATATGTTTGGTAATTTGTCCTACTTTTACCTAGTTACCAAGTAGTGTCTCCTACTTACCACTAAAACAACTTACTTCATGACTGAAAACTAAATGATGCATCTTTCCATATTTACACCTATAAATTACTTCCTTGGCAATAGGAGTGTAAGCACAGATACATTTAACTTTGTAAGTTATTTTCAAAATTTTCCAAATACTGTAAATTATTCTTTTTCTTCTATCCTCTTGTGGTCTTCTAGCCTAATTTAGTTTTTTTTAAAGCATTTATATTATTTATAGCAAAGAACAGAGTGTAATGTATTTAGCAGAGAACTGTAGGCTCTCAGGGTGAACAAAAGAAAGATAAAATGTCTCTTGGTTTTTCAACTCTTTTCTGTCAGAATAAAATTTGACTCAGTGTGGAGACAACCTACATGCAGCCTTTCTCCACCCGCCTACCAGCCCAATGGAGTTTTCTTTTGACTCAGCTGGATATTGCTGCTGCTTTCAGATACAGAATGATTTTCTTTGATTTTGTACTGTATTACTGGATAAAGAGCAGGGAGGGAGAGATGAGGCACACAGAAACTACATTATTGTCACGTCCACGGCTTGACCAAAATCTTGCGGGCACAATTACCATTTTTGTTTATAATTAAGAAGAAAAGCCACTTAAGTACATCTTAATAATATTGAGTGATGTCAAATGTTCAAGAGTATGAAACCTAAGGAATCTATATCTAAAATATTATTTCAAACTGAAATCCAAATCCTGATCAAAATCCAAATAGACCTTCAATTCAGAAAGGAAAGAACAGATTGTGCTCTGCCCTTATGAATGAAGTAGTTCTAGCTTTCTCTGTCACTTTGCAAATGATATAATCTTTGCAAGACTCAGTTTCCTTTAGGATGTGTTTAAGATTCCTTCGGTGTTTTTAGGAATACTATACTGTAAGCCATAGTACCTAAATATAAGTTCCTAAATTATTTTATACCACTGTTTATTGTTTTTGTTGCCTGGACAGCAGAAATGTGAAGAGAAAAGCTACATGAGGCCTCTTCAGTGTTTGAGCATAAGAATATCCATGGACAAATACAGTTTCTTTATGTACTGGAAAAAAGATAATTCTTTTGTTCAGTTGTTCTAGGGATGCATTGACTCTTTCA
This sequence comes from Pachycephala philippinensis, assembly GCA_013397055.1. Lineage (NCBI taxonomy): Eukaryota > Metazoa > Chordata > Aves > Passeriformes > Pachycephala > Pachycephala philippinensis. Next base: position 451,692 of record VWZT01015187.1, read on the forward strand.
ATCCATACATCCCAAAAAGGGATGGAATACAAGAAGGTACCTCATTTTCTTGGGGTGACAGTGGACTCTTCTTGATTTACCAGAGGTATCAAAGACAGATTGTGCAAAATGAGGCTGTTCTCACATATCACTACTGTGGCTGTAATTTGTGAGCCTTTCTTATAGGTTTGGTTTTTTTTGGTTTTTTTTTGGTTTTTTTTAACCATGGTCATGTAATACCTTCAAATACCAACAGAAGTACTGATAATACGCATGCTATGGACAGGAGTCCTTTTAACCCTTAAAAAAGCACTCAGTGAAAATGAAATTTACCCGCTGTGCCTTGTGCTAAAGATAATACAATCACCTAAATAGAAATAAAAGAATTGTTGTTTTAGTAGTGCCATCCTGATGAATATTTGAGTTTTAAAGGAAATAACAAAATTAAAATCTACCAGAGGAGAACTTGGTTGTTTCAGTTATTGTCCACAGTTTCATGTTTCTGAACTATTTAATTTCTTTCATTTACCCATTCCACCTGCAAAAGTGAACAGAAAAAGGAAATGTTCCTTTTTTTTCCTGGTCTCTATGTGGAAGAACCAAGCTTCATGTAATTTCAGTGATTGAAAAGAGAGAAAAGAAAGTAATTTTTCACCTAAATGTTTCTGTAGTGTTACAGAGAGGAAATAATCCTTCTGATATGACTCTTTGCTGCCAGAAAAAAAGCCTAACAAAAACACAACATTAAAATTGAGAGTTTAATTTTAAACTCTTTCTGTAGTTTATACATTGTCTTCTACCAACGGCTAGAAGTTGCAGTTCAGTCTGTCTTTCCTTGGAAAAAAGAGAAAATGACAAAAAAATGTGTTTCTGTGGATGCAACAAAAAGTATTAACTATAATTTACTAGAAGTTTGCAACTACTCCTTTATGAAGTAAATGAAGCTGCTACAGAATTAGAACAAATATTATACAAAGAACCAAAAAAACGAGGTTTGCTTTCATAATTTCAAGTGCTGTAAAAATTTGTATATATGCACTGAAATAAACTCTGTTAAATAAAGACCAGTAAGTATACATACATAATTGCTGTACTTCTACCCTGCAGTACAAGAGGTGTTAACTAGCAAGAGCATCAGAAATTGAGTGATTTTCCCAGTACTGCAATTCAGATGGTCGATAAAAAACAGAACCTGAAATGTTTAACAATGAAGAAGATTGAACCACCCTGCTAAAAACTCTGCACCTCTTAATAGTAATGTCTAAACAAGTATCAAATCCAAATATCATGAGACCTTCATGACATATTAACGTTTATCAGACCAAAAATACTTGTTTTCCATGCAGCTGTCGGTAAAATTTGTATATAACACACGCTTTCATGTGTCTCATGCCTAACATAGGCATTCCATAATTTGTAGTAGCAGTTGTAGTGTATCTCTTATGTTTTCCTATTTTCCCTAATACTGTCTGCATAACTCTTCTCTGATCAAACAGCGGCTCTGAACTTAAATCTCTCTAAACATGTGACTTTCATGCAGTTTCAAATAAATGCTACCTACCTATATTAATCCCTTTTTATATGAATTCCTAATCTAGTGGTAATAAATTAAAATTCCTTGACACTAAAAATGGTCTCTTCTGAGTATCATGTTGTTTACAACTTTCCTTAGGAGTCATTCTGTCTTAGTTGCATTTTTCCTACTATGAAATTGCTTGCAACCTTAAGGAAATCTCTTTGTTCCACTGTCCTTTTATTATGTAGTAACAAGGATAATTTTTATTAGAACATCCTATATTATTAATGAAAAAATATAAAAAAAATTTGCATGTATTCCCTTTTCTTACTATCATATGCATTGGTTGATGTTCCATGTTGTAATCAGTGCTTTCAGAATTCAGCCTGAGGCAAAAGAAAGAATGTAATGAATTCCTTGTCACACCATTGTTACTGGTCCTGGGTTTTGTGTCAACTCCATCATACATTTCACAAGTCAGCTCATCAACTTGCTCTCCAAAATTCCAGATGTGCATTACAGCACAGATCTGGTTCAGCCCAGTCACTTGTGTGTTTTCCATTTTAAATGAGTCTTGATTTCTTCCAGTGAGCTATATCAGTATATCTGAATATAGTATAGACATTGCTTTTATAGAACTTTTAAAAATTATTTTTAAAAGTGTAATTAAGAACATAAAAAAAATTGCAAACACTTGCCTTCCTGCAATCTGTTTGTACAAACACCATGAACTGGTTATGGCATTTTGATATCTGTAGTTTGAATTCTGCATGTAATCTTTATTTTCCTTTTTATTTTTTTTACAGACTGCTCAATGAGAACATTGGTTTTGCTTGCTTTGAAAAGGTTAACTAATTTCCCAGCAGGATTTGTTTGTTGTGGAATGTCATATGAAAGCCTGATGCTTTCAGAATCACACAGATATGCATAATTTGATGAAAAAATATTTTTTATCTTTTATAATTTAGCTTACAAGTTTGTTTTCCTAAGTGTTATTATGACAAATTGTTGATGTGGTACATGTAGGAAAGAAAGGAAGGAACTTTTGAACAAAATCAGACATTTGGAAAGATGTTTTTACATGTGTGATTACCTAAGACAGAACATGGGAATACCTCTCTTGCGGGTAACAACTGTGATGTCAAATTACCTAAATTTTACATTACTTATGTTTGGTGATACTGGATTCTCGGTAGCACTGTGCTAGTCATGTCACGGAGCTTTTTTGTAAGCTGTATCCATGAGGAAACATTTTAAAGCCATGTGCTTTGCATACTGTCCACATAATGAACAGAGCTTCTGTTTCAACTTAATTCCTCTCAATGCTTGGTCACATAGGAGCTTTTTGTCTTGTGTTTCTTGAATTCTGCTCTAGCCCACTGCTTCTTTGTAGCACCTTGATGATTCTGCATTAAGTACCTGCTTTTCCATCAGTCTTTTACATTTCTTTTCCTATCTTGGCTTTTAAAATGAACTAAATTCCTAGCTTCGTGCATGTGTCTTTGATGCTGTACGAGCCTTTGAAGCCCTCCTCCCCAAAAACCTGCTCCAGTTTCTTTGAAGAAATCAGGGGAAAAAATGGTGTCTCTTGACCCATTCTTTCAACTCCATCATGCCATCTTTAGAACAGGACATGAAGAGATGTTGGCATCTAAATGCCACCTCAAAAGCCACATGAAATTCCTCAGTCAAGTTATGGACACATGGAAAGAAGAAACATAGCGTCATGTGTTAAACTCGGTTTCCTTTAGTAGCAGTACACCCTTGTAATTCTTCTGAGACCACAAAAATCCTCCAAAGGAAATCGAAGAACACCCCAATGCATATAAGTGATATTGCCCCTGCATGTATACACACGTTTGACATTTTTTATCAGTATGCATGGCCTAAAACTTTAGCAGGGCTGATAAAGATGCCATTTGTTCATCAGCCACTAAATCATCTGTCCACAACTGATGTAGAAATGGAATTGAGGGACTCATTCCTTAACCTTTTCCTCCTCCTCTATTTCTATGTCTTGAAGAAGAGCAGACTGTCAGTGCTGAGAACTGTTGGAACTCAGGTCTCAAACACAAGAAAAGTACAAGCTTTACAAGAACAGAGGAGTTCATTCTTCCTTAAGCTTTGCTTGGAATCGTCAATTGATAATGGATGTTTCATGCCACTTCTTTTTTCCTTTATAAATAAAACCATTAGTCTGAAAACAGAGACAAACAATTCTTTCCTGGATCCTGCATGGACTATTTTGTGGAGCCCAGGTTCTCGTGGTGCTGTATCTAAAAGAAAAGATAGACTAAGCCAGGAGAAAATGCAGACATTTTCTTTGTTCTCTACTGTAAGCTCCTGCTATAGGAAGAAGTAAGTTAACCTATTTCTTTCAGGGCTTATAAAAAAATTGATGTTTTTCTAATGTAATTTTGTTTTCCTTTTCTTTTTGATTCATTTCAATTCTATGTTGGAAATGGGTCTCCTAATTACTAAAATAAGCGTTACCGTTCCAAAAAGGTTCTTTTCAGATCTTGTCCTACTGGTTTTTAGGAGACACCTTGATTTTGTACTACTTTAAAGTAAATTTGTCTCTAGGACACCTGTCAATGCCTTTGACTCCACTGTGCAATCTATAGTGGCAGCACTTGCCCTGAGAAGACACTTCCTCAGAACATGTTACTCTGTGTAAAAAGTCTTCATTTAACACCCAACAGGTGTGTGTTCAGCCACACTCTCTACCCCTAGATCTTCTGTTATGTTCCCACCAAGAACAATCATTTTCCTTAGATTACATCTATATGGGATATAGCTCTTCTGATATAAATTCCACCCAGGCAAAGCAATCAGAATCTCAGTGTTCAATAACTAAGGTTAGTGTCAAGTGTCCCCTGGCACCTATGCTATCAGCACTACAAAGTCTGTCTTCAATTTAAAAAATGGATAAAAATACACTAGAGAACTCTACCTTCTCCCCTCTTATAGGAACAACCATTATGTTCTCTTTTTAAAGTGTTCTTCAGGTTTTCAGTTTGCCAGTCAAAATTGCAGTGCCTGTGGAAGCCTAGTATATCTGTCAAACAGGCTTTGTATAGTGTACCCCACAGCTACACAGTCCAACTTTTGGACATGCCATCTTCTCAGACTCTTTTCACAATATGCACTTAAGACCAGATACAATCTTAACTGTACTTAGAGACTATAGAACCAAGTCCCTTAAGAGGTAATAGGAGTTTTATGACAACAACCTTATGTATATTTGCCAAAAAAAGTGGTTCATGCTGAATCCTTTTTTAAAATGTAAGAATCTAAATGCTTAAACTGAAGTTCAGTAACCCCCTTGCTTCCACAAGGGAGATTGCTTTGCAACTCGCACTCTGCAGGATGTTCCACCACTCAGTTTTCACATCAGAAATCCCTGCAAATCATGCTAGGCTACTAATAGTTGGCCTATTGTCAAAGACGAACAATTCATGTCCTTTATCTTCTGATGTGACAGCCTTTTGAATCTTTTGAATGCTGTCTTCTGCATTTATCTCTGAAAACAGTCTTTATGATCTCTCCTCTGCAACAAGGACAGCTGAGATTCAAACTCTTATAGTTAATTCCTTTGCACTGTTTTCCATAAGGACAAGTGGTAGGATCTATCTGAAGCTTTTACCTAAAGAGAATTCTGACTTTCATGTACTGAAGGAAGTTAACTTACCTCTGTTCTTCCTTAAACTTCACACTTTGTCTCTGGAAACAAATCTCCAAAAATTAGATGGTATAATGGGGACATGACCTTACAAGAACAGTCTTTTTTCATCAGAAGCTGAAAGATTCAAGGAACTGCCAGTGCCCTCTCAAAGATGTCTGGTGTGTTAGGGAACATCATCACTAACTCTCTTTTTTCTTATGAAAGGTCCACTTGGCTGTAATACAAGCAGAAACAGAGGCTTTCCCCTGAACTTCTTCATATTTAATGTTTTCCATACAACCACCTGGAGCTCCTTTCACACTTTTGCTAGATATTATGCACTTCCTGAAGTGTCTCAAAATTTTACAGTCTTTGAGAAGTCCATCTCTGAGTCTTTACCTAACTGAGTCTGTAAAGAACTCTTCTAGTTCATTACAAAGGTTCTACTTGAAATTATTATTGTGTAAATTTAAAAATAATAGTTTCTCACCTGAACTGTTATTCTTTAAGATGTTTGTAGATATACTCAAAGCTCTCTCGCATCACTGTCCATTTCAAAACCTTACATAATTTCTTAGATACATCCTTTTAGAGAAACTGAGAATTGGAAATATGGTCTGCCTCTTTTATTACTATGTGGATAGAAGAGGGCATGAGCAAGTGTCTTAATGGAAATTGCTAAATTTAAAGCAGTTTGAGTACCAATGCTGGTAACTGCATTGGTAGCCAAATGGTAATTGTAGTGTGAGCTACTGTATATTAAATAAAGATTGCAGCATGATCTTTCTTCATATCTTATTGATTATTCCTTTGTGCCAATGCTATACAGTTGTTGATAAGATTATGTGCCTTGTTTAACAAAGAAGACAATATACTCTTAATCCACTTCTAATGAAGGTATAGATAAAGTCCTATCACCTCTTTTGTAGCCAGACCAAGCATAGGTACTTCCCTTAGAGTATCAGAATTTGCTTAAACCTGCATCTTTCCATAGCATAGATCAGTTTGCAGTCTCCAGTCTTCCAGAGCAACATTCTTTCCCTAGTAACAGTTCTCAAAGCCAGTAAATATATTTTATCTATAGTATTTTAATGCTTATTCTGATCTATAGATCAGATTTAAACATCAAGTGAAGTACTGAATTAGCTCTGTGGCTCATAATCCAAGAGTCTACTTCTGACTCTATTTCCAGCATCAGATACTTCAAAGTATTTTGTAATATACATTCAAAATAATGTGTAAGTCTGCCAAGTTTGCCAGTTAAACTCAGATACAGCTCTCTCAAATTCCAATTTGTAGTAGTTGGTAGTAGTAGTAGTTTTGTGAGGATTTTTTGTTATTTCTTTGCTTTTGTTTTATCTTCTTTGTAAAGCATGGCAGAATTTTTTTGCTTTTCCAAATAAACAGATACTTGAACTTACAGTCAGTGGACAGAGGAACCAGTCACAATGGGAGGGGGCATTGTCACTGCCTGATTCAGCACAGGCTCCATTGCACTTCACTGATTAGTGCAGAAGTAAATGATTAGTGTTTAGTGATGTAGAAGTCAGGTCTAACTACTCCGTTAAGATCAAGTCAGTGAGAATGCCTCTAAAGGAATTAAATTTTCCCTTATTTCTGTCCTGGACCCCTCTATTTTGCTTTGGCTAGGTAGGATAGGATGAACAGATCGGTACAATATGAGAATGTAACACACCATAGAAGTTATTCTTAGCTCTCATCTTCTTTTTATATAGCTCTTCTAAAATGTTCCATGGCCATGAATATCACAGGTTAATAATAATACATGTCAGAAAGCCTGATGATTGTAAACATTGCAGTTAAACAGTTCTCTGTGTATAACCAAGTCTAACAGTTTAACAAGCTGAGAAACACATAATAAGAAAGCAGATTTACCATACTACTTCAAAGCATTAGTCTATATTAACCAATGGTATGCTTCTAGTTGTAAAGGCCAGTATATTATTATTGTTTGTGCATCACAAAGATGGCTTTTTCCGCTGCTTAATTTAATTCTGTTGACAGAACTAGGATTTCTACTATATTCAAGAGAACACCCTTAACCTGGGTGGTATGTTTAGTATTTGCTTGTCGTATGGCTGATTAATATTTTTAAGTTTAAGAGAAATGGTGCTTTTCATTTCCCAAGATTTTATGTGTTAAAATACAAATTCGTTAGATTTCAGTTAAATTGTATCTCTTATGAATACAAAGGAAAGCACTTGGTGCCATGTTTTATTTCTACAAAGGAGGTATAAGTAGGATATTGAAACCTAGAAAAGTGCCGATTTTTAAGTTAGTGGTTACTACTTCAGTCTTCATGAAAGTGTGCCAAATGGTGAATTCATTGAAATTGGAGGAGAAAATGTTAATAATAGAAATTACTATCTATTATTTGCAGGAATTATAAAGATATCTAAATCAGTACTTCAAAACGGTTTTCACAGATGTCTTCCAAACCTGAAATAACCCATGGTTACATATTACAGGCACAGAACAGTTTGTTTTTAGAAGTCCATTTAATATGGGGTCAAATTTTAGTTTATAAGTCTGAGCTTTAAACAAGTCTCTATGCCTTTTTGTGTAGCCTTCATAGATGTGGATTTCCACTTACTAAATTGAAATCTTGAAACTTGTAATGATTGTGTTCCTTTTGTTTGTGGTTCTGTGCGTGAGTGTGTGTGTGTTATTTGATTTGTTTGTTTACGAGCATACATATTTTTATGTAATTTTTCCACACTATGTGTTTTAGAAGCTACATGATAAATCTGGAAAATAGTATTGTGTTATTGTTTATTATGGTATTCTTCTCACATAAACTAAAACTGAATTACAAACTTCCCTTTGAATTGCCAAAAGTGATGACCTTGCTTTAATATGTTCATTGCTAAATATCCCTACAAATTCTTCTTTGCTTCTGACTCAAATCTGGTCAAGAATAACACCTCTGCTAGTGTCAGAAGTCGTGCATGGATTATCGAAAATATGAGGAAGTGCTAAAATTATTTTTCCTCACCATGTTACTGTTTTCATTCAAAGATTGTGAAACATTTTTTTCTCATGCTTTACATGCAAAGAGCAAAAATTCCTTTAATATTTAAACTTTTGACATTACTGTGCTTTCACTGGGAAAATATATAAAGCCTTTTGCATATATCTGTTCATGTTCTTGGTGATCATAAATAGCTTCTGTATGACTTGACAGCTTGGCTGTTCCCTCCTGAATTAAGTTCAGGCCATTTGTTGGGTAGCAAGGGGAAACTCATATGACAGATGCCTACACTGGCAAGCCTAGAAGAGTTCTAACAGCGCAGTGGTTGCTCTTCAGGAATTATTCCTCTGTTAACAAAAGTCCATCTCCCCCAGATAATTTAGAGTGTATTTATTAGTCTAGTTCGGAAGTTATTTTTAGATAAGGTGTAATACAAAAGCTGTCCAAATGGACTTGCATTTTAAAATATTTCAGTATAAGTATTTTCAACTTTCTTTGGATTTATGTATTTTCAAAACTAATACTGTACTTTTATGACATCCATTCAAAAATGTGATTTAAAAAAGCAAAAGCCTGGACTACATGACTTACAAATACAAAACTTCTGTTATTGCACATAGCTTCAGGAATTTAAATAAAATAAATAAATTTAAAGACCTCACCTAAAATAATCTATAAGAATAATCTTTTTCTGAACTGTCTCCAAAAATGAATATGTATGCTAAGCAACATTTAAAGGTTTTCAGTAGAAAGTAAAAGTATTCTTGACTTTTAAAGTGACCTTTAGAAGTTTGACAGTCTTGTCCATATCAAATACTGCTTTCCAATTAAAATGAAAATGTAAACATTAACAAAAACTTGTAGGAAAAATGCACCAAATCCTTATACGCTTATTTTCACAGGAATAGACAATCATTTACATAAGACTTTTCATTCCTATTATCACACATCTGAATGGCAAAGCTAATCAATGTCCTTTCCCTGTATGGACCCATAATCATTCCTGTATCAGCTGGAACTGCATTCCTGTATTTAAAGCTGTGACACTCCCTGACTCCATTATTGACATGCTGGAGTCTAGATTGCATTTCTGTGTTAGAAGCTGCCTGGTAAAAGAACAGGCTGTGAAAGTGGCCACACTGCTAAGGTAAACTAAAGCTTTAAAATGAGAGGAGGGTGGCCTAGGTCAGATGAGTACTTTGTGAAATACCAGAGAGCAAAAAGGTTCAGCGAGGGAAGGAACAAAGCCATAAGCAAATTATTGTTTGCTCATATAAATGCACAACAGCTACCTCTAAGTAAAACTTTAGGTCCAGAATATCAATGTGTATTTTAAAGAGTCTGACTGTATTCTTATTTCATATATATATATATATTTTTAAATTTATTTTACACACACACACACATACACACACATACTATATGTATGTATATATATGCTATATGTGTATTTATATAGATGCAGATATAGATAAATTTCTTTTTGAGGTAGAGGGACTGCTACCGATACTTTATATATATTGTAGCCTGCTCCCTTCAGTGGTACCTAGAAGCTCATCTGTTCTGTGCTCATGTGCTCAGTTTCTGACAGTGTTCATCTAGCGCAAATGAAAAAGCTACTGTGTAATTTTTTCCCCTATGAATTGATGACATCTTCCTCAGCAGCAGGAAATCTCTATCCCTAAGTTTTCAGTGAATAGACAGATTGCATATGCATTTTTCCTTTCCATTGGACCAGCCTGTCTCCTCATGTTCCGCTCTGAATCTTGTTTGGGGCACAAAGAAAACAGGACAAAGAAGAGTTCATCTTTTCCATGCCACATACCCACTGCTCAGGAAAATAGAAAGAGATAATTCTTTCATCTTAAATTTTCTCTGTTCTACAATTATCTATTAATTTATTTCAAATATTCTATTTGGTTCTATCATGGTTTGGTTTTGGGAGGGGGGGAGGAAGTTGAATGAGATCTTTCTTCGGTAGCTTCTGATAACTTATTAAGGCCCCAGCATTTTGTCCTGTTTCCTGTCTCATTCACTATCCCTCTTCTGTGCCACCTTTTTTTTTCATCGTTTATCTTTAGTTCTTTGTCTGGGAAGAGTCATAGAAGCAGAAATAGGTGGTATTTTTATCAGCACGCTTTAAGAGCAATTTTGATAAACTTCAGAACTTATGAGGTTGAAGTTTGCTGTGCTGAAATACAGGGCATTCATATCCCTACAGCAGAAACCTGTTCCAAAGACTGAGCTGTATAGAAAGTGTCTAAAAGAGTAAAGAACTAAAATGTAGTCATATGTGTTTTTCTTACTATTTTACTTAAAGATATTTCCTTCAAATAACAGAGAGTTTCTGCTGTTGCTGCTTTCAGACATAAACATTCAGATAAAAGGCAACATGGGATCATTTTCAGGCAGTCAAGTTGAAATCAGAGAGAATTTTTAACAAGTTGGCAATTCTTATGTCTGACTAAAGCCAAAAGCCCTGGTCTGAAGCATTTTGGATAAAGAGTTTAAGGCTTTTCTTAAAAAGAATATGAGACTAAAGCTTTGCTTGTCATTTGAATGAGAAGGTTTCTGTAGCTCAGTAAATCATTTGGTAATACTTCTTCCCTTTTACCCCTTTACCCTGCCTCCCCAATCACGTAGGTGAAAACTGAATTTAAGAATTTTGGAATTTTGTGATCCTGCGGGTGGTATGGTACACAGGATATAAAAAGAGAGAAAAACAGTGATTTTGCTACATGGATTTCTACCTTAGTAGCAAGAGTTGCAGCCAAATAATCGTATTTCATTTAAGAGAGTTTGGCAGAATTGTACCTTCCTGCTGGGGAGAGACCTAGATCTGAGTTGGTGAAAGGTCTGAACTGGATCTCCAAATTACAGAGAAACTTTGCCTCCAGATGACTATTAGTGACATAATTTGCAGTGCATTATGAGGAAGGTCCTTTGCATCTTTTTATACAGACCTAACTTGTCAATTACTGGACTATCAGTTTTCCAGTCTTTACATAGTTGAGGCAATTTTAAAAAGTATGAACGATTTTTATACATCAGCATTTGGAGCTTAATAGCAGAAATTGTGTGTATGTGTGCCTTGTTTTTTGCCTGGTAGATGTGATTTCAGCATTCCCATATGTTTTCTGCGTTGCCTTCATGTGGGAACAAATGCAGGTCTTCAGTAGGTGTGGTTTTTTCCAGTTAGATTTGTATTAAAATCTATTAAGCGTTTCTTCATATTGTTAAAGGTGTTTTCTTTTTGGCTGTGGTAATTCAATGTAAAATATTTCAGAGACAAGACTGAGTCACATTTGCATGTGGATTTTTTTATTTTCTCCAAATTTCAGTCCTTATTTTAAATGGAAGTATGATTACATATTACTGTGTTATTTAATTTCTGAATATCAATGAGTCAGGTATCTGGTGAAAAAACACTTCTAATTTTACGTATCACATCCTAATGTAGTTGTATGCTATTCTACAAGTATTGAGAAGAACTCACAAAAGAATCCAATGTGTTATTTGGATTGTGAACTAATACTTCAAATAATCAACAGTCACAATTAATCCATCAGAAACAAAGATTCAAATTTATGACAATTTTTTAAATATTAGATTGAATTTTCTGGTTTACTGATTAAAGAAACAAAACAGAAAAAAAAGTATGTTCAATTTCTTTTTCTTTTTTCACAATTTTGTACATAGTTAGTCTTCCAAATTATCTTGAGAGGAAACACTTACTTCAGAGATGCAGACCAGCTGCAATTCAGTTTATTGTGGAAGCACATAAAAATCATCAATTCTTTTCAGCTGATTGTTTACCCCAGGGCTGAGGCTTTTTCTTCATTATGAGCCAATGGAGATAGCTTCGCATCATGTGTTTTAATAGAACTTGTTTTGAGGTTTTTTTATCTGGCCTGTTTCATGCATATGCATTCTTAAAAATCAAACCAGTTTGCTCTGATTCCGAGCTTGAAAGATGGGAAAACCAAAATCATCTCACTACAAACTAAAAGAAAATCCAAGCTAGATCAAATAGAGCAAAATGCCTGTTGGACTTTGATTTCAGTATTCATTCCAAAGAAAAAGATTAAAGAAATGCCTCACTGAGGACACTTGCACAGCTCCTAGACTTTTCAGGTGCTAGGAGTTTATTTCAGAAAATTAAACTCTCAAATCCCTGAATTTCGAAGTAAAAGCTGAAAAGAATGTATTTCTTCTCAAAGTTTAGTATTCTTCCTATGTGTGCAAACAAGCTGACTAACTTTGCTTTCTCATTTACAAGTTTCCCCTTCAGTCTTACGTGTTGCAGCAATGGATACAGGAGTATGGATCTTGAGCTGCTGTGTGTGTGCACATTGTGTGCATCTCTACACTATTACACACAGATCTTCACAGTGAGGGAAGTGCTCTCTGCGTAGGCCAATTCTGTTACCTCTGTGAAAACACATTTTCTATCTTCAGACTAAGGAAGTGTTTTCTTGGTGCTTGCACAGGGCAGCAGTTGTGATATGGAGGTTCTTCAGAAAGGGTTATTTTCTCAAGCAGTAAAATTGTCCTTCAAATCACTAGTTCAATGAAATTGACAGGATATCAAATGCAATGAAGTCTTGACAGAAGGGAAAGAAGGCTACTTCATATGGAAGCTCAGAGGTAATGTGGATCCCTAGGCTTTTACAAAATATCATACCCATGAGCCTTGTATATCTCAGAGACTTCGGAGAAAAAGATTAACTGAGTGCTCATGGGGTATTTTGAAAACAGTAGAAATACTCCTTTCACTGTTTCCAAGAGTCATTCACTAGTTCTGACCTGGTTTAGTTTTGATAGCTTAGCTTCTCATGGGCAGCCGTGCTTCTTCCCTGGAGTTTAATTTTGCTTGACAAGTTGGGATCTTAATATTGGTTAATTAACAGTTCATTCTCTCATCAAAACTGCTGAGCTCACAGATGAGTGGCTAGTATGTCCCTCAAGTTGTGCCATACATAATTGTTGCACCTGTTACAGTGTCTTGGGGACTGCAAGTCCATGGAATTTAGCTCATTCTGAAGCTCAATGTATTAGCACTTTGTTCTTTTCTCTGCTTAATAAATTCTTAGCATCAGTGTGCTGTAAGTCATTCCTCTGCATCTCACTTGTCATAGGCCAGTATCAATTTTCAGATAGAACTGAATTTTCATAAGGATAAAGAAGTCTATTGTCAATTATTCAATTAGAGTAGTTTTGTAATCTTGTTATTCAACTCTTTGATGAACTTCAAGACGTTCTTCATTTATTAATGCCACCTTCCTCAATCTAATTGGTATCTTTTCATAGATATTGGAAAAAATATTTATTCTTTTTACATGATTGTGTGTGCAAGATTTCTGATTATTGTCAGTTGCAAAAATGTATAACATCTAAGTTATAACATCTTAAGTTATAGCATCTAAAGTTATGCATCAACATTTTCCTTCTGACCATACAAAGTAAACGTTATGAATGAATGAAGCCCTAGTTGAATTTGCAAAGGAGACATTAGTTAGAATATGTAGAAGGAAAAAATGAATACTTTCAAGTTGATTTTAATGGCAGCTTAGAATGTAAGTAACTATCAAGCAGTACAGTATAGAATCCACCTGTTTTAGTTGCCAGGTTTTTAACTAATTCCATTTGGAAGCACCTAGAGGTAGGAAAAAAAATCTAAATTCTTCTGAGAAAGGAGTTAACTTTGTTTGATTCATGCTGATTTATGGCACAGATCTGGGGTTTTTCTATGTTCCACTTTTTTTGCTTGCAGAATCATGCCTCCATCTTTGATCTGACACACTTTGTAGATGGGTATACCTATAGGAGCTTGCTCCCCTTGCTCATTATTCTGGAAGAAACACATTCTACAGTTCAGTTGCCTGATAAAGCTAAGAAAAGGGTGGGAACAAATTTGTACACATTAACAGAAAGCCCAATAGTCTCAAAAATTAAGCAAAAGACTATAAGGTTAGAAGTTACTCTTAATGCTTATGGTTGCAATCCCTATTCACTATCACTGCGATCACTGTTTTCAGACAAAGTGAGATGTATATAACTAAATTTGAGAAGTGATTCAGAATCTGTGGCTCACAAAGTGTTTCTAACAAATAAACCACAGTAAAAGTAAGAAGACATGGTACCAGCATCTCTGAGATTCACAAAAGATGCATGAAGTACTGAACTAGCTGTCCTTTAAAAAACAAAAAATTCTTAAGGTTTTTTTAATAGATTTTTCATTGAAAACCGAATTCTTGAAACTGCAGGCAATAGGATGGCTTAGGCAGCCAAGCATACCAAAATATGGTGCATGGAGTGACTTCTACTACTCCTGCTATTTAAAGTCCTATTTTCATGAGCTTATTAGCTACTAGTGATCCCTAAGGAAAAATACAATTAAAACTTAATCATACCAAAAGCTGAGGTTCTTCTGATTCAGCGAACTTGTAATCTTGTATATTTAGTAGTTTACTTGTAAATGTCTTGGTACTGAGAATGTAAGATATATCAATTAGCTTCAGTTTGCAATAATGCTGCTCCTCCAAATTCAGATGGCAGATTTTGTGCGTGTCAGAAGATGCTAAGGAATTCTGACTGGCAACATTATTTATTTATTTTTTCTATCAGAGCAGAACCTTTTTTCCCTTTAACAATCGTATTATATAACCTCCCCATACCCAGTCCTGCTCTCCACAGAAGATTCAGACATTTAAGAAAAGTTAAGTGTGAAGAATACAAACAGCTTTAGAAGACAGTCTGTGCATATAGTTGTGAAACTAACTTTTGTGGCTATTCTTTTTCCCCACTGAAAACTAAGTGAAAATAATTTGAAACAGATCTTTTCAAAGTTTTAATAGCTGCGTGAAATCCGATGGAGCAAAGAATGTTTATTTTGTGGAAAATAGGGCTTTCATTCAAAAGCATGAAAGTCAAATATTTCTAATGACAAAAAATCATAGTTCAGTCAGTTCAGTGTGAGTACTTTTGTTAATTTTTTTAATACTGTTTTTACTAAGAAAGTTTTTGCTGAAAAGTGTTTCACATGTCTCTTCTGTGATATGACTGAATTGTAGAATGGATGCAGACATACAAAAAGAACTTTGCAGTGCTGTTGCATTGTGACACAGGACACAAATCCCCTTTTCATAGCTTGACTTGTTTTCAACTTGTGGCAAAACCTACTTCTGCTATTGCTTTGATAACACAGTAGATTAAAAAATAAAAAACACATGGAGTGTGTAACATACAATTAATAACCCTGTGTTTCAGTTCCCAGGTGAAATCCAGAAAAGTAATGGGACCAGTTACACTATTCTAAACTGAATCTTTGAATTTCTGAGTAATTGTGTTAGAGTATCTACTTGTTATTTATGACTGCTTAAACTAAGAAAAGAAGAAATTTACAAATTAAGTAATGTATTTCATGTACTGTGAAAAGTTCTTGTTTCAAACAAAGACACTTTTTTTACATAATTGACAACTTTTTGACTAACTGGAATAGGAATATTTTTGAGATCGCAATTTACTTTCTTCATGACTTTTCCTTAAATTTAAGTCTGTTGATTTCACACTACTTGGGTTTCTGTACTCAGTCTCAGTAGTGAGCAAGCATAAACAACCATACTCAGAATCAAATTGACTGTTTTACAAAGACATTTTTCAAGAAAAAATTATGACAGGCTCTGTTTTCAAGCTACAAAAGATCCGTGCCTGTTAACAAGACCCAAATTCCAGGAGGAGAGTTTGATTTTGTTCAAGGGCGCTGTTAGCTTTTTAAAAACTAAAATTTTCAAAATAGTTAGGAAAAATAGTAGTTCAAAGAAAAAGAACACTTTTTTCATCATGGGAGTTTAGAATAGCATCCTCACTAGCCACTCTCTAGGAAGAAATACAATTAAAAGACTCAGAGAGAGTCTTTTACCTTTGGTAATTTTAATCAGTGATACATTTCCATAAACACATTTTTTTCTGTAAACAATTTGCAAGGGAATGTATTTCATGCTGTTTTAACATGCTGAGACCAACTTTATTCTGATACATGCAGGTCTTTTAAAACAACTGAAATAGGACCCATTCTGTGCTTGCTGGAGGGCACCATGTCACAAAGATTATAAAACTATAAACTGCATTCTCCCTATGACTAGCCTTGAGACATCTAAAATTAGTTATTATTAGACAGTTTGCAAATAACCCTTTCAAATCTTTCATCACATTAAAGCCGTACATTGTTGGTTACCATACAAGCTGTACCAGACAGTTTATCCAATCTTAAATAACTTTCTGAATTTTTCCACTGGTACGACAACACAGTTCTTGTAACCAGTTTGAAATTTAAATTTAAAACAGTTTTGCTACGCTGTGTGTGGTCTAGTCTTAAACTTCATGTGTATGATCACAGAGGTCAGAATTGTTCTGACATGCATGAAAATTTGGTTTTCCCAACTTAATCAATAGGCACATTCTTCCCAGTTAAAAGAGAATTGTAGGAATGTTCTTATCTGTAGAAAGATCCTTCTGTCAAGATTTATCTGGTCTTCATCAGAGATGTTCGTAGCTGTTCATCGAGGTGTTTATCAACACTGTTTTCTTGCAAAGCTTTTTGACAGATAGGAAAACAGGGAGAATTTTAAAAATCCAGGGGAAATGTTTCATTCAAGAAAGTGTGTCTGTATGGAGAATTTCAGCTCTAGTGATGGTAGAAAGTTCTTTTGTACAGGAATGAAATTGCCAGTTCCTTTCAGCATTTAAACCTTCAACTCTGTGTCCAAAATAATGGTTCTTCAATTTCTGTTAAGAGACACACCTCCTAAAATAGTATCTACAAAACAGGTGCACTCTGACAAATTTATGCACAGTTAATTTTATATTGTTCTAGCAACTGAGCCTGCTTTTCTATAATCTTTGATTAAATCCTAAACCACTGCTTTATCATAACAAGTCTCCTGTAGGTTGTGCACGGGCACTTAGAAACAATCTGTACCCCCTTGACTTACAGGCAAATAAAGGGAGCAAGAAGTGAGACTAAGTTGCTAAAACAATCTGGTGATTAAAGATTTCCAAGACTTCTTTCAGATACAAAGAACAATTCAGTTTCATAATGGTATGAGCATTTTTCTATTCTCTGTGTATCACACGGGCATCACAAAAGAGAGAAATCCGGGCACCACTACTAACAGATAAATGAATTGCTAGCCCAAGTGCACAGAGCAGCAGTATCCTTTCCATGAAGAAAACCCCCAGCCCTCCCTATGAGGAGTATTATTTCCTGGGCCACACTAACCTGCAGTATCAGTGAAGTATGCTAATGATTGCCACTGATTGCTCATCTACCAAGAAGTTTCAACTGCTCTTCTTACTTAAAGGCAGTTTACCAGCGTTATATCTTTCTTTCCTTTGTCCTATTTGTATTGGATTTAAGTATCCCATGACCTCTAATTACAAGAATTTACATCCCTTAATTTGCTTGTACTTTCTTTTTGGCATGAATTATTTTTAGATTGTGGTGATACTCTGTTGGTGATAATGTCTTGTTGCTGTTCTGGCTTGCACTAAACTAAACTAAACTAAATTACTAACACAGTATTTTATCTGTCTCATTCTATGTCTTAAAAGACCATAGACTAGTCAGCATAATTCCTGCTTTTTCCATCAAATCCACCACTTTCAACAGCTGCATCTCCCTCATTGTTCCACAGGCTATGGCAGATCACATACCCATATACATGCACATACATATAGGTATATGTATAAAGGATATTGAAGAGAATTCCTGGTTTTTTACCTAGTGGAATCAGGAATGTTTACAAATAAAGAGAAGAAACAAAAATAAAGGAGCTTTTTAAAATAACAGTTGTTAATTTCTTTAACTTTTCTGTAGTGATCTAAACAAATACACACATAATATAAAAATTTAAATTCCTTCAGTTGTTATTCTTAATGTTCTCTGAGTCATATTTGTAGAAATTCTTCGTTTCACAAACTTACCTTGTGCCAAAGTGTTATACTCTACATAATCTGTGCTAGGGAGTAAGGTTTTTTATTTGTTTTACTTATTTATTCTTACAAGACTACAATCATATTTTGTGTCAAGTTTGACTTTTTGTCTTGCATTTTTTCTTTCTATGACTACATGGAAAATGTATGTGTAAGTATCAATACAATAGCATTACATAATTTTTAAAGCAATGCAGGAATAAGAGAAGAATGTTTAAGACAAATGAAAATCAAGGAATATCATCATGTAATACATCTGTCCAGTTCCATGTTAGTGTATACAAATGTTTAACGTATACAAGGAGAGCAGTGAGTGGGATTTCTATTTATTTTGGTCCATTGCCATGTTTGTTCAACAGCAGAGAAGAATCACTAAGTAGCAGCAGTGAGGGAGAAAAAGAAATTTGGAAATACAAATTTTCCTGACTTTTTATTGAATTAGTGACTTGGCCATTGTCGTGGAACTGACTAGGCTCCACTAGGGCACAAGCTATTTCACTTCAAAACAACCTGATTGGAATGATTTTTTTTGTTACACTACTTGATGTGACCTTGTGTCCCAACGGATTGTTATGTTTTGTGTGACTGACTTCCTCCTCTCCCTTTGTGCACGTGTGCATAGTTAGTGATTCTGTCTATTAGACCAACCAAGTAAACATTGTTTGCCTTTTGGGAGCGGAAATATGACACTGGCAGTGGTCTGCAGTTGCTCCCTGTCACTGTCTTTTTGGGGTCATTTTTTTCCTGTTTTTCTTCCTAATGTTTCTTTTGTTTGACGAAGGAAAACATCTTGTTCCTGAAATAAGGTGTAATAAGGCAACAGTTTTACAGCTTGTTTTAATAATCTATTTTAATTAGGGCCATAGTTACAAAAACTGGATTTTTTTTCTTGGAATGTTTTTAGCTTTTTAGTTAATTTGTTGCATTTTCACATTAGTAAAGATGCTGACAATAAAACTTTTACTATCTTTTTCTTTATATGAATACTACATTTTCTTACTATACTATACTATACTACATTTACTTACATACTATAAGTATGCCATGAGTTTTCTGTGAACCTTAGGAATTTAGGTATGTACTTCCTGACAAGCAAATTTCCCACCTGCCAAAGGTTTCTGGGTTGCTGTGAAACCCTTGCTGTGGTCCACATCCTTGTGATCTTAACTCTGCAGGAGCACATGAGGCTGCTCTGGTTACTTCTGAATTTCACAGAAGTGTATCTTAGATTCAGACATTTGTTAAGACCGTTGCTGTTCTGCAGTCTGTTAGGTGACAGACACAAAAAGATTAAAATTACTCCTGGCATTGTGCCATTGTTCTTTAACCTTAATTAACCTCAAATGTCTTATTAACTTAAGCTTGGATGCTTTGTCCAAGGTATTTCTTCCTCTTACTTATCTGCCTCTCCTTGTTTACCACCCCACTCCTCTGATGGAAAGATAAGGGTAAAAATTACTAAAGAGCTTCTTTGGCTGCCTTAATGCACCAGTTTTGTTTATTCCCCTAAGGAAAAAATGTTTTCTCATTGTCCATTTGTTCATACCTGGCACCAGTTTTGTGTTTTTTTTAATGAAATTATTTTACTCTCTTCTGCCATTCTCCTTAATACCTGCTAATCAATATTTCATTTGAATCTCCTCCCCTTTCCCCTTATTGTCAGGCTGCTTGTCCTCTAGAGGCTGATGAATCTGGTCTTTTTACTAGATTCATAACAAATTGGATTATAAAGCATCATTTAAAGATAAAATAATATTTACAAATGGGGAAGGTAGAAATGCTATGTCCAATGAGAGCTTTCTTTCCCCTGCACTCTTGATTTTCCTGTTCTCTATTCGGATACTATACCTCAACACTGTCATAAATCTTCTGCCTGAAATCTAAATCACTCACTCTACCTTTATTTTCTGTCATTTGATTCAAGGTGATTTCCTGTGGTCATTATCTGTCCAACTTGTCTTCTGTAATTCAATATTCATTCTAAAATGCTTGTATTTTCCTCAGTAGCTCTCATGCCTGTTTGTTAATGTATCACATTTCTGTAAATCAGTTCAATTCATTAATAATTACATTATTGTTCATGAAGTGAAAGCTTCTTTATTGCTATCCTACTGTTTATATATTTCAGAAGGCCACCAACAATTAAAACATAATCACTCTAAATTGCAATGCAATCCTCTTTAAAATGGTAGCTTTCAAAAAACACAGAACAGTCATAAAAGCATGGATCTTTTTTTAAAAGATAAACATTATCGTTCTTATTTTACGTATGAATACCAAATAATACTATAAGCAAAAAATAAACAAGAAAAACAAGGGAAAATTTTTAATAGCACTGTCTGTTCTTGTGGAGAGAATTCCTGTCAAGCAATATTTGATCAGTTATTTAAATAAAGCTATAATTCTACTCGTTAAGAAAGGTCGATTTCCTTGTTTCCTCTCTCCCATTGTGAGGTATCTTATTTACATTAATCATAGTACATATAGTATTTAAACCACATACACTGCACATTCATACAAGAAATATTTTTATTTTTCTATACTTGTAAATATTGACACACACAGAAGTCTTAGGGTGTCCGTATAGCATATACTGAACTGTAAAATGGGCAATTTGGCTTCTTAAATACATACTCTTTTATAAATAACTTTGCTATTGACCAATTCCTAAATGTTTCCCTGTTTGTTTATTTGTTTTCTTTGTGCTTTTAAATAGTTAAAGCTTTGTTTGTGTGTTGAATATTTTTTTATACTGGGGAGGGAGGTGAGATAAAAATTCTGCATACAAGAAATTCTGCATACAGCTGGAATTTAATGCAGTACTCTTAGATTGCACATATGAACAGCTTATAATTAGATTTTCTGTTTGCAAATATTGTGCAAATATATGTTAGGAAATTGGTATGCTATGCTTAAATAGACAAAGAAAACTAATTACCAATTGAAAACGGGGCTATACTTCAAAATTTATAGAATAAAAAGCAGACTGATGACAAGATCCATCTTTCTTAAAACTAATTTTGTCCCTAAAGCATCAAAATTAGGTTTTTTTCACTCTTTTCAATAAAAACTTCCAAAAATAGAGATGTTTCCGTTGGAAAACATTCAACTTTAAAAAAAATTAAATTATTTCCTTGTATTCGCTTGTAGTGTTTTCAACTAAAATTCTGAATTGTCTTTTCTAGTCACTTTGTGGCTTTTTTCCCCCCAAAATTATATACTCAGAAAAAATGTATTCCTTTCGACCAATACCAGAACCATTACTGAGAGTGTAAAATTAATGGCCACGTAATTAGAATTTGAATATATTCAATATTTTTTCTAGCTGACCAGTAGTACACAAAAAAGAAAACAATGATAAATTAAATATCTGAGGAAACTTTTAGTGCTAAGCATGTAGTAACAGACTTCTGCCTCATCCATGAGGTAAAAGCAGAAGTAAATCAGCAAGAATTAAATATAAATATTTAGATTTGTGTAAGATGGGAGATTGTTTTTGTGAAAGTTATGAGAGATATATTGATCATTTTGCTTCAGGATATGAAATAATTGCCTCTAGAGACTGATCCATTATCATGGTACAGCAGTATAGGTACATGTTAGGCTTTTCTCTTAGGAGTTACCTGTTAAAGGTCACTGCCTGAAGCAAGGTGACAACTGGAATTGATGGGCCATCATAATTTTCAGTAATGTGCTCTGATTTAGCACAAAAGTGTTATCTGAAGTGAAGAAAGATCACACTAATTCATTAATCAGTTATTTTTTTATTTATATCATTTGAGTTCTTTAACCTTACTGAAATAATTCTGGTCCTCAAGTTGGTTTATGGACTGAGAGAAAGGAAATGGAAAAATGCAAAATAAAACTGCTAAATGTAAATCTCGCCAATCTCCTACAGATATATGAGCACTTTTATTTGGAATTTCAATAGTGGTAAAGTCAAGGGATTGGCTTAAAAGAAAACACATTATCCACTGCTTTGCATGCATTCCCACTGTCCCCTTAAGAGAAGAACTGCTTTTTGTCTGCTGAGACAGATGTAAGGCAGCTCTACATGTGATCTGTACCTTGAGCGGAAATAATCTGTCTTTTCTCTCTGCCCAAGGAGTAGACTTTGATTTTGTTTCTCAAAAATGGTCTTGCACTGTACCTGCACTGAAATTCCCAACACCCAGGCAGATTGGTCTTCTGCATAAGTTCCATATTAATTCCTGGTTCTCATAATAATGGCAGAAAAATGACCCACTACAAATAGAAATGCCAAAAGATCATCTAGTACAAATCACAGCAATTTGCGGTTTATGAAGTTTTTTATTTTCATTTTCAAGAGTTCTGGGATTCATTTTGTGTAGACAAAACGTGTAAGAAATGTAATGGATGGCCTTGAGGGAAGTATTTATTGCCTCATGTAATACCTAGTTGCTACTTAATAAACAACACTACTATTATCACTGTTTTACCTTTCTTCCCCTGTATCTTAACCCCCAGAATTCATATTCAGAGAGTTACATGAAAATGAAGAGTGGAATTGTCAGGTTGATTAGATTTGATAGGAAGAAAGACAATGAAATTTGACTTTTTCTTATAATTTATATTTGTTATGATTATAGCAGTAGTGGTACTCCATTGAGTCTATTTCACCATCCCTTCAAATTTTGCATGCATAAATATACATTAATGGCATTAAAGAACATGAATATAGGAACTGAATAACTAAATACAGGAACTCACTCCTAAAAATTCAACATAATTACACTATCTGTAAATAATCCTTGGTTCCATAAATTTTTATTACAAGATCATTAATTCCCCATCAAACAGCTATCAGTAGGCCTATAGATTCTGTAAAGAGAATGTCAATGTCATGTACTCAAAAAAAAGTGTGCAGATTTAGTGACAGTGGATGTGTTTTAGAATTCAGTACTTTTGATCGACTTGTTTTTTGAGAAGGAGCTGCTGATTTATAGACCATTTATAGAACCACCAAAAACATCTACTTTGTTCCCCTTTTGGTATTACATATTAGAAAATTTTATCAGTACTGCTGCATTATTATTTCTTCAAACTAATTAGTGGCTTAAAACAACTGAAAAGGGCTGCAGTGCACTTCTGAACCCAAGAATAAGTTTTCTGTTGCTAAAAGCAGTGGCCATTTTCTTACTTTTGTTTTATTTTATTTTGGTTTTATGTCCGTGCTCTCTACAGTTTTCTGGAATAGTTGTGCAGAGTTTCTAAAGTGTTGTCCTATATATTTGTGCCTGCTGGTATATAACTTTAATTTCCATCCACTCAAAACATAAATAAACTTACTGCTTATTATAAATTTACTTTTTAGCAGAAATCATTTTAATTGGCTGAATTATTTTTTATGTAAGAATTGTTGAATCCACTTTCTACAGTATCCTTTTTCACCTAGGAATCAGGAACTGCTATAGACTCAATTTTTCTAAGCATACCAAATGGCATTATGGTTTCATACTTTTAGCAAATTATGAAGAAGTAAGTTAATTGTCAAGTTAATGTTTTTAAAAATATGAGGGTTGAGGGAGTCACATAATTTTCAATTGTTAGTAAAATACTCAAGTATGCATGCATTCTTTTAGAAGAATTTGTTTAAACTTTTTACTGTTACCAATAATTTTGAGTAGTGATAGAGGAAGGAATGAGGTCAGTCTCTAAAAACCATATGGAAATTTCATTTTTTTTTTGTAGACAGTTAGTGACAGAGGTTAAGAGAACTAGAATGATTTCTTTCCAACTGTTATGAAACTTATGAAACAATGCAAGTATTGACCATAGGTGTATCAAAAATTAGACATGCAGTGACACATTAGAGTAATAACTTTCTCTAGAAACTTAGACTTTTTTTTTTTTTATTCATAGCTTTTTATAATTATTATTATTATTATTAGGCAGTATGAACAGAAGGTATTGTTTTGCTGAATTTTCTCTAGAAATCTGAAAAGTTAGCAGAAAATAAACAGCTACACTGGAACTCTATAGTGAGTTTATGCTTTCCAACAACTGCCACAGCTTTGTCTCGGGCATTTTTGAACACTCATTCCCTTTTAATTAATTAATTAAGTTTTAATTTCCTTACCTTTTCCAAATAAGAAACCCCAGGGAGCATTTTCAAGAAATTTCATTTACTACATATTCTCTGTTATCAACCACATTCAGCCAGAATAAAAGGCACAGAGAAGAGTTTGGATTTCATTAATTAATATAACCTCAATTGCCATTCAGTGGAAGCTGTTTTTTTGACAATCCTTGCTAAAACACTATTTCAATACTAATTATGAACCACATTCTCTTTCATGCATCCCTCTTCTCAAATCACAGTTTATTATGAGTTCATTTGAATGATGTCTATGGTCTCTGTGTGCACTGGATTGTCATGCCTTGTCTTGAGCCAGGGACTTGGACAAGGTGACCTTCAGATGTCCCTTCCAACCCCAACCATTCTGTGACCTTGATAGTCAGCATAAGGCAGTAAGGGAGAAGTTGGCACCTTCTATTGGAGTTCCCACATTTATAGACATTTACTTCATTTATGTGAATGAATAGTCTTTACTCAGTACTCTTTACTTAGTATTGAGCTAGATTGGGGGTGCATCCTTCCTTGCACACGTATCACAAACAGCTTTATGCTGCTTCCCTGTCATCTGAAAAGTTTGGGATGAATATTTGGGATCCAGGCTGTTGAGAAAGAGTGCCATAACTTTAGGGTTTAAGTTTATGATAACCTCTGATAAGTGCCATTAACTTCAAATCAATATTCAAAGTGCATGGTACATTAACTTACAGTGATCCGAATGAATGATGCAATTAAAATATTTTTGCAGAATACATAGATAGATAAAGCAGTTAATCTAGTTGTCTGAATAGTAAATTGGAGAGTCTTCTGTCCTCGTGTCTGTGGAGACACTCGCTAGATATGCCTTCCTGATTCAGTTGCCAGGAATTTAGTCTTAGTGCACGTTTTTTGTCTCAGATTACAGACTTAGAGTAGGGGCTCTCGTGTTCGGAATATAACCACTTAAGGAATCCTTCAGGACTACAATCAGCTTGAATCCACTTTGCTCATTTCCCTCTTCTTTTGCTAAAGCACATGTTCACTTCTAATTCCTTCAGAAAATAGCCTTGCAGTCTGCTTTTGAAGATACAAAAGTTAGTCAAACTTATTTCACCTTTTGTACTTCATGTACCAATTTGACTTAACAGGTTAAACCTCACACTAAACTGAATGCTTGTGGGTTTTAAATGTCTCCATCTACTGACCCATAATTTCTTACCTATCTGTACTTCAGCAAGTATGCCTGCTGAAGTATCTAATTTTGATTAATACCTGTAATTCATTATGTCTGAAACTGAATACTATGGCCTCCGGGGGAAAATGGTTAGCATATTATGAGGTATTATATTCCAAAAATTCATCATTTAAAGGCATGAGCATCACCATTTAGCAAGGCAGTGAATTCAGATTGTTTGACTAGATGGCCTTTTGCAACAGCAGAGATATATTGGTGTTTAAAAGGCTTTTGGACCTCTGCAGAAAAACACATGAGGCAGCCTAAGAGAAAATGTTAATTCCAATTAATACCATCAGAGTTAGAAAAACCATAAACAGTTGCATTAGGAATCAATAAAGGGAATGGAAAAAAAACTCCAAAAAACTGTTGGATGGTTTACAAAAATATTTGCTTTGCCATACTCTGAGGCTAGGTAATTCTGAGGCATGGTAGATGCATGGCAGGTGCAATATCTGAATCATTTGAAATGCAGCATGCTTTATTTGAAAAGACAAAAGCCATCAAGCCAACCAGTGGCACAGTGAAAATTCATTGGAATAGAAATACAAGTTTATGAACACTAACAAATTAGTACCTGTGTTCACATGCACAATGAAGAACAAAACTCACCAAGAAATCAGGAAATAAAATGAACTGCAGAAGTCCACAAACTGTGAGCATTCTTAGTGCTGTTCTGGGTAAGGGGTATTTCAGTCTGATTACACCTAACTTCATTGTTTTACCCACCAGCTTTCATGTACGAATTTTTGAAAGTCATCTAGCAGTTTGGTTCTTTCAGCCTTCATTTTTACGAACCTTTAATTTTTGAGGCATTTTTAAACCTTATCATGCTCATACAATAATGCAGCATCTGACAAATGTAGACATGGAGATGTGCCAACTTCAGTAAGGTACTATTTAAAAATATTTAAACTTCATTGCATTAAAAAAAGTTTTGAAATTCATCAGTAATCCTGAAGCAGGCTGGAATCATCAGGAAATATCAGTGCTGATAGACTGACAGATGCTTCAGACCACAATGGAACCAATTTCGTAGATTTTTACTGCCATGTGTGTATGACATGTATGTACATTATGGCATTTTTCCTTTCAGTAGTCCCCTCTGTTGCAATTTCTGTGCCACTGGCTTCTCAGGATGTTTCATAGGTCTACTTGAACATATTCACACACAAAGGAAAAATGATTGGGGTGCCTGAATGTTTTTCTGTTCTTAAAAGCAGGATTTCTTTCAAGTATTTTGCAGAAACAGCAACATCTGAGAACACCCACCCTTTCCTTTATGCTCATTCAGGTTTTGAACAAAAGGTAGGGTAGGCTATTCACGGAATCTATCAAACAAACCTGTTGTTCTTATTGCACTCAGCCACAGATACTTAGAAAAAGAGGAAAAGAACAGAACAACTTTCCTCAGCTTCCAGAAATCTACAGCTTAGGGAAAATTTAGAGCTAGAAGTTGAATGTATGAATTTACTAGTCCTTCATCATTTTTTCTTCTGTTACTTTCCCTATGTAAGATTCTATGTCCTTAGTATTTTCCATGCTGTGTCATGCACATTTACACTGTAGCAGTGGAGGTTACTTTCAATCTCATTGTTTTAATTGGCCTACTTTTAGTATTTGTGTTGTAGTTACAGTTTCAGTTCCTGGTTTAGTGCACATTTAAAAGATACTGTACTTTTTATTTTGAAGTAAAAGGGGAGCAAGAAAAACTGTTAGCATCCGGCAACCACACCTTGATGCATTATAGCCCCCAGAGTCTTGGTATGGTGCATTAATTTTTCAGTTTGTAATTTGCCAGATGCATTTAATGGAACCAATTTTCATTACATCTGTTCTATGGTTCAAAGAGCTCTTTTAGTTGCCAAAGGGAGCCAGCTTCACACAGATTCAGAGGGGGTGCTAATGCACTGTATCTTGAAGTATTAGATAACTAGGAATGGTTTTATAGCAAACAGATTATTTTTTAGAGAGGCAAATTCTATATTCATGACTTGCCACTATTAGAATTCAAATCTAAACTGCTTAAGTCTCTTCCTCAGGAACCATATATTGATTTTCATGTAATTTTCTTCATAATATTTTCAGATTACTTATATTTTTATATCTATAATTATATATTTCTGTTTATTGGTAAAAGAAGACATAGTTATACATAAGTAAGTACTGGTTTTAAACTAAGAATAGCTTAGTAAAGCTTTCTCATGAAATACTAAAAGATGCGAGGA
>VWZT01015189.1:2422-25249 GCA_013397055.1 Pachycephala philippinensis
CCCTTCCCCGCCCCCCCGGCGCGCCCCACCCTGGCCCCCCACGCCCCGCTCCCCGCAGCCCCGCGCCCGCCCCGCTGTCCGCGGCACGGCTGGGCGGAGAGGAGGAGGAGGAGGCGGAGAAGAAGGAGGCGAAGGAGGCCGGTCTCGCCTCGCCTCCCCCTTCCCTCTCGCCGGTTTTCTTTGCAGCATTTCCATGCTAGAGGTCCCCACCGAGCTGCGGAGCGAGGATCTGCCTGGCTGCGCCGGGCCCTCTTCCTTCCTTTGTGCATCCCCCAGCCCTGTGCAAGCCGTGCCCCCCCGCCCCGGCCGCCACGTCCCCCCTGCATCCCCCCCTCCGGAGCCCCCCCCGGCCCTCGAGGCAGGAGGAAGCCGCCCCCCCGAGCACGCAGAGCCGGGGCAGCGGCCAGGCACCGGCTGCCACGTCGTGCCACCTCCTCCTTGCCGGCCCGGCCGGGGCACCGAGGCCGCATCCCCGCCCGCATCCCTGCCCGCATCCCCGCATCCATCCCGCTCCGCGGTTCGGAGGCGGCGGGGCCTCCTTCGGCGGATGCTGCGCGTCTCCCCGGGCCGCTGGTGCTAAATGCTGAGCGCCGACAGGATGGAGGAGTTTCAGAGCGAGGAAGAGGAGCCCTGGTACGACCAGCAGGACCTGGAGCAGGGTAAGGATGGGGGCACGCCGCAAGCTGCCAGGGATGGTGGGCCAGGGGATGCGCGGGCAACAAAACGGGCAAACCCCGGGGACGGGAGGGTGGGATACCTTCTCTCTGGACTGCTATTTGGTTGGCAAAGGCAGCGCCTCATCCTGCAGCGGCAAATCTCGGCTCCGCTGCTCCAAACCACTGTCCTGGCCAAGGAAAGTTTAAAGCCGATGGATAGAGGCAGGGAGCCCAGAGCTGTCCTGAGCACCAGGGCAGTAAATAATTTGTTGTGTTCCATCTCCAAGAAAGCTGGTTCCCCAAAAAACTTGCTGCAGGCAGAATCAAGCAGGGGTAGTTATGATACTGCTTTTATTTCAGAGCAGTCCAAGGTAGAGTTACCAGGCACATTAGTTAGAAATTAATGCATGGGAAATAATGTATTGCTGAGGATGCTGAAAGTCTCTCTCAAAAGCTTTTGCTATCCAAGCCCAAATCCAAAGGGATCTTCAGCTTCTTAGTCACCTAATTACTTCTGGAGATTTTTCCAATCAGCCATAAAACCAGGAAAAATAGGGGAAGAGAAGAAAAAAAATCAAGGCCAAGTTTCAAACAGCAAAAATAGCCTTCTTAGACGATAAATGTTCACTTGTGTAGTTTGCTTTGAAGTAACTGTACCTAGTTCAATGGAATGTTTATCCTAAGGCTGGACAGTTGGTGCCTGTGAGTATTTGGGGCTTTTTTAAATTTTACTTATCTTAATATTTTGAGTCAACATGCAGTAAGTAAATAACTGGAAGAAGTCCCATTTCAGGCCAGTGGCCCAGGAATGAACTGAACTGATTTGCCAATGCATAGCAAAAAACCATTCCTACCTAAACACAGTTCCCCTCCGGCACGTTGCACTATAGGTACAGTTTTACATTTGCTTTTCCCAGCTGACTGTCAGCAGGGATGTGCAGTCCAGCTGCAGTGCCTCAGCCCACCATCGCTCCAGTACATTATGTCATGATTTGAAGTTTATACAACTTCAGCTGCAGGACAGGGGCCCAGCAAGGAATGACAACCAGCCCTCCCCAGGGATTGTCACAGCTGGGCTTTAACCCCAATTTCTCAATTAGCAGGAAGTAGTGGGACACTGGGCCCCGTTCTTTGAAACGCAACACTCAAACGAAGCCAAGAACACGGAGATGGAGCTATCAGCTGGACAAACAGTGCAGCCTTTGAATGCTCAGAAATTCACATTTCTGGGTGACGTCTTCCCATGGCTCACAAGGGGCCTGGGCACTGGTCCAGGGGCGGGATGCAAGCTGAGGAACAGCAGAACTAGGGATGAATATGGGGAGTGTTGAACAAGGTGGGACCAATTGATTTTTTAGCCTAACGCTGTCCCTGGTGTCAGGTTCATGAGTCAGCACTGGCACCGTACAACTGGCTCACAACAATAAAAGCACCTTCCCACTGCAGGCCAGGTTCCCAGCTCTGTCCCAGCAGCCTAAATACAGAATGACTGTCTCCAGATGATGGATTGATGCTGGGGACAGGCCCCACTTTTGAGTACATAGAGAACTGGAGGAAAACACAAACCCAAAACAAAGCCCAGCTGTGGGTTTGCAGCCTCCTGTACATGAATAGGGGCTGCACAGGCTTGCACAAACTCAGAAGGAGGGATGGGGGAATCAGCCAAGTGGAAAGGTCCTGCGGGGTAATTACAACCGTAATTAATTTGCATGATGCACAAAGCATCACGAAGGACAGTGCTAGACTTTGTCCACACGCACTGTGCCTTTGCATGACACCCAGAGGTCTTTGGTGGAGGCACAGCCGTGGAGCTGTTGGTTTGGGAATGGGGGGTGGGAGCGCAGCGCAAGACATCCAGCGTGGCACGGTGAGAGGCGTTACTAAGAGGATTGGCATGCCAAGAGCCCAGGGTCGCACAGAAACC
The DNA here is from genome assembly GCA_013397055.1 of Pachycephala philippinensis. NCBI lineage: Eukaryota > Metazoa > Chordata > Aves > Passeriformes > Pachycephala > Pachycephala philippinensis. The sequence continues at coordinate 5,003 of VWZT01015189.1, forward strand.
CACGCCTGGCAGCAGCGCCGGGAGGGCGGAGGACAAAAGCAGAGGCTTAAAGACCGTTCCTTAGGAGCAAGGGGTGGGAGAAACAAGAAACAATCCAAGCTAGGAGAGCAGAGAAGGTTCTTCCGTGAACCAGTTGGTTGCTGGGCCTTTATCATCATTTCACAGCATCATCAAATATTTATTACATTTACATCCAAAACTGTTTGCTAAGCAACAGATGGCTTAACTGGGAGCTCTGTGATGATTATGTTAATTAACCATTTTAGCACCAGAGTGGAAATCATGCCTCCAGCTCCACACCAAGCACCTGTTACTTTCCTCCTCATCCTCCATGAGCTTCACCTTGCCAAAGTAACTAATTTCTTCAAAAGAATAAATCCCAGTCACTCTTTCTTTCCCCTAAAGTGTCCACAGCAACTGGCTGCATCCACCATATGTTTTGGAAGCAGCAAGATCTGGTCCCCACTGTCAAGGCCCTTCCAGCCTCGTTCAGATTAAGCCAGTGCCTTTCAGATTCCTTTACCTGTTTCCTGCAAACTGTAACACTCAAGGCATTGTACCAAGATGCCTTATCACATAGATGCAGAGACTCAAATCCCAGCCAGGACCCTCAGCAATGACATGGTAACAGCAGTGGGGTCCTGTGAGGTTTCCTTTGTAATGATGTTCCCTCTGGGAAGGCTTTCTGATTTGAGGAAAGTGGTAAAAATGGAGCTGCAATTCCCTGGTACCATGACTTAGCTGATTGCTTTGTACGCATGAACAGATATCAGTGCTGCTTTGGTCCATCCACCTTCCATGGGCTGGGGAGTCTGTGCTTCTAAGTGTTAAAACCAGGATACAGTTCTGGTGAACCTTTTTCCAGCCATTGAGAACTGATGACGTGGCTACAGTTGCATCACACTCTCGCACAGGGCCTACGTGCAGCCAGACCCCAAGAGAATGAATGAGCTAAAATTAGAGAGTCTGAGCTACGGATAAGTGGGGGCACCTTTCCTGTTCATCAGGAGCGTTTGTGTTTGGGAGGGCTGTGTGCCAACTCAGTTGCATCTGGATCCAAACAGACCCAGCAGCTCTGCCAGCCACTTCCAGCCATCATCTCCCCCGCAGCAATCTCCCAAAATGAGTCCTCCTTGCAGGCATCCCACTGCATTCCCTGATCTTCCCAGCCTCCCTATCCCCCTGCCACAATTCAGGTCTCAGAGCAGAGTGCAGCCCAAGAGGAGGCCTCTCAAAGCCACCCTTATGATCTCCGGACCTAACCATAGCCTAAGGCACATGGGGGGATTCTTGCGGTGTCCTGCACGGGGCCAGGAGTTGGACCTGATGATCCTGATGGGTCCTTTCCAATTCAGCATATTCTAGGATTCTGTAAGTGGGGGGTGATTCCTCCCATGTCAATAAACAGCCTCTCACTGCTCTGAGATAGGCAGCACATCACCTCAGCACATCACCAGAGGAAGTACAAGAACCAGCACATCACCTCATTGCCACTGCGAGACCAATTGTCCTCCTGGGCAGCCACAGAAACTTTTGGGCCAAACCATCTGCAATGCAGGCTTAGGACGTTACGGCTGTAACCTCTAAAGGTCTCCAGATTTAAGGATCTTTAAGTCCTCCTCCTCTTGCCAAGCATCTGATTGCTTGCGTGCTAAGAAGCAAAATGACCCAAGGTGCTGAGCTTGCACCACTCCCAACTCATCCATGTAAAGACACAGGGTCACCAGAGCTCCAGTGACCAGATCCTGGCATTGGGATGAGTCCAGGGGTTCCTAGCACACATACCTGCACCACCCAAGAGGTCCAGAGCACTGCAATCCATTATCAGCTTCCCCAAAGGATTCACTTCACGGGGAAGCTGGTGAAACTCCATATTCTGCCCCTCATGATGCAGTTATCCCAGCAGGGACAAGGCACACACCTTGCCTGTCCTCCAGGAGCACAGCAGTTAACTCCCCTCCCTCCCTCCCTCCCTCCCCAGAGGCAAGCCAGAAGGACAGAGCTTGGCTTGCAGTAGCTGAGCCACTTATTTATTTAGCAGTACAGTACAGCAGGTAGCTTATGGAAGTGGAAAGTTTTCAGTGACTAATTGCTGAGCTGCTTAGGAATGACAAGAGGGACTAGAAAAGTCACAGGAGACAGGGAAATAAGATGACAGGTTAGTCTAAGGAAGGGATGAGAGGCTCCAAATATGGGGGGGAAAAAAAGAATATATATAGATGTATTTTCCTAGAGTGAAAATTCCCCTGTTACATGAAGGCAGCAAGAAAAAGAGGTACAAGAAAGCCCCACACAGCAACTTTCAGTGAGAGACCAGAAGCTCCTCTCCACATCTGCTGAGCCCAGGCACATACTTCCAGTTGTGGGAGGGAGCAGAATTAGAGGAACTGCTGGAAAGGGAAAAGGGAAACAAACAAACAAAAAAAAAGAAAATAAATCAGTCTTCCGTATCTCCCATCCTGAAACAATCAGCTAACGGTGGCAATTCTCCTTGGCAAGGCCGTGTATGAAGGATTTATGGTCTGAATCCTGAAGGACATTTTCCCCCAGCAGCTCTGAGCCTGAGGGACTGGGAGCCAAGGCACAGGCCACTAACACCCTGCACGTGGAGCCTGTCCCCCCACCCCTGCATTTTCCAATCCTCTTTCTTTGCTCCTGTACCAGCCAGTGCTGGCCGGTGACAGGGCGGATGCACTGACGCAGTGTGACAGGCAGGAACCACTTAGAGCAGTGGAAGCACCAGGGTCCCATCCTGCTCCTGCTAAAAGCAGTGCCAGCACTCAGGATAACGCACAGCTCGCTCGCTCCCGCACTCGCACACTCCATCTCCTCTCCCAAAGGCTTTCCCAGAACAGCATAGTGCTAAATTCCCACCTCATCTCGCTCCAACAGATCTGTGCGCTCACACCAAACACATCTCCAGGACTTCCAAAGCTTCTACTTAATCTGCCCCAAAACAAGTACGTGAGCCAAGAATTTAGGAAAATATCTCCAATACAAAATACCCCAAAGGAAGGAGACCAGATGTTACACAATTGCTGCTTTTTGCACAGCTGGGAATTTCAAAGGTATTTTATGTTACAGTTTATTTTTTGTTTTTTTCCATGTGTATTTAGCAATATTTAACGATGTATAAACCATCTCTCCAAACAACAGTTCTAATGCTTTAAACAGCCTGCTCCTCTGCAGCTTTCTGGGAAGTCACTGCAGTCTACCCCATGTGTTGTGCAGCTGCCCTGGCCCTGCTCAGTTAATTTGCCTTCTCCCTGAAGAATTTAGACCTTCGAGTGTGTAATATTCAGGTCTATGCTGGCCTCTTCCAAATATGCAGCTGCAGCAACAGCAGCTGGAGTAAGGACATGATCATGCTATCCTCCAAGTTTTCTTGGTCCACAAGAAAGTGTTGAGTCCTGGGAAGCCACCTGAACTGGGAGGTGGTGACCAAGCCCTGGTGCCTGCAGGAGGAGGCAGAGCAAGGAGCAGCACAGCACATCCCATGAGCATCAGTCTTTGCAGCAGAACTGTGTCAGGGAGGCTGGTTTTGGTGTTGGGTCCCCAAAAGAAGTATTGCTCTGCTTCCTGCTCAGGTCTAGTGATGGACATAACACCATTGTGAGAGTACATCAAGTATTTCGTCACTCCCTCTCCCTGGAAACTCAGACTGGAAGGTTACGGCCCCATGCTCTTCCTGTGCAGCTGCACAAACAGCAGTGATCACTTATCTGAGGTCAGGATCTCTTCCCACATGGGCAGCATCTCCAGCCTGTGCCAAGAGCCAGGCACAGGGCAGCTGGGCTGTGAGCTGAGCACCTGGAGGAACAGGGCTTCCTAACCTCCCCAGCAGCAGATGGGAAGGGAGCAGTAGCGGGGCAGCACCCTGCAAGACAATACACTTTTCTTCAAAGTCAAGAAAAAGGGCTGCTAGGTAAGAGGCAGGCAGGTTTTTGGTGTTGCTGCAGAGGGTCAGGCTGTTTCTGCATTTAGGTGTAACATGTGGCTGTGGAAGAAAGGTCTCTGTACCTATCTGCCTCTGGACATGAGAGGTAGCAGACAGAAGTAACCAGCAGTGGCAGTGTTGGCAGGGGTCTTGGGGGCTGCTACAGCTGCAAAGTGACACTTGTGCTGGAACGTTTGCTTCCCGAGTGTCCAAATCAGTCAGGATCAGTGGTTCCACCTGCCTGCCCCCAGCAAGAGGGGAGCAAGGGCATCCAAGTTGGCTGGGAACGGCTCAGAGTAGGGGAATATGTTGTGTGAGCAGGAGCAAGGCAGGAGAACTGACATGGTTGTGGCAGCCCAGTGCTGTGGGCACCGTCCCCTGCCACGTGAGCACAGTGACCTGTCCTTCACAGGGCGCTTTTGCTCGGGGCTCTGCACGTGCACAGCACTGTGCTGAGCACCCTGGTGCTCATCCCTCCTTGTCCATCCTGGGTCACTTACAACCTCCTGTCCCCAAAACACACAGGGGAGAGGAGTTCTGCCACATGGCAGCTATCCACATGCCTGTGTCTTTAGCTTTAAAAGAGTAGAAGCCTTTATTCACGGTTTTCTGTAACCCAACATAATTAATTAGTTGGAGATTTGCTGCCCGGGGGAGGAGCACACGCAGGAAAGCTCTGGCTGCCTTTCTCCCTCCTCTTTCTTCGCTCCTTCTCTTCAATAGCCCCACTTGTATATATTTATTTAGGACATTCTGACCCAGGTGCGCTATCAGAGCCTCAGAGCCACCAGTCACCAAGCTCTTTCAAACCATTTTAGTCTATAAGGCAAACACAGGCACTGAGGCTGTTTAGATAAGAGAACAGCAGGAAAAGATGCAGATGGGGCCTCAGCCATGGTCTAATAACATCCTCTGTGTTCTCATGCTGTAACAACTTGGCAAAAGGCACAGCGATTGCTGTGGGCACAAGGATGGGACTGCTCTGCATGTGTTTGTAGAGACACAGCTCGTAAGCAGAGGTGACCATCCTGGGTCTCAAGCATCGATACACAGGGGAGAATTTGGGGTGCAGGATGATAAGAGGGAAGAAAGAAAAGGTATAAATTAAATCTAAAAAGTCTGGTGAGCATCTGAGAAGAATAAAGGAGAGCAGATAAAGGAAATACCGAATAGAACTGAAAAATGCAGAAGGCAAGGAAGGGAGCAGCAGGGGCTGAGAGAGCTGGAGGGCTTCTCTACAGCACAGCACAGACAGTGCATCCCTGAGCCCCTTGTCAGGGATTTCCACTCCTTGGTTGTGCCAAGGGGGCTCAAGATAGCATGGAAGGAGCTGTTCTCAGTGCACTGGGCTTGCCTTGACCCCCTGCCAAACTCAAACACCCCTCTGCCACCACCTGAGCCCCCCCACCAGGGACACTTGCAAAGCCAAAGGCAGCACAGGAGCACATAACAGATTACACAAGAGAAAGAAAAGGAAGAAAAAAAACAAGCAGGAAATCCAGCAAATCTCATTAGGGTAACAAAAATGCCAGTGTGACCAACATCAGCTCAGCCCAGCGAGAGCCACAATTTGAAAGGGGGGGAAGGAAGAGGAGGAGGCAGCTGTGCTGCCAGGGGCTTACGCACCCCGTTTGCTCTCACCCAGCCCTAACAGAGGCTTTTCCCCACCTGCTTCATTGGGGCTGTTTTACAAAGCAAGCCCTGCCTTTGTGGAACACCCCATTAAACCAAAATAGCAAATCCTCACAAAAAACACACAGAACACCAAGTACAAAGCTGAACTGAGCAGCAATGTCTGAGTTACGCCAGTGTAAAAGGGATGGGGAATCCACATCCCAGCAGTAACACTGGTGACTCTCTGGAAGCTCTGCCTGGCCTTGGGAAACACTATCTTCTGTGGAATGGGCATGTTGAAAAGACTTTTTCAGGTTGTTTTTAAGATGTTGCCAGATGGCATTTGCTTCCCTGCACCCCAGCAAGTTCCATTGCAATGCCTTGTACAGGCCAAGTACAGAGATGGCTTCCATCACCTGCCATGGAGCAGCACTAAGTGATACACAAAAGCTGATCTTCATTGTAATATACCCAGACAGCACAACCCCTTGCAACTAAGAAGGAAAATAAATGAGTAGCAAGTATACCCTACCCCGGGGTAAACCAGCATAGCATCATTCATTTAGACTTTGAAAGGAATAATTGGACCCACCCTTGACTTTAAGTACCCATGTGTAATGGAGCAGACAGCAAATGCCATTAAATTAAACGTCAACAGCATTAAACATCAGTTCTTAACTCTCAATGTACCCCATCCATCAGCTCACAAGCACCCTGAGCTTCCTCCAGAGACCTCCACACCCTCCTCCCTGCTCTTCAGCAGATGCATTCACCCTGTGCAGCACGGGGCAGGAGCAGCCCTTTCCACAGCCCCACATTTAGGAAGGGGCCACAAGTAATTCCTTTATAGATGCTCAGCTGAAAGGGACCTGCAAATCCATAAATCCCCGCTCATCTGCACCACATAGCAAAGGAGTTCTGTGCCCCCTCAAGCTCTTGGCTTTGCAGGACAGGGACAGGGCTGGTTTATTAAAGGTGAGGAGCCAAGTGCAGCATTCCCAGTTTGTTCTCTCACAGCCTAAACACGAGAATCCCTCGCTGCAAGAGAGATGACAGGGGAAAGTCCAAAGCAGCTGCACCAGATGGTGGCTTCCTCCAGAAAGCCGCATTTACGAGGAGCATCTGAGCAGCTACCGGATCATCATCGTGCCAAGAGCAGCCGAAACCTGCCCGGCACCAGGCTTGTGCTCTCCCAAAGTCACAGCCAGGAGGTGCTGGAGGGAAGAAACCCCTCCAGAGGGCGGGCTGTGGCAGAATGCTATGCCCAAACAGATGCAGGCCAGCACTGGGAAGGCAGAAACAGCTCCGAATCCTCTTTGACCCTCGTTGCAAGGCTGGGGAAGCGCCCAGCTCTGCCGCAGCCCCACGCAGGGAACATCCGCCTGTGCCAGCACTGCCACAGGATGCTGCCGTGAGGGGATACCCTGCAGTTTGCCCCTCAGCCTTTTTCCGTCAAAGGCAACCTGCTACAGGTTTTGGACCAGGATGGGGTTTTTTTTCAAGTTTCCTCAATGGCACAGAGGCAGCAGAATTATAGCTGGGCTGCTGCTGCTGATCTCTGCAGCTCCAGGACGGGGCCTCCTTGATGTTCTGCCCAGCCCTGCTCCCCTCTACCAAGCACTGCTTGGATTCAGCTCCCGCTCCCTTCCCACCATATGCTCTCTCTTCTCATCCCCACCCTCCTTGCTCAGAGGCCTTTCCCACGGAAGCTTTCAGGGAAATGCAGCCTCCATCCCTCCCCTCCACTGCTTCACGGGCACAGCCCTTTGTTTGGGGACACAGCGTGTCTCCTCGGCTGGTGTTAATTAGAAGGGTCACCTCAGTGCTTGCAGTACAGGGAGCCAGAGTACAGGCTGGTGCTGCCCGGGACAGTTTGCATCCACAGTTCTCTCCTGATAGGATTTGGCAGCATCAAGACCCCATTTTTGAAGATGAGCATTGGCCATTTCACAGTGGTGCCTTCAGCACAGGCAGGATGTGGAGGGATGGGGCACATCGAGCGGACACACAGCACTTTATTTCTCCTCCTGCATCCAGAGGGGAGGGGGAAGGGAGGCATCAGCATATCTGCTAAATTAGGGCAAGTCCTTCAGCACTGGCTGGCTGATCTGACAGTGGAGAAGCAAAAAGGAATACAAAAAATGTGGGAAAACCATAGTACTATGTAGAAAGGATTCCTGAATTCCTAAACAGTTCTTTTTCTCCCCCAAACAACTTGGTGAAATTTCACATTCAGCCTCAGGTTTCTGAGGTCTCTGAGGAGAGGAGCTGTGTGCTCTCTCAGCCCAAGCAGAGCCACAATTAGTACAAAGATCAAGAGGGATCTGGTCTAAAGACGACATTAAGGCACTTCCACACAGCATCCCCTCCCTCCCCACAGGCTGGGGGGACCAACAGGTGGGGAAGAGGACTCGGGCACAAGGGGGTGGATGAGAGAGGATTACCAGGGATGCTTTGGCTGGCGGGCAGAGAGTGAGGGAGTGTGTGTGACAACGGCTGAGGCAGTTAAAAGACACTAAAAGAATCAATTCCCCCATGTCCTTCAAGCCTGGAGTCTCCCAGGGCCTTATGCTCAAAATGGAAAGGAAGACTCAATTTCCTCCTCAGAGCTGAGCCCCATTCTTCCCTCTTTCCCACTCATCCCCAAACGCTGCCCATTTCCCCCATTAAATTATTGCTGACAGAGCCCTTTAAATTACAATGCAGGATCTTGCACTGCCTAATCCACTTAACTCAACCCCAGCTGATTAAATTGGATGCCATATGGTGGGAGAGCACTGGCGTAATCCGCAGGGACGGGGGCACACTTGACTCATTACCTGGAGCACAGCACGGAGCCCTCTCACTGCACACCTCCACATCGGGGCCCTGCCTGCTGCCACGGATGTGATTTCCAAGGTGCCACTCTCCAGCAACAACACTGGCTCTGGCAAGGTGGTGCTGACATTAAACACAGCCCCAAGCAGCTTAAAGGCACAAATTATCCTTCATCTCTGCTGGCATCTGGCTGTTCCCCCAGCCCCAGCTGGTGTAGCAAACACTCGGGTCTCCCAAGGGCACTTTATAAACTGGGGAAATTTGGTGCTTGGAAAAAACCAAATAGGTGGAGGAGGTCTGTCCATGGGGAAACGTGCCAATAACTTGATTGCAGGGAGAGCTGTGACTGCAGCCCTCAGACTGGGTCACTGTGCAATGATGAGGATTATAATTAAAAAGGTCAGAGCCCTTTTAATAATAACACCCTGCAATGCAGGGCACAGCTGGAGAGCACATTCCCGTGGAAAGGGGAGATTCGAGGACACGTGGAGCAGCTGTTGGCAGCACCACATCTGGGGAGCCAGCAGAAAGAAACACGAGCAACACACAGACTAATAACATATCAGCACATCCCACAGCGCAGCATTATCCATCAGGAAAGCCCCATCCCAGGCACTGACAGCCCTGTAGCTCACCCCCTGGCAAGCACTCGTGTCCAAGGCCAGCGTGAGCCTCATTTTGTCATGTGTGAGAGGTCAGGGCTTTCCCAGGCTCAGAATTCATCCCAGGAGTCCTGGCTCCCCTTCTTCTTGTGTTAGTGACCAAGTATCCCTCTTTCCCAATCAACTGCATGGCCAAATGAACCACTGGAGAAAATTACAGCAGCTTTCAGCCCTGGCAGAGCCTTTGCAAAACACATCATTAGATGCAGACTAGAGAGGAGCATTACACAGGCTAAGAAAATGCCAGGGCAGGAGACCCAGGTTCCCTCACACACAGCAGGATTGTCACTCCTTAATTACCTACAGCTGCATGAGAGCCACACCAGAGGGACAAAGAGCAATAACACACACCAGGACCCGTTACCTTACCTTTTGGAAGGTTTAAGGTCAGATTTTCACTCTGCCATCCTAAGAGCTGTTACCTCTAGAAGCACCAGGAAAAACGAAACCCACATGCTCATAGTCAGGCTTTAAGAAGACAACCAACTCCTGTGAAAGCAAAGGGCTGTTCTCAGAGCGAGCTGTGCTGTCCCAGCCCCACAAACAGCATCACCTGTGTGCTCAAGCTTTGGCCAGGATTCAGAGGGCCTGGAGGCTTTTTCTTTTCCCAGCAGCGAAACCAGCATTTTAAACTGACCACACTGTCAACATCTACTTTTCCCTGCACTTCTCCTGAAGTCCAACTATTTCAGTAGCTTCCTAAGGGCGTTTAGAGGTGGCAGAGAGTGAACACAAAGCAGTTTGTCCTTTCCCTAGAGCTGCCCCAAGGAAAGTACCTTGGATTCAGCCTCTGCAGCGCTGCCAGGGTGGCACATCTGGGAGGTGCCTCCAGCCCCCTCAGGCCACACGAGGTTTTATTACTCCTGTCAGTCTATTAGCAGGTGATGGATGGAGGCTGACAGGGAAGGCAAGGCACTCCCTTCGTTAGAGATAATAATATAATTTACAGAGCATCCCCAAGGCCCTGCAGGTCTTTACCAACCCTTTGCTCTATTCTGACGGGTGCTGAGCCCTTCTCAGCAATAGGGGATGGAGGTGCTGAGCACCTGCCACAGCCCAGATTCTGGGCTGATCCTGGTTACAGTGTGCACGAAGTGCAGGAGGGTTTTGCAGCCAGCAAAGCACCAAATCCTCATTGCATGGAGGAGCTGCAGAGTCCTGAGCTCGGCCTCCCCTTGCTCCTGCAGCCCAGCAAGACAAGAGGCCAGATTCTATAGGTTCTGAGAGCATCCATCCATGTCAAAACATGCCAGTAAAACCAGTGCCATGAAAAATATGCTGCTGTGCTTGGTGTGGGGTCATTTCTGGGGGTGGGGGGGAGATCCCACCACACCCAGCCATGGAGCTGTGGGAACTGCAGCAGCTTTGTCCCTCTGCTTTTCAGACTTGCACCTGGCTGCAGAGCTGGGGAAGACACTGCTGGAGCGAAACAAAGAGCTGGAGGACTCCCTGCAGCAGATGTACGCCACCAACGAGGAACAAGTGCAGGAGATCGAGGTAGGGACACAGTCAGGACAGGGGTGGGGACAGGGACGGGGACAGGGGCTGCTTGGCCGCTGCTGTCACTGACGGTGAAAATGGGAAAGGGGCACTTCCACTAGTGCCAGCAGCTCAGGTGCCAGCAGAAAGGCAGGGATGTGCCGTGGGGCATGGAAGTTGAAGTATCTTCTGTAAGTGCCTGAAGCAGGATGGATTAAAGTCTGTTCAAGCTCATCCCAGCCCTGGGGAGGGTCTCTTTCCCCCACTAACTGGCATTTTCCCTTTTCTCACATCCTCGCTCCTTGCCCAGATGTGCACAACAGATTTTGGCACCAGGCTGCATCTGGGTCATGTTTGGCCTTCCCCTGCACATCCGCCAGCCTTCACACTCATTTCTCTCTGCTCTGCTGCAGCTTTCCCTTGATCCCAGAGATTCAGAATCGCGTTTGTTCCCAGCTGGCCTCTCGGCACCCCCATAACACAGCCCCCTTTGTGAGAGGCATAAAATAGCTTTTTCTCCAAGAGCTGCAATCTAAACCCCCGTTTCAAGCATCCTGGGGGGTCAGGGCAGTATTTCTAAGAGCTCACAGAACTGATCTTAGAGGCTTAAACATGCTGTGCCCGGGAGGGTTTTCATCCACTGGAAACCTTCTAGGGATCTGTGAGTTAAAAAAGATTGGACACCCCCTGATTTAAAAGGACACAGGGCAGAGGAGGGCTGCAAGTTCACAAGAGCAGCACATGATGCTGCAGGGATCAGACAGCTGATGTTTGAGGGAATGAGTGGATGGATTTAGCCATCCCCCCTCCAGCAGCCTGTCAGAAGCACGTCCGCCGTAGGATTTGGAATCTGGCGCCAGCTGAGAGCGAGCACCTGAGTAGATGCTCCTCTCCCAGTCTTCCCAGGATAAGATTTTGCAATGGCAGACTTACAGGAAAGGGTGTGCAAATCCACAGAAACCGCAGGTCTCCTCATATTTCACAGACTCAGAGTTTTAGCCTGAATTCCCAAGGAAACACAGCTTCTGCAATCGATCTGTCAGACGATGCAGTAACCAACTGGCCAATTTCAGTCAACTTTCAGTCCCAGGGATATCAACTTTCTTTGGTACTGGGAATAAAAAAGCAGCTGAATAGAGAGATCGAGGTTAGTGCCCTTCACAGAGGGCAGGGGAAGTTCAATCGTATTTTAGACACAAAACTATTTACAGTGGGTAGGGGGATGAATATTTCATCTGTGGAAGAGGTTTCAACCAGGCAGAGCCACAGAACACATTGTCAGAGGAATCAAAGGCTGTAGGAATTTCTGCTTGTGAAACAACCTGGGTTTTGGACACAGAGTGCTCATGCTTCACTTTTCCTTGCAGTACCTGACCAAGCAACTGGAGATGCTGCGGCAGATGAACGAACAGCATGCCAAAGTCTACGAGCAGCTGGACCTGACAGCACGGGACCTGGAGCTGGCTAACCAGAAGCTCGTGCTGGAAAGCAAGACATCCCAACAGAAAATCCACTGGTACGGCCTCCCCTGGATCCTCGAGATCCAAGAGCCTTCAGCTCACCTTTCCCCTGCCCTGAGGTGCTGTCTGTCCTTGCTATTTAAGCCCTTCTCCTGTCGTATCAGCCCAGTTTTGCAGCTATTTAGAACAGAAGTGTGTTGCAGTAATGCTGGTTAGCAGGGGTCAGCCACAGCACAGACATCCCTGGGATGAGGGCTGGATAAAGGAGTGTCAGAAACTGCCCGGAGAGAGGCACAGCAGCCTCTCCTCAGATGAGTTTCCTTGAAGAAGAGGCACATAATCCTATCAGGGAGATCCCCAGCACACAGCCCAGCAGAAACACCAGGCACAGATCCAGCAGCTCATGAAACCCTGGCTGGTCCACGCTGAAACACCAGTTTATCAGTAATATTTCTTTCCTAAAACAAGCCCATGATCAAGGTCATCCCTAGAAACAACAGCCTAAGCCATGTCCTTCCAATGCATTGTCGTTTGCAAACAACTGTGTGGAGAAGGAGTTTCTGAGCAAAGTGGTTTACAAACTATCCGCACACAGAACAAAACAAAATCTCTGCCCAGTCTCTGTATTTCTCTACAAGATAAACAAAAGGAATAGATGCTTGTTTTAAGTGCAGAGCTATTCCAGGACAGTGCTTATGTCCCAGAGGTGACTCTTTCAGCCAACTGATTTGAGGACAGAAGGATTCAAATCAATTCCCCTGTCCCTTTTTTATAACCAACCCCATTCAAGAGTGACCACACAGAGAAAGACCAACAAAAACAAGTCATGATCCCAGGGAACACACCAGAAACTGGAAGCACCTTCCCTAGATTGGCTTTCTCTATAGGAAAAAAACACCTTTTAGGAACCTGTAGTGCCTGACTCCTCACCTGTGCTCCCTCCTCTCTCTGCAGCTTGACAGAAACGATCGAGGGGCTGCAGAACCAGGTGGAGGAGCTGCAGAAGCAGGTGGAGGAAATGCGGAGCTTGGAGCAGCTCCGCATCCGGCGGGAGAAGAGGGAGCGGCGCCGAACCATCCACACCTTCCCCTGCCTTAAGGAGCTGTGCTCCAGCCCCAGGTACGGAGCCTTGGCTTTGGCCACCCCTCCAAACTGATCCCCACAAACAGGGGAGGCAGTGGGTGAGCCCCTCTGGGGGTGCACAGAAACCCCTCAGACATCGAGGCTGGGCATCAGAGCCTGAAACCCACGGCTGGAGCTGAAGGGGGATGTTCCTCTCACCAACCCACCTGCCTGAGGTGGTGTTGGCAAAGCAGAGCCTTCATGATCCCAGCACAGTGATACTTCCCAAACCAGCACAGCCCGTTTTCCCTTTCCAGCTGCCTTCCAGCATAGCACCAGCACCTCTGGCTCACCAAAACCAGTTGAGATGGTGCATTTTGTGCTGCATGACTCCAGAAGTCCACAGGAACACCAGTCACACACCCAGATACACCACGTGCTGCCAAGTGCTGTACAAACACCTCCAGCACTACTGCAGCCTTAATCCTCCTCAAAACCCGGCCACTGTGTTAATTCACTGACCTCAGGAGGGCATTTCTTGCTCAGCTTTGTCCACAAAACAGGGTTCTTTAAATAGATAAGCAATCGATAAACTTTGTCACTGAAAGCCTGCCTCTGTCTGCCAGAGGATATGAACCAAAGACATTTTCACTGCAGCAGCAATGGGAACGTTAATCAGGCCAAAACCTGACCCCCAGCAAAATCCACTTAATGTCTCTGTGGTTCTTTTCCCCCCAGTCCCCCAATCCCGCTCTCCCCCCATACCACAGGACCTCGGGTCCCCTTGCAGCTCCACAGTTGGCTCTGAAGGTCAGGCTGCCCTTCGGTGCCTTGAAATCTGTTCAATACCCCCACCACAGCTGTGCCTTCCAGGGGAAGCTGTGGAGCTTGCACTTTTCCAATCTGTTCTAAACAAACAGGATGCCATGGGTGCTTCACTGAGGAGGAAAGCCCAAATTCCCAAAGGGAAGGGGGAAGTGCTTGTTATCACTTCCCAGGCAATGAAGAAGGGGCACCTCTATCAAAAATCTCTGTCTCCCTAGCCATGTAAATCTTCCCTCACTCCCTCCAGAGCACCTCCCAGACACACGGTGGCACAGGCAGCAGCACACGTGCTTCAGGGTTTTGGCTGGGTGGGTCTGGGGTTGTCACCATACACAGTGGGTAGTTGGTGAACTCTGTGGTGCAGAGAGCAGCTGATGGACTCCACCAGGAAAAACCCAAAGCCGCCTACTTTCAGCTCAGACTGGTAGCACTTGAACACTCGTTCTTGCTTCACTGCAATGCTGGTGGCTTGTCTCTTAATCAGATGTGTCTTTCACCTTTTAGGGTCTCATTTCCCTCCTGTCTTTTATTACTGCTGTCCAATAAAACTGCAAGTTCTGTGGGACAGAGATTTGTCTCTGTGTCCAGAAGACCCCCAGCCACACCCTGTGGTCTCCTGGCACATGGAGAAGGCACATCTCACTCCATGAGCTCATGTCCTTTTTGGACATCAGTGGAGTTACTTACATAACAATAAAACACAAATCCCTCATGGGAGTATCGCTTGGTCAGACTCACTCAAGCATCCTTCTCCTCTTTCAGGTATGAGGATGCGTTCCAGGTCCACAGCTCTTCCACAGAATTCAACCAGAAGCCGCTGGAGAGGGAGAACGAGCGTCTCCAGGCCATGGTGAACTCGCTGAGATCCCAGGTGAACCAGGAGAAGCAGCGGAAGGAGAGGGTGGAGCGCGAGTACACCTCGGTCATCCAGGAGTACTCGGACCTGGAGCAGCGGGTGTGCGAGATGGAGAACTGCAAACTGCGCATCAAGGAGCTGGAGGCAGAGCTCCTGGAGCTGCAGCAGATGAAACAAGTCAAGAAGTACCTGCTCAGCAGAGAGGACAACCTGTCCGAAGCCCTCCTCGAGCCGCTGAACAACGCTCCAGAAGCAGATTACATCGACCTGTCCGAGGAGGAGGGAGGGAAAAGCCACGGGACGTCCATGACCCCTTCCCCAAACCACCCGGTGCGGAAAAGCTGCAGCGACACGGCCCTGAACGCCATCGTCACCAAGGACGCCGTGAGCCGGCACGAGGGCAACTACACCCTGCACGCCAACAACGTGCGCAAGCGCGGCATGTCCATCCTGCGCGAGGTGGACGAGCAGTACCACGCCCTGCTGGAGAAGTACGAGGAGCTCCTCAGCAAGTGCCGGCAGCACAAGGACAGCGTGCGCCACACGGGGGTCCAGACCTCCCGGCCCATCTCGCGCGACAGCTCCTTCAGGGACTTCCGAGGAGAGGGGCACGAGCTGGAAGAGCGGAAAACCATGGAGAAGACCATCAGCAAACACGTGGACGCCGTGGACAAGCGGCTGGAGCAGAGCCAGCCCGAGTACAAGGCTCTTTTTAAGGAGATCTTCTCCCGCATCCAGAAAACAAAAGCGGACATCAACGCCACAAAGGTGAAAAACAAGAGCAGCAAATGAGTCCTGGCTCTTCGCAGCTCCCACGTGCAATTGCAATGGCCACGTCTTCTCTTGAGCCCCAGGAAACGCCACGTGGCCCCTCTGCTTTGAAGGTTCGAGAGGTCTGCGAGCGAGAGAATGTCACAGGGACCCAACTCACTTTTTTAAGCTTGGGCTCTGGACAACCTGTTGGGACAATTGTACATTGTAGTTAGAGGATTTCAGAAACCACATGACGGATCTCTGCATGAGTTACTGCCGCTGCCAGACATCACAACAGCAATGTCAACCCCACCATGAAACAAAAGAAACCAATCTCCCCCTCCAGCCTTTTTCAGCTTGTCCTACAGCCCGATTATCTGCAAGCAAAAGCCTGGATGTCCTCCAGTGTCCTGCCACAGCTGGAGTACAGCATCTCAAAGTAAAACAAAAAGGCATCAGAACTTTAGGGGCTGCCCCAGCACAGCAGCCCAATCCTCCAGTTTGGTTTTATGGCTAAGAACCTACACTTGAACCCAAGAGACTTCTATCTCTGCCTTCCCCAAAGGGCAGTATGGTCTTGCTATTTAAGCCATTCTCTAATCAGTCAGGTTTTTCAGCTCTTTACAATGCAAGCTCGTTGCAACTGGAAAAACTTGAAGAGAAACATACAACTGATTGTTCCATCTCCATCAGCGTCGCTCAGTGTTTCAGTCCACACTCTCCAGACCTTGCAGGCATATGGGATTTACTCACTTTAAGTCTGCCCTGGTATTTCAACCCAGGTGAAGCACCGTGCCTGGTAGGAACTCGGTGCCCAGGGCTTTCCCACAGCGAGACAAGAAGTGCTATTACAATATCAGAGACACACTTCCATCTCACGGTCTGGGTACCAGCTCTCTGTGCTGTGCTCTTCAAGAGGTTGTCATTGTCCCATCATAGCAAATTCCTTAAAAACAGCTTGCATGGGCTTACAAAACTGACTCCCAGGGACTCGCACACAAGCCAGGGGATGCAGCATCTCCCGGGTCAGGAGTCTGGCCCTGGCAGTAGCACGGATCACACATCACCCCTCACTCCTGCTCCAAACATCTCCCCAGCCACGAGGACAGATTTCAGCTTCCTGCTGAAAATAATCTTTCTTGGCTGAGACACTGTCGCCTCTCATGTTCCAGTTCCCTTTCCAGCACTGAAATCTCCTCACTTTTGCTTCCACAGACGTGCAAACACGCAGCCAAAAGGCCACTGCAGTCTCAGGAATCATCAGTTTCCAGTTTCCATGAACTAGATGATGACCTTGTACGGTCAGACATGTTTTAGGCAGAGAAGCAGCATCTCATTTCAGCTTAGGCAACACCCTGAGCATTGAGCCACAAAACCCAGCAGTTCAGTGTAAGCAACCTACTCTGTACCCGCCTGGAGCAACCATCAGCTACATCTGGATTCTCTTTTCACCAGCCTACATCCCAAAATCTTGGGTCAACGGCTGGGACTTTTGCAACACTGAGATAAATAAATGAGAATGTGGCTTTGGAAGGGGAAGACTGTTCAAATGGAATTATCCCCCAAGTCCAGGGCTTTGATGCTACAAGGAGCGACCTTTCTTTCACTCCCCATGGAATGAATGCAGAAACCCCCCCCAAAACACCCTGTTTTGTTAAGCTGAGTACCACAGAGGTAAGTTGGCAGGAGTGTGATGCGCAAACCACCCCTGCCCCAGAGGTCTCCTCCTCAAAACCACCAACTGCTCCGCTCTTCCACGCTCTGCATTTCCAGGTGCCCCACGGCCCCAGACACATCAGGAGCTGCACGCACGGCTGTGGCTACCAGCTCTGTAACAGTATGGAGAACCTTCATGCCTTATTTATTTATAATGGAAAGCAGTTGTCTAATAAAATAAAATAAATAAAAATGAACAACAACAGCAAGAGAGGCGTTGATTTCCTGGGAGCGTTCACCACCCGTTGACTTGGCACTTGTAGCAGTGTTGGTTTAAGTCAGGCAGTGTTTGCCCTGCAGTCAGCTGATGCTGCAAAGGTGTGGGAAGGGAATCACCCTCACTTTCTGTTTTAAACAATCCCACATGGATCAGCATCACAGTTAAGTGCACAACACGCTAAATATATTTTTAAATGCTCTATTCTACTCTCGAACACAAAGAAACACCGATTTTCTCACAGCTCTTATAGCTCTTTTTACTTTTAAGAACAGCACAAGAGTTAATTCTTTGATTTTCATGTACAATTTGGGTCAAGAAAGTGCTTCAGGCACCCTTGCAGAAAGGAAAGAGAATATGCTGAACTATTCTGCTGCATTATTTATATAACACACATTTTTGTGCACTTGGACTGCCAACACTGCCACGCGATAAAACCCCTCTTTTGTCAGCTCAGAAGTCTCTGTAAAACCACACAATTTCTAAGCTCCCAATTCAAATCCTATTTTTCTTTTGGCCTTTTTTGCAAACCACAAATCCAAAAATGACTGATGTAAGTAACATGATATTAGTACTTGGCTTGACAAAGGCACAGCTGCCGTGTATCAGCAGCATGTTCAGCAAAGTGCTGAGGGCAATTTTCTTTCTGCATCCAAAAATATTAGTGGCCATATATACACGTCCTGATTGACTGTGTGAGTCAGAGTCACTTGATTCCTGCCTTAAGTGAGGCTTTCAGTGATCAAAGGAGGAGAAAATAAGCATCTTCTGGCCTTTTGTGCCACCTTTGATCTAAACTTTTCCAATTGCTTTTGGAACACCAAGGAAAGCTACACAACTCCACTAAGAGGGAGCAAGAGAGTGCTGAGCAACCACTCTGCCAGAGAAACTGGTGTAACAGAGCAGCAGCTACTTAACAGCACACCCCCATGGTTCAGGACAAAAAGGAAAATTGCTGCACGCAATTAAAATGGATGAGGAAAAGTATGATGTCACAGGAAATAACCCTTAATTTCAGAATTTGGCAAAATCAGTGACCCTATTCAGCTCTCAGCATTAAGATCAACAAGGGCACAGCTTGTCAACAATCTGGTTTCGTGCTGAATCTGAAAGCTGGCATTTAGACAGGTGCAGTTCCATCAGAGCTGCTCTGGCTTCTCACTGTACCACCAGCTGGAATAACCCTGCAGAAGGGCACCTGTTGGTATAAACAGGGAGGGGCCACTCGAGCACAGACTCAGGGGTTTTACAGAGCTCAAGCTCCCACAGGAAGGATTCAGCATCTTCCCTCTCTTACAGCAGCTGAGACCTTCTGGAAGGTCCCTCAAAGCCCTGTTTGCTCCTGCATTAACAGCCTGGGCCCTCACTCACACAAGGAGTGACCGGATCCTTGGACACCTCAGCCTTTCCCTCGGGTTTCTGGGATGGCTCTTGCTCACCAGTGGCCACCAAACGGGCTGAGGTGGCTTCCTCAGCCAGGACCAGTGACAAAGCAGTTCATTTCTCCAGCTGAAATGCCAAAGGTTTGGCTCTCCTTGGCTCACACCAAAGCCAGACCTTGCCGTCCCAAGCCCTGCCTGACAGGGAGAGTTTCCAACCATCCAAGCAGAGATCACCCAGCTTTTTACCAAGGCTCTGTGGACCAGCACAGGGTGGGAATGAAGCAAAACGAGACAAATGTCCTTTTAGACTGGTCTGGCTTCCCCTGTGTGACCTTCCAGCTCCTTTCCCAGCCCCTCTGTGGCGCTGTCCTTGGAGGGTGCTCCTGCACAACCACCACCAGACACGTTTGACAACAGCTGGTAAATGAGTCACCCTGCTTTGAGTGTTTTACCCATCCCTCTGGCTACAAATCACAAATATTTACCTGTTCCCTGTTAGAAATTAAGGTCACCAGATGGCACGGTTTGCCTCTGACAGCTCTGGGTTTTTTCCTTAAAGCATTTTGTTTTCAGCTGAGTTTGGACAAGGGCAGTGGAGCAGAACCCCAGGACTCAGATTAAAGGTTCGATTAAAACTAAGTGAGGAGCCCTCTGTGGCCCTGAGCTGCTCAGCTGCAGCCAGGGCAGAGAACCATCCATGTCCAGGACTTGCTCCCTCCCTAGGACTGAGTTCTCTGACTTTAAATGGATTATCTGGGTGGGACTCGGCTCAGATCCTTAATCACACAGTCTCTGTATCGGTTTCTGAACACCCATTTTGGCTTCATCCACGGTTTTAAACAAGAGATTGTCAGCTCCTGTCAAAACACCAGAGTAGATGACAGCCCATCCCTGCCTGTGCATTTTCCTGCTGCCAGGAATAGCAATCCCTGCCCCTCTGGAACGCACACCCTTCTTGTCAAGCCAGCCTGACAGCTCCAACAGGAGCAAAAGCTGAAGGATTTCCACAACTGCCTCACTCCCCTGCATCCCACATCCACCTCAGCATCTTGTGCTGCTACATCAGCATTCAAATAAATACTTGTGTGTATATATATGTATGTGTGTGTGTTTGTATGTAACTCTTTAGTGCTCTAGAGAGGATAAAAATGTGAAAACTAAAGCACCCCAGGTGCAAAAACTAAACAATATATAAAAAAGGGTGGATGTATTTTCATTTTCAGCACTGGCCACCACGAAGGTCTGGGGTGCACGGACACCATGACCACTCCTGACCGCCCTCATCCCCCCGCGGTGCCCCACAAGCCCCATGTGCCCCCAAGACGCCCCAAATCCCCCTCTCTTGGTACCCCACAGACCCCATATACCCCCCATACACCTCCCATTAGTGCTGCAGACACCTCCCCGCCCTACAGGCCCCCAGCCCGGAGACCACAGACATCCCATGCTCAAGATCCATCCCCACAG
>VWZT01015189.1:41815-90965 GCA_013397055.1 Pachycephala philippinensis
AGGGGCCGCCGAGGGGCCGCACGCCCAGCCCGGGCCCCGGGGGGGCACCGGGGCCGCCCAGCCCCCGCGCAGCCGGAGCGGCCGCGGGGTCCGCAGGGGCGCTGTCCCAGCCCGCGGCCGCCTCCAAGTGGGTGCGACTGAACGTGGGCGGCACGTACTTCGTGAGCACCCGGCAGACGCTGTGCCGGGAGCCCAAGTCCTTCCTGTGCCGTCTCTGCTGCCAGGACGGGCCCGAGCTCGGCTCCGACAAGGTGAGGCCGCGGTGGGGCCGGGCCCCCACACGCACCGGGACAGCCCCTCCCTGAGGCGGCACCGCAGCCGGTGTCACCGGGGCGCCCGGACCTGTCCCACGGGCGGGGGGACACCCCCGGCTGCGGTGTCCCCGAGCCTCCTGTGCGGCCCCGGGGTGTGGATGGGCCGATCTCCCACGGTCCCGGGGCACGTCACTCGGACACATCACCGCCTTGTCCCTCGTGTCCCGCGGTCGCGGAGGTGGCGGCGTCCCCAAGAACCGGAGCTGGGTTCTGCCCTCGTGCCTGTGGCACCCAGATGCCAAAGGCTCTGATCCCTCTGCCTCCCGTGGTGACAGGACTCCGCTCAAGGAGCAGCCCATCTTCCCGTAGTAGTGACAGCAGGGAAGGAGACTCCTAGAAACAGGAATGTTACGATTTCTCACCCTGAGCATGTTTGTTGTTGTTTTGATTTTTTAATATATTTCACTCACTCTCATAAAAGATCACGGTGCACATTCCTTGCATGGCTGGACAGTTTTGAAGTCACTGCAGTTTATCATAAGGATTTTGCAAACAATTATTCTTGCAGTTGCAGATTTTCCAAAGGATCAGCTGCACAAGGTGTTGTAAATATGTTGAGTGGGTCAGCCAGAATTAGTCAGGTCTGTTGCTGCTCCATTCAGAGTTTAACCACGAGGTAAATCCTGGTTGTGATCGAAATATCAGTCAGCAGCATCAGTGAGGAGAGGAGATATTTCACAGTGGGTTTGCACAGTTTCTTATTGCTTTAGAGTCGATTGGCAGGAGAAATAATGCTTTAAAGTCATTAAGAGAGGGATATGAGAGTTCTGCAGAGGGTTTGTTAGTGCTTCAGAGCTGCTCAAGACATGCTTTTGGCTGTGAATTGTTGGTTGTTCAATGTCAATAGTTGTTGTAATGCTGGACACATGGCTGGAGCATTGCAATGTGTGTTTGCAGTAGTGGAAAGGGGGAAAAAAATGAACTATTTTGGCTGTCAGGTGCCCTTAGCTAGAACTGGAGATCCCATTTTCCTCCAGAGCCTCCTAGTTAAACCAGTCTGGAGATCTGGCTTAGCCAGAACACAGCTGCCAGGTTTTCATTCTTATTGCAGTGGAAAGATCCTCCTAAGCCCAGCTTTTCTCTCCAGGTCCATAAACTGTGTGTACAAGTGCTTCGTGTAAGGCATCTGCCAGCATTACTGGGCTGCAACGTTTGTAGATCAGATACTGAAAAAGAAAAGTGGTTTAAATGTGGCGTCATTTGCACAGCTCCCACAGGCAAATGAATCCAGGTTCTAAAAAAGAAACTGTTCAATTTATTGTGTTAGATTGGAATTATTTTTTCCTGGTACCACTGAACCATCCCTGTTTTGTTCTCAGGATGAGACGGGGGCCTATCTCATTGACAGAGACCCCACGTACTTCGGTCCGATACTGAACTACCTCCGGCACGGGAAGCTCATCATTAACAAGGAGCTTGCAGAGGAAGGTAAGAGAAAAACACCAGGAAAGGCTCTAAGTGCTGTTTGATAGCACATCCAGGAGCCTTCACCAGAGACTGGTGTGAGGGTGTAAGCAAGTTTCCCAGGAGTGCTGTTAGTACTGTTAATTGCTCATTAACGGGGATGAAGTCATCAGATTCGGTGTCTTCCCGAAAGCAGAGGCTGCAGCTCACAGCACACCCTGTCTCTGTTCTGCTGAGCCCAAGGTGTGTTACAGCCCATCTGCCCCTCACAGACATGGTTCTCCCCAAACAGGCAGCTCTGAGGGCTTTCCCTTGATGGGGCTGGGTGAAGAAATAGACATTGTACCATGAGATTTCTGATAATCCCAAGGAACGGGGAATAATCTTTCATAAAGATCCTCTTAAGTCACAAAAGGAGGTGACAGCTAGTCAGGCATTTTCTCCTAGCCTGGGAGCAGGAGGTGGGTGGCACATTTGGAATTCTGACATTTGGGCTAGATTTGGAGTCAGAAGCAGGTGTTGCATCCTTGTGGCAGAATCATCTTCATTCTACCCTGTGCAAAGTGACAGAATTTGTACTTTGGGTTCCTCTCTCAGGGGTGCTGGAAGAGGCTGAGTTTTACAACATCGCGTCCCTCGTGCGGCTGGTGAAGGAGCGGATACGGGACAACGAGAACAGAACCTCTCAAGTAATGCACCTCTG
Source organism: Pachycephala philippinensis (assembly GCA_013397055.1). Lineage (NCBI taxonomy): Eukaryota > Metazoa > Chordata > Aves > Passeriformes > Pachycephala > Pachycephala philippinensis. Next base: position 44,237 of record VWZT01015189.1, read on the forward strand.
GGTTATGGAGTCAGTTCTGTGGCACAGGAGGACAAGCATGGCTGCAGGCCCTTGCAGGAGCACTTCTTTGGTTCAGCAGTAACAGGGGAATAAATGCTATTAGGTGGATGCAGGGCATGGCTAGGAAATAGTCTCCAGTGTGGCTTTATAAAGCACAGACCACTGAGTCATCTCAGCACTGTAGGGAAAGGCAAGGGACACTTACAGAAGAGGGGGCAGGAGCAGAAATGGGTGGTTATAAAGCAAAACATACTGCTTTGCTAAAGAACAGCTCAAACTCTTCCTTCTCCAAACCATTTTCTTCCCTTTGTCTCTCTGTGGCATTTTCCCGTTGATGCTCAGCTGATATCAGCACACCCAGTAGATTCAATTTCAGAAACGTTTTCAAAAGCAGCAAATGGCTTTGAAAGCTAAAGAAGTTTTGCTTTCACTGTACCTTAGACACCTAGAAAGCTTTTAAGAGAAGGGTGCCAGGTATATGGTTCTGTTTTGGAATCAGTTGGATGAAAGAGCCCTTAGAAAGCCTGTAGGGCTCTGACTTCCTAAGACATGAGCAGGAGAGGCTTATTAATTTTCTAGAGTGATACTAGACAGCAATTACTAAACTACAACAATTGTTCTCTGTGCTCCAGGGACCTGTGAAACACGTGTACAGAGTGCTGCAGTGCCAAGAGGAAGAGCTCACACAGATGGTGTCCACCATGTCCGACGGATGGAAATTTGAACAGGTACCATTACCAAAGAAGGGCAGAATTCCTTTGAAAGCTGGATATGGAATAAGTAGAGTTTCCTGTGGAGTTGCACTTCACACTGCTCTGCTCTTCTGAATAAGCAGCCTGATCTGCACAGCAATCCACTTGTGTCCAGTTACTGACAGGGGAGAGCAGAAGCCACTCAAGCTGCCAGAGAGATTTCATTTTCTCTCAGGACATCTTGTCTCCTTGTCAAATCCCAGAGCAGTTCTTCCCTTCTACATTTCATCACATACACCAGGCCACAGTATAACAGTTCTATCCAGGAAAATTACCAGAGCCATGAAAAAACAGCACAAATTTTTGGAACCTCAAAGCCATGACTGCTGTGTTTGCTAAAGAGGTACTGAGTGACTTGAGAACTTCATGCAGATGTCTTTGCAATGCAGCTGGTTCCAGGGCTGGGTGTCAGTGCAGTTGCATATGGCATTAGTTCCAGGTTTGGTTTCTGGAATCAAACACAGTTCTCTTATTTCTGAGGAGGGAGAACTGGAGCCAGCTGGCCTGTGTGTTATGTTATGTTAAGAAACTACAGAATGGGCTCTGTGGATTACAGCAGTGTCTTCCCAGTTAGTCCCGCTTCAGTACAAGTGGATGCTGTGGGAAATGTGCTGACACCAAGTGAGGCAGAGGATTAGGAACAGCACTTCCCATCATTTGTTCCTATGTGATCCAGATGTGATCTGTAACGCCTGAAAACCATCTCAGAGTGGAGAGGCGGCCAAAAACCTGCCCCTGTGAGGAAATAGTGAAATCTTGTGACCAAGAACCACTCACTGCTCCACGGAAATGCAGTTCTCCAATGCCCAGCTTTTGCTGTCCAACAGTTTACAGGATCTGCCTTTCACACATCCATATCTACATCCCCAAAACCTTGAGGCTACAGGCAGTGCCTTTCATGGGACCCTGCACCCTTAGGTCTTTCCTAATCTTCCTTTTCAAATCTATAATACATACATATGGAGCTGGCTCTTCTAAAATCCTTTAGGACATGGAAGTTAAGGTGCATGCTGCACATTAAGGGTTCCTGGATACACACAGCTTATAAGAGTCACAATGCTTTCTTCAGATGACTTGGATTTATTTTCTGGAAAGCAGAACTGAGTTGTAAATGACAAAGTAGCTCTGCACTCTAGGATGTCCTTTTAATGTAATAATGATAAATGAGACAGATGGGATTTCTTGGATTGAGTCCAGAGCCACTCAGCACAGCAGAAATAGAATATAATCCCGTTTACACAGATACCAGGCTCCATCTTGGCAGCATCCACATAAAGGACAGTGTCTGTTTGCCACATGTCCCCAGTTAATCCAACATCTGCCTGGGGTAAAGAATTCCCATTTCCACATCAGCCACAAGGCAGGTTGAGAGCTGAGTTCAGCAAGGACCAGGCAATTTGCAATGCCTGCCCACGTCTGAGTGAACTGGATATTATATATTGCACAATCTGTTTTCCCTTTTTCCACCCTCAGAAACTGGGCAGTGTTCTGCTGTGTTCAGCATTAGTTTCAGGCTGGAATTCCTTCCCGGGGCTCCAGGTGCCACTAGAGGGCTGTGGAGCTCAGCTGTGTCCCCACCTTACAAACACACAGGAGGCTGCAGGGGACACTTCAGGTCCAGGACAGATCTCCCGGGACAGTCCTACCTCACAGCAACTGTAGGAATAAAATCAAGACTTATTGATAGTTACCTTGGCTGTCTCCTCTTGCACAGCTGATCAGCATTGGATCTTCCTATAACTATGGAAACGAAGACCAGGCAGAATTCCTCTGTGTTGTGTCCAGGGAGCTCAACAATTCTACCAATGGCATTGTCAAGGAGCCAAGCGAGAAGGCCAAGGTAAGGCACTTGCTCAGATGTATCAATTTGAATTCCCCTAGGAAAAAAAACCCTTTCTTGCACCAAGCTGCAGCAGCAGTTCTGTGGACCACCTTTCCCATTGCCTTCTCTATCATCCCTTCTTGGAAGATTTCTTGTTTTACTGTAGGACAAGAGCTAAGGGCTCTTTGTGCACTTCAAATTGAGACCAAAATACTGAAGGAAAGAGTAACTTGAAGAAGTAGAACAGAGTAGCAAGGACCTTTGAGGTTAGTCAGGTTTTGTGGTTGGAGGATGTTGCAGGGAGAAACAAGATTTTTGTTCTCTTTCAGTCTTCCCCATCCCTGGAAGTGTTCAAGGCCAGGTTGGATGGGGCTCTGAGCAGCCTGGTCTAGTGGAAGGTGTCCCTGCCTATGGCAGAGGGGTGGAACAAGATAAGCTTTAAGGTCCCTTCCAAACCAAACCATTTATGAATCCACTTTTTTTCCCCCAGAATAGAAACAAAAGGCAACATCCTTACCTCCTGGCAAGCAGCTGAGCAGGATTTCTAGAGAAGGGGCTCACTCACCCTTAAGCAGCCTGTCAGTTGTTGTGGTGGCATAAAAGCCCACAAGCTGATCTCACATTAGTCTGTTTCCTTTCTCTGCAAAAAACAAGGACCCTGAACAGGAACTTTTACATTTAACTTGTCTGAGGTTTTCATAGAGGGTCTCTTCTGTTCCAGATTCTTCAGGAGCGAGGATCCCGGATGTAATTCAAGTGTCCACTCCATTAAACTCCCAGATGTCACAGGGCAGTCCAGCTGGGAAGAGCATCTCTCCGCAGAGCAGCCCAGCTCTTGTACAGTAACCAAGCTAATGCAAAGCAAAGCCAAGCCTGTCCTGCCAATGGCAAATAATTCTGGTCATAACCAAAGGTTTTTCTCTTACCCTGGAAACCGAGGAGGGAAAAGACTCTTCCATTTGGATGGTCCTTTCCACAAGTATTTGTTTTATTTTCTTGGCCAGCGCTGTATTGAATTTTTCCAACAATGGCTGGGCCGGATTCCCAGTTGGAGCCTTTGTGAAGGTTGCTCAGGTCCTCAGGCCCTTGTAATCAATCCCACCTTCCACAGGCTGCTGTGGATGGGAAGGTCCATATTTGAGCTGTGCCATTTCTTGCACCCAGGTCTGCCACCAAAAAAGTGCAGCGACCTTGCAATGCTCCCTCCTTCCCTCCCAAATCCCAAGAACAGGGCTTTAAAAGGAGGAACAAAACAACCACTCCTAAAAAAACCACACAAACCTTTTCCATCCTTGCTTTGTATTTGTTCCTTGTTCAGTTCCTAAGAACTGAGTTTAGATCTGAGGGGAGGGGAGTTCTGTATCCATCTGACACAGGTCTCTCACTGTTAACACTATTACACGTGGGCTCCTGGTATTTTCCAAAGCCCATTACTTTGCATGCATAAACAAAGAGGCCTGTGTTCACCCAAAATAGTGATAGAGTGATAGTCCTGTCCTTCACACTTCTCCACAGAGGAAGAGTGGTGACATCTTCCCCTCCAGCACCCTGCCATGGCCGTATCTTAGCCTGGTGCAAAGTCACAAGGTTTAGGGACTTGCTGCTGCCAAGTTCAGCTTTGCCTTGTTTGTCTCCAGCAGTGTGGGCTCTGTCTCCTTCCCTCACCAGGGAGGGCTCCAGGCAGAATTTCTTTTGTACTGTACCAAGCAGGTAGGTTTGCCTGACCCCACGAAATCCTTTGCGGAGGAGATCCCCTATTTACACGCAGTGATTTACCTGCAGCCCCCCTCATGTCCCCACCTTTAAGAGATCACCTCAAATTACAGAGGGACATCACAGAGCTGGGGGGGGGGAGCGGGGGGGGTTTGGTGAAAAGTTGCCAAACTATTGTAATGTTTCTTGTCCAAAGTGATGTGNTTTGGTCAAAGTGGTTTTTTTTTTTTTTTTTTTTTTTTTTTTTTTTTTTTTTTTTTTTTGGAATGCCTTGGATGGATGTGCAAAATGTTCGTTTGTGCCTCTCTTGAATTCTAATCTTAGCCAAACTGCAGTCACTGGTTCCCCTCTGTTACTCTGTGCCACCCCTAACCAAGGGCATGTCCCTCCTAGTCTGGTAAATGGAATTTCATAGGAATTTGCTGCATGTTTTTCCCCTTTCATCCTGGCTTTGTTCTTTGTAGCCCGAGTGTCCTGGCACTTGGGTCATTTTCAGTCAAGTCCCAAACTGACATTACAGCAAAGCTTCAGAGATGCTGGAATTCAGACACTGACAAGCTCAGAGCAGATGTTTCTCAATAAGCTACCAGAAAATTCCTCACCTGGTCTGAGGAGTTGGGCTCCTTTCTGGAGGGCTTCGGCTACCCATGTTCTCCTGAAAGCTTTGACACAGAATTAGGCAGGTTTCCCATCTTAACCACTTGTTGCTGAGAGGGTCCTACCAACAGTCCAACCAGCAGTTCAGCGACCAAGATGTGCAGCAAAGACACTGAGTGGCACCGCTGTGCTCTGCCTCTCTCCAGTCCTTCTGCACGTCTTCTTGCCTGTCCTCTCCATCCTGCTTTGCCAGTGTACCTCCTCCGGTGGAGCCTTTGCCTCATTCTCAAGACAGACTGGTTAATGTCTGTGCTAGATTAGTCCTGGTAACAACAGACTGTGCCAAATGTCTTTGAATTCACGTTGTGTCAGTGACAGGCTGTTGAATCACAGCTGGCTTTCCATCACACTGAAAAACCCAGCTCTGCTTCCCTCCATCTGCCCTGTTTATAACATGGTGAGCTGGTGTTGGTGTGATCAGACCACACACCTTGGCTGGGCCTGAACAACACTGTGATGTGTACAGATCTCCCTCCTCTGTCCGTATCCTGTAGCCTCAGCCACTGTCTGTGCTCACAGCTAAGAAAACAAGAAGCACATGTATGCAAGTTAGCAGCCTAAAAAGCCCTTTAACATTCTCATTTGTCTTATTCACCTTCCTCAGAGGAGGGAGTTTCTGGGAACTGGTCAAGAAATACCAAACTAAAGGCAACAGGAGCTGGTCAGGCTGTGTTTGTCACATTGATGCCAGCTGAGCACCTCGTTCAACCATGGAGCTCAAAGCAACACTGGCTGCAGAGGGAGACTTTCTGTCCAGTACAGCTCAAGTAGATAAGAATAACAAACACCTCCCTGGCTTTTTTGTGTCACCAAAAATGCCACACGTGGTGAAGCCCAGTGGAGGGTTGCCTGATGCAGTGATGCCATCGCTCTCCCCTCTGAGCCACAGAGAGCCTAAAAGTGACCATTAGCAGGTAAATGGCACAGCTGTTTTTACTGATGAGCACAAGAAAGATCAGAGTTGCATCTTGATTTTCCCTTGGTGCTGCTTTAGGCAGTGAGGAGGTGTCAGAGGACCATGGACTTCTTGGGTTCCATTGCAGGGTCCTTTGAAGTTCAGCAGAACATGTTTATGGTAGAAAACTGATACTGGATGCTTAAGCTTTTGGATGATATTTAGGACCAGGCATGAAGTCCATCCAGAGCAGGTACATTCCCAGTGAAGGACTTCTCCTTCCCTGACTGTGCTAGGTCAGCTTTACCCTGAGACAGGGCTGGTGTTGGCATTATGCACCAGTTGCATCCCTTCTGTGCTCAAACAGGACTTTTCCTTCCATTGCCTTTCACTCAGTCACAACTATATCAAAATTAGTGCTGAATTAGGATGAAATTTGTCCCGTTCACTCTAAAAAAGTGTAGCATGTTGTGGTGAGTAGAGTAGGAGAGCAGGGGTAGATCTACTGGCTGTCCAAGAGTGCTTGTGCCTCTTGGGAAGGTTCACTTTAAAGCATTAATCCTGGGAATGGAGCGTATGACACTTTGGTTTTTTTAAAAACTTTCCCAGTGGCCTAAATTGTTCCATTATGGCAAGACTGGAAATAACCTCTTGAAGTGTCTTTGTTTCTGCACATTTTTAAAAACTGATTTTTCTCAGGGGTGACTGAGTGGGCTGAGGCGAAGGGGGCCTGGTTGGCTGCGGGGTGGGGGCCGGAGCAGCCGGGCCGTGGGCTCCTACCTGGAGGTTTTGTACAGTTTGTCACGTGTCAGTGCCCTTTGCTACTGTTTCTCTTTGTTTATTAAATGTGTTTGAATAACAGTTGAGATGCTGTGATTAATTTTTTTTTTCCCCAATAAAGATTCTGAGATGGGTTTGAAAAGTTTGAAGGGCAGTGTGCAGCCTGCTGCTTTCCCTGCACCACACAGATACTGCATTATGGGGGAAGAAATGTGCAGATTAGGCATTTGCTTCTGGCTTCAATTCACTTCTAACAACCGTTTGCCAAAAGGAGAATCTAGTAAGATTCTGGAGTCCTCCTAGACTGGCAGCATGTGTTAACTTAGCCAAATTAAAAATGAACCCTGTACACCAGCTCTTAATGTGCTGCCAGGAGCCAGCCCAAAGCTCAGCTCTCCCTGTTACCAAACCCAGGGTGCTTAAGAGCTGCTGCAGCAGCAGGAGAAGGGAAAGGGGGCATGGTTTGCAGCAGAACTGGCCTCAGCAGAGGGTTATGGCCCTGACTCTTGTCTGAGTTGGTCAGAGCACCCCAGGCTACCTCCAAACGCTGTTGCCCCAAGAAGATGTGGGATACCCAGTGAAAGGACATCCCCAGGGACAAGCAGCTCCTGTGAGCGAGGGGCTCTGTCCATGGGGCTGTGCCACCACCAAAGCAGGAGGTGAATGGCACCACAAAAACACCCAAGGGATTTAGTACCTGCCCATAGCAGGACTTGATCCCTCCTACCCCCAGAAACAACTAGGGGGAAAAAATTCTCCAGGTGGCTTTGCCAGGTGCTTGGGGGAAAGATGAGTAACAAAACATCACAGATCTTCTGATAGCCAGAGTAACGTCAGTAGGTAGTGCATGCACCAAGCCGTGAGAGAGGGACTTGAAAACCCCATCATCAGACTTTTCTGCTTTGGAAAGCACATAAAGGGAGCAATTCCACATCGTCCTCTGGAAAGAGAGGCTCAGGCTCCCTCTTGTCCCCCAGGCTGTGTCCAGGGCTCACCTGGCTCCCTGGGGCTGGTGCTCACCTCCTCACAACATTCCCATTAGTCACCCCAGCTGGCAGCTCACCTTGCCCCTGACAGTTTTGCCTGGAACACAATTAATTAATTTGTTTTTCTGGCCTGCCTGCTTGTGTCTGTGGAAAAGAGGAAACAGTAATTGACATTAAAAATAGGAAAGGGTTTTAACAGTGTCAGGCACCTATCAGCATCCAACTGCTTGGCCTGGGGCTCCAGCAAAATTCAGTGGAAACTGAGGCTGCATTTCCCTTCTGCACATGTGGGAGGGTGAAACCCAGCGGTGCAGAAGTCCTGCCACAGCCATACGTGCATCTTGCACAACCCCTCCACACATTTTTCTGCTCTGCCTCAGGCTCTCGCACACAGACGAAGGTCAATTCATCACTTACCCGCCCACCCTCACCCGGAACAAAGTAATCAAGCCAGATCTGTCTGCAGACAGGAAGCCTGCAGATATTTTCAACCCAGCTTACTAACTTGTTTGGGAAACAAGGACCTTGGCTGTGTCCTTCCACCTAGATCTGGTTTTGAGGCAGTTATTGAAGGTTTAACCCAACTTTCACATGGGTAAATAACCACCACATAGCCTCTTGCTTCCCAGGCTGGAGAAACACGTTGGCTACTGCAAACCACAGTAAAGAAAGAGCTGCAATGCCCTAGTAATTACCTTCAGATTGCGGTGTAACAAATGAGCAAAGGCTTATCTCAAAAGATATTTGACCTTCTGGCAATATTTCCTGTTAGAGGTCTCCTAGGTGTTTCCCAGACTTTAGTAGGTGGGAGTCTGACCCAAGTCCATCAGCAGTCTGAAGTGCACTCAGTCCTCAAGTTTCATGTGTCTCAAACACTACCTCAGTGAGCTGAGAGCTCCACTGGTCTCTGTGTCACCAAGAAAATCCTTGAGCTCAGGGCAGACTGGGCAGCAGGTCCTTTACCACAGCCAGGAAAACATGCACCAGTGATCCTGATGAATTCAAATGACAGTGGCTAAAAATGAGGAAAACCATTTGGGCAACCAAGCAAGGAGACAGGCCTTTAACCTGGGCACTGAGTTCAAGATGTCTTAGAAAAGCAGGCAGATTAGACACTAAAGGGATAAATGGTCATCCTCAATCTAATGTCCCTGTGTGCTTTTATCTAAAATTTTAATACAAAGAAACATGTAAAAAGTAAGAAGGGGATGGTCATATTTGCCAAACCAAAGGGGATTTGCCCATGAAACAAAGGCTGAAGGCCACATTTTGCTGTTCCCATACCCCACCCCCCCCACAATATGACCCTAAGGTGCACAGGGACCTGCACTTCCCACTGGGATAACGAGCTCCTGCCTTTTCTTTTCCAGAAATCACAAAATTGAACATCGTGATCCCTCTGGGTATGGGCAGGAAGAGCCTAAGTGTCAGCACTGTCACTGGATCTTCTCTCCTACCCTGTTGTGACCTCTAAGCATCGCCTATACCTTCCTCAGAGTAGGACACCTTCCTTGGACAGGAGATCTGAGCAGGGCCTGGCTGGGGTGGCAGAGCATCTGCTGAGAGCTAAGGAGCCAATGCTGAATAGCTGGAGCCCAAAAACCAGCTGGCTTCCTAAAACCATGCTCCAAAATTGCTGGCTGAACACCTTCAACCCCCCACAACCTCCTCCATGTGCTCCATGGATCCAGCAGTCAGCCACAAGGAAACACTTCTGTTGATCCTACTCCCACTGAGTCCCTTATTCCTCATTAATAAAAGCCAATTTAAATTATAATTGAGAGCTTGTTAGAAGGAACCTTCAGCCACTGCTCAGGATCAAAATGGCAATCTATGAAAGAGATGCCCTGCAGCAGGGTTAGACTGTACCCACAGCTGCATCACATCCCACTGCTCCCTTCCTCTGCCACATCCTCACCTACTGCAGGAGTTTTCCTGCAGCTAATGACAAGGTAACTTCATTTCTTGAAAAGCCTCATTTTCCCAGGAACACACCCCCCTCCTCATCTTCACAAATGCAGGCAATTACCGGAAGAAAAGCACCAGCAGCTTCCAGATATCCTCAGTAACCTCAGCCAGGTTCCTAGCAAGGATCTCCATCTGTTCAGATACTCCATGCCACCATCAGTCCCTCTCATTGCCCACTCCCAGGGCAGGCCAGGACAGTGTGGCAGGTTAGGGAGTCACACAGCATGAGCCAGAGCCGCTTCCAAAGCCACCTCCAGCATGAGTTTACGCAATGTCTTCCTCAGACTCATCTCCAGATCCCCATTGCCTCAGGGAATGCTGCCCTTCTTGGCACCACACTTCTACCCAAAGCACAGGCTCTGGTGGCAGTCAGGAGGGCAAGGGCCAGCATGCACACAAACCATCTGCAGTCACCCACCAGCCAGAGACCTACCACCGGGATAAAGAGCAGGGACAAGCCACGTCTTGCTGAATTCCTGCAGGGCAATGGGAGCTGTCAGTGCATGCTCTGGTGCCAGCTGCCTCCTCAGCTCCCATTTCCCATCTCCAGGCTAAGCCGTGTTATCCCAGCAATGGCTGATGGCCATTAAACCTAGTCCCAAAAGGGGGACTTCTCACCTGGTCTTATACCCACATTGTCAGTGATTAATGAGCACAAAGCATCCAGGCAGACCCAAAGTCAACCCACGAGAGCAGACAGCAGCGGTGAAACTGAGCAAAAAGCAGCCCAGGCCCGGATCTGGACTTAAATGCAGCTGGGGAACAAACAGGGTGGAGGGGGTGTAGGAGGAGGACACAGATGAGGCTGGTCGGGCTAATTAAGACCAATTAGTGCAGGCAGGACCCTGAGCCCTTTTGCAGGGGAGGATGTGTGAGTGATGCTATGGGAACTGCTTGGGAAACTCAGGATAAACCAGCACTTCCTCCATCCTTGGCACAGCACCATTTTCTCAGTACCAGCAGAGCTGGTCTGAAGGGGTTTTGCCAGGGTTGTTCAGATCCTGTCCCAGCCTCAGGAATCTGTTTTCAGGTGCTCTGAGAGCTTGGTTTCTGTTGGGTCTGTCTATGTTCCAGGGATGGATCAGAGCAGGAGTTTAATTTGTGACTGAAGCTGGGGCAGGAACAGCTCCCTGCCACAAAGCGCTCTGCAATCCCACAGCTGAAATGCCACTTCATTTCCCTTGCTTTAGACAAAAAACAAAACCAAACAACCCCCCACACTTCCTCTGCAAGAATCAATCTGCCAGAGGATTTGCTAATCTGGATCTCTGGAACAAATTCAACTGGTCTTTCTCAAGTGTGATTTGCAAGCTCTGAGGCGTTTGCACTTTGGTTTCCAGCCACAAAGAATCACAGAACCATTGGGGTTGGAAAATACCTTTAAGGTCATTGAGTCCAACCGTTAACCCAACACTGCCAAGGCCACCACTAAACCATGTCCCTAAGACACGGCCTGCCCCAAAGCTGCTGCTGAGGCTCCTGAGCACAGGGCTGGTTTGCCAAGCTGTATGGTGCTGGTAAGGACAGGCAGAGAGCGTGGGACTTGCAGCCACCTCCACCATGCCCCAGGCACAGCCTGTCCCCTGAGGGCTGCAACCAACTGCTGACAAGTGACATCCAGCAGAGACAAGCCCATAGCACTGGGCCAGGCTGCTGCACTTGGGCTGATGCTTTAATCTGAGCTAAATCTGGATTCTCTGCTGTCACCTCACTGGATGACCTTGGAAAAGTCAGCTGGGATATAATATAAGCTACATGGGAGAGGATGGCAAAGCAAGACACGGTCTCAGGATGAAAAGGGACTTAAAAAGTCACTTATAAAGGTATTTACCTAGACAAGTGCTTGGCTTTCCTACCCTCAACAGACACTGAGTGACCCCAAAAAGCAGTTTACCGCCCCACTCAGTTTACAGTAAACATCTCGCTTCTGTACAGGCAGCTTATTTTGCACATTCATAAAATATGTGTCCAGCACACACCAGGGCTGAGCTCGATGGCAGGAGGGTGCAAGAAACCTTCTTCTCCATTCCCATTCCTGCTCTCAAGCTGCAGGCATTGTCCAGTCTCTGAACACCCCTCCAAGCCCCATTGCTTTGGGCAGTGGTTCTGCCTCCCCCCAGCCACACTCCTGACTTCCCTGCTGGATCCTGTGGCTGAGTCTCCCTCCTCAGTGGCTCCAGAGAAGAAGTGGGCTGCTCATCTCCCTGCAGAAGTGCCACCAGCTACAAGCTCTTACTGAAAACTATAAATAACATTATTTGCGTAACATAAACTTGAATTTGTGAAATATAAGCCTCTTCCTTCAAGCTGAGCTAAATAAATGCCCCAGGCCCTTGTGTCTCTTGGCATAAAGGGCTGTCTGTCCTTGCAGGGAGCAGCCAGGAACCCTCATGCCAGCAGCTGTTTGTCCCCCATGGGAGCTGAGGGAAACTGAGGCACAGGAGAAGAAGGGAGAGTCACTGTGTGAGCACTCCTGGTCAGCTGCCATAAACAACAGCTACCAGGGCTGCTCCACAACAGCTAGGGAAATCCAGGGTTTGAATGCTGATGTCTTGGGGATCACTGGAACAAGAAACAACATTCAGACATGAACAGGAGAGGATTAGCTTATCAGGGCAGACAGTGACTGCCAGAGAGTGGCTGGAGAGAAAGACTGAAACAGGCAGTTGTTCACTGTGTCCCATCCAGGGCACTCGTGTGTCCTCAGGTGCTCACAGGCTGGTAGAGAGAAGCACCTTTGCACTGTTCACCTGCTCCCAACAAAAGCACACTGTTTGCAGTAGGCACCCAGGTGTGGCTATTGCTGTGAACTCCAATCCTATTCCCAACCCTACTAATATGGGATGATCACGTGTGTGTGAAAATCTGCCCTTGTTTCACAGGTGTCCCAGTCCTGTCACGTTCACTGCTCAGCACCAGGAGCAGGTTGCCTGAGAGCATCAAGCCCGTAGGAGCAGGACAACACACACCAGCCCTCCACTTTCACACCGTCCATCCTATCTGGATACCTTGGAAGGGTTAATCCGAGGGTTTGCGGCACTGCTGTTGCTCGGTGTGGCACAGCCGGCTAAACCAGAGCTGGAACAAACTTGTTCCTTTACCTTCATGCAGACAGGAGGCAGCGAGGAGGCAGCGAGGAGGTCGTGTGGCGCCTGGCAGCACATCCCCAGGGTCCTTGCAGCGACTGTGCAGGTCGGGCTGCCCAGGGGAAAAGGTGTCCTGCAGCCAGGGGCAGAAGGTGGACGAAAGCCATGGGGTCTGCAGCCCCACTGGAGAGTCCTCCCCCGTGAGCAGGCGCCCAGGGAGATGTGAGGGGAGCCAGGAATCTGCTGGACAAACTCAAGAGTTGGACAGGGCAGCTGGGAACAGAGAGGAGCTGTGCTTCTGCCTTTTTTTGCAGGTTTGCTGTTGCCGGGGAGAGGTTTTAGGCTGTCATCCAGCTAATTCACACCACAGAGACAAGCACTTGAATTAGTTGCATTATCTGCGCCCAGCTAAAGTGGACAAAGGATTAAAGTGTGCTGAGCACCACCACCGTGATTTGCATCTCAGAGCCCCTTCCCACGGGCCCCTTCTGCTCCCAGCCTTTTTTTTTTCGTTTACTGGCTGTGAGCCAGCCAGCATAAGAGCCCTGTTTACAGAAATGATGCCTAGGTTAATATTGCAAAGACTTCATCAAAGCCTGTAGTCGCTACTGCAGCAGAAGGGTCTGACCGAGGGCCATGAGCTGACCGGGCTGCGCACACAGGGGATGAGCCGCAGCCACGCGGTGCCACCCTTCGTTTGACCAGTTCTGGTCCCAGCCTGAGGTACGAAACTAACTTTCTGCCATCATGGCATATTTGAAATAATGAGCAAAATCAAAACTATTATTCATCCCTAAAGCTGCACACAAAACCTATATGCAGCTGTTGTTTTAGGGAAAAAACCACTATTTGAGTGCTAAGTAAATATTGCGCTGTGCAGTGACCTTATGGGCACTTTTTCTGAGCTCATCCAGCTGCCAGAGATTATTATTTTATGCATGTTTATTCATGTGGAGAGGACGGGGAATGCTATTGCTATACGTTCCGTGCTGTCAGTCTCAGAGAAATCCAAACTGGGATCTCTCAGAAGCAGCTCTAGATCTACAGAGGTAAAGCAAAAGCCTATCTGCCATCACTGGATTCTAATTAATTAATGGCTTTAAAAATGTTTTTTCTTCACCACCACCACTTTGTAGGTAGGTGTAGTTTTCCTGAAAGGTTCGCACTGAGCTCTGCTGTGACACGCAACCTTTACAGGTTTCTATTTTACTTGGCATTTGCAGTTTTTCCTCCTCTTCTCGGCACGGGGGTTGAGTGACCTTAGCAATTGCCAGCAAGGGGACTCCATATGATGAAAGCAGGTGAAAGGGAAAATAAGGGCGGAACTAGGTAAAGCCAATTCATACCTCAGAGGAGGTGTGGTCCTGTCCTCTACCTGGCTGTGGTCACAGTCTTGTGAAATATAAAAGGAGAAGGCAGTGGTTGCTTAAGCAATCTGGTGCCAGGATCCTGTAGCGAGAAGGAAGGGAGGTGCTGGAAGAAATGCAGAGCAAGAAGTCAAGAGTGTCAGCTGGGAAAGGTGTGGGACACACCGGTGCTCTGAGCCTCAGGAACACCATCAGCTCTTCCCTGAAGGCCTGTTTGTTGGGCTGAGGGTTGCATGGTAGCTGCACTCCCTTCCCCAGCAGGCTGGCTTAGAGGAGAAAGGAGCTATCATGTCCCAAGGAGAAGCAGCAGGACGCGGCACTGCCAAGCCCCAGGACCGGGGATGGGCATGGATGGTCCTGCTGGCTGCAGTGCTGCTGCAGGGGCTGACGCTGGGCTTCCCCTCCTGCATCGGTGTCTTCTTCACGGACCTCCAGCACGAGTTCCAGGCCAGCAAGAGCCAGACATCGTGGTTCCCGTCCATCATGGTGGCCGTGCTGCACGGAGGGGGTGAGTGATGGCAGGGAATGGCCTCCTCCACCTCCTGCCCTTGTGCTGCTGGTGGGGGGATGTAATGAGGATACTTTCGGCATTTCATTAAGGCGGGCGGTGGAAGGGACTGGGAGATCCAAGCAGAGTGGCTGTTTGGCAGTACACAGCATCTCCAAGCCACTTGGATCCCACAGTCCAAAGCTAAATGTCCACAGATTCCATGCTCCCTTTTGTCACTCTCAGAGTCAGCCAAGACCCTTGGTCAAAGAAGGCAAATCCCTTTCTCAGCCCAGTTTTTCCAGATCAGCAAGAACAGTTATTTCTCACAGACGCTCTTTAAATAAGCCAGCACATAGTGCTGGAGCTCTGGTGCTTTCTTGGTTCGTCTCGTCCACGAGAGCACATCTCCAAGCACCACATGACAGCTCTCTCTGTTCTTTGTGGCTGAAGAGATGCCAAAAGCTGAGCTCCTCCAAGCTGCCAGCTGAGGCAAAGCCTTAAAAGCAGCTCCTTGGGCGGTGGCACAGAGCGCACACCCACGCAGGCATCAGGGTGGACGTGAGCAGGGCCGGATCAGTGCAGAATGTGGGTCAGGCAGCACCCTCCAGCTGCAGGGGTGGAAGGAGCATTGTGCTCTGTGGACAGTGGAGTGAATCACTGGTTTTCCCCTCAAAATAAAATGTGGGAGCAGCACAGAACAGTGGTCCCAGATTCCACACACAGATGCGGGGATGCTTTCCTATTTCTGCAGAGACGAAATCAAATCCCCAGCAGCTTGAGGACTTCCCAATGAGTGGCCTGTGCTTTGTGACCCATACAAATCCTGTGCTTATTTGATAAACAGACAACCCAAACCCTACCAGGCAACAGAGGGAAAGTTCCCAGGGTTGCCTGCGTATCCGAGTTTCTCCCTGAGTTGATACCTGCTCCCTTCTAATGCTGGTGAAAGTTGACACTACGCGATAAAGGAAAAAAAAACAACCCCAGAGCCCTGAGTCACATTGATGCGAAGGCTGTGGCAGGTTTGGTCTGTCCTGTGCAGGACATTGCTGGCAGCCACCTGCATGGAATTGAGAGTTTGCACCTTAGCAGAAACAGTTGGGTCCAGAATATCAAGGTGCAGATGAAAAGAGGTGTCGAGGGAAGTGACAAGGGGAGGAATCACCTCTGAGAGTCAGCAGAAATAGAGCAGTATCCTTGGGGACTGGAATTCGGAAGCTGTTGGGCATTCCCCATCCTGCCTTCCAGCCCCTGTGTTCCTTCTGTGATTAGTGGGAAGGATCCAGCTGGGACCTGCTGGCTCTGGGAAATGGTCTCAGAAGCAGCTTGGTCCCAGCATGTCCAGGAAGGACAATTCTGGCAGTATCCACAAGAATGTCAATTATCCTGTCATCTTTAATGAAGTAATTGTTGTGTAGGAGGCTGGAACCACAGTAAAAGGTAATACAAAGACAGCCAATACATAGATCCAAAAGTTATAAATTAGATAAGGAAAGAATAACCTCGTGTTAATGATATTCACAATAGAATATGTCAGGGCACAGCCAGAGAGCTGTACTTTGGTTGCCAGTTATGTCTCCTCTTGCAGGGTGTTACAGCACAGGGGGGCTTGTTCTTGTCCCCCGGTAGCACAAGCAGCAGTAACATAAACCAGAAGGAAAAAACAACAAAATAAACAGAGATCAAAGCCTCCCTCTCAGGCCAAGCACATACGGCTTTTGCTGCAACTTCTGACCTCCTTTGCAGGGGGCCAGGCTCTACTTGATTCAGGTTCTCCGGTTACATCCATCATTTCAGCACTTAAATCTTTCCCAAAATTGCATTCTGCGGTCACCAGTATCTCTAAGAGGTGCCTCTCTCTTTTCTTCACCTTTATTCTTTTTAATTCAGAGGAACTGAAGGGGGAAAAAAAATTATTTGTTGCAAAAGTTGGAAAAGGAAGGGAAATGGGCAGAGCAGCCTGTTCTCAGAGCAGTCAGTACTGGGAGAAGGTTCCATGCAGGAGAGCTATGGAAGGAAACGGGGAAGGGCACAGGGCAAACAATGGCTCATAATTCAGCCAAACATTTCCCATTATCGGTGCTGTGTTTCTAGGTAAAAGCCATTAATGATTATTTTGTTAATAAGATAATTTGAGAGATCTCAGGGTCCTACATCTGTCTGAAAAAGGGAATTTCAGGCCCTTACAGGTTCCTGCTCCACGCACATGAAAAGCTCTGGACTAACTCATACAAATGCAGCACTTTTGTTGATATTATTCTTGCAGAAGAAAGCACAAAAGCCCCAGGCAAGTGAGAAATAACATTTGAAACCCAGACAACAAGTAACCAGGAACTAATAATGAAAAACCCTTATGGTTTTTAGAGCCAATCTCATTATTTTGTAGTGTTCAATTTATACCTTCTTGGGCTGGTTAAACAGCAGTACTATCCTTAATGTCTTTAGCAGGAGGAAAAATAATCCAGTCACATTTGCTGGACAGTTTTTCAAAGGCCAGTGAAGTCTGAAGCGAAAATCTCCCAAGCAGATCAAAATACAGACAGCTGCACTCCTAATTTTAATAATGTTCCACTGTTCACTTGACTGTGTGGATTTTATTTCAAACCAGACATTGATTTAGGTCACAAATACGCCACAGGTTATATTGCCTACACTGACTGACTCCTAATTCTGCAGCTTACAGTCATTTTGAATTTGCTTGCATAACCTTAAATGTTCAGAATTGGGAAAAAAAGTTAATAAAACCTGGAAAACCTTGAGGATCCTCGAAGGAACAGGAAAAGAAACTCTACCTTCAGATCCTCTTCTGCCAGAACATGCGGAGAGAAGCACCTTCCCACTGATGGCCTGCAGGTGTAAACTAATCTTTCCCTGCCCCAAAATGAAGGATGTTAAATGTTATTAACAAACCAGTAATTTAGCACAATCTCAGGGAATTCACCAGAAGTGCATTTCCGAGGGTTTTAATGAAAATCCATCACATCCTACTTGATGGTCAAAATCCCAGCAGATCACAGACTTCTCCTCAGCCAACGAGCTGGCCAAGCACTTGGGAGGATCTCTTCCTGTCTTCCCCACTACATTAAGCTGCTGGGACAACCCTCAGGCTCTCTCCGCTACATCATTTGATAATTGCATCAATCCAGCAGGTACAAAATACTTCCTTCCTCCCTAACTGCTTCCCTTTTTCTTCTCTGCTTCCAGGGCCCCTCTGCAGCATCCTGGTGAAGCGGTTTGGCTGCAGGTTTGTGGTGATGCTGGGCGGGCTGCTCAGCGGGCTGGGAATGGTGTCCAGCTCCTTCTGCCAGTCCATCAGCCAGCTGTACCTCACGGCTGGCCTCATCACTGGTACGTAGCAGAGAGCAGTGAAACTCAGCTGCTGTGCTGGAGATGGGAAATGGGAGAGCCCCGACTAAGTGGTCACATTTTTCCACTCATCTGTGAAATAGGAGAACTCAACAGCCTCCCAGCACAGCAGGAATCCTACAGCCACTAGACTTGGCCTTCACACCCCTTTAGCACACACCTCACCCATTCAAGCTCGCTGGGAACTACTTCTCTGGAAAAAGCTACAGGTCTCTAGAGGGTTAAATGGAGAAAACGGATGTCTGTTCTTTTTCGTAACTTCTTTTTTGTCTTTCAAGAAGGGAGGGTTTTTTGTTGTTTTTCCAATCTTTGAATATAATGTGTTGGGATAATGTCCTTCCCAGGTTCCCTGGGCTTGTATTTCACCACTCCCAATCTGGGGGAGAATGGAGACATCTTTTTCTAACAAAAGACCATGTTGGTTTTGAACAGAAGTAACAGATGGGAACTTTTCCTTTCCAAATATTTCTCCTGTGTAACTGACATTCAACTCTTGGTTTTTAATAACACAGAGAAATTAATTCCTTACTCTGGGACCAATCCTGCTGGATCTTGCAACTTAAGCAGTGGCCACTGCATAGAGAGAAAAAAAGCAACTCCCTGAGACCTGATGAAAGCATCGGGAAAGCAGCACCCCAGATCCTTGCATGTGGTGTAAAACCCAAGTTTTTAATGAACAATTCCATAACAACTTTAGGAATTGCAGTGTGTCCCAGAAAAATGTCAGTTTAGATCGGTATATTTACTATACCCAAGAACACAAATAGTTTAATTTACACACAACATCCTTCTTCATCTCTGGTATGGGGTTTCTGAGTATTAATCAGTCCCTGGGGGCTGTGTGGCCTGGCAGGTCAAAAAATGCTTCAGTGGCAAATGAAGTCATCTGTGGGTACACCCTGAATTTGCGCTCTTTTCACCCTTTAAGGATCATTTACTCTTTTTTTCTCACCTTTAGGTCTGGGATCATGTTTCAGCTTCCAGGCAGGAGTGACTGTGCTGGGCTACTACTTTGTACGGTGGCGAACACTGGCCAATGCCGTGGCCTCCACCGGCGTCTCCCTCGGTTTCACGCTGTGGCCGCTGCTGTCTCAATACTTGCTGGATGAGATGGGTTGGAGAAACACCTTCCTCATCTTTGGAGGAATACTGCTGAACTGCTGTGTTTGTGGAGCCATCATGAGACCCATTCAGCTGGCATCAGGGTCACTTCCACAGTCTGCCAAGCCCGAAGAGGAGCCAGGGAGCAGAGCAGAAGAGGCACAGCTGTCCAATGGAGCATCTCCTCACCACCCCACGCTCCAGCAGCACACCAGAAGGACAAAATGCTTCCAGGTGCTGCAGAAGTACCTGGCTTTTGACATCTTCTGTCAAAACAAAGGTTACCAGATTTACACTATCGGAGTGACCTGGATGATGATGGGGTTTGCCTTACCCCATGTCTTCCTTGTGCCTTATGCCATCCACAACAGGGTGGAGGAACGCAAGGCGGCCCTCCTCATCTCCGTCATCGGGTTCATCAACATCTTCATCCGCCCTTTCACAGGGCTGCTCTCAGGACACAGAGTCTTCACAGGGAGACGCATCTACCTGTTCAGCCTGGCTGTGCTCCTCTGCGGGCTCAGCAACTTCATCTGTGTCATCTCAGCTGAGTTCAGTGTGCTCATCCTCTACTGCGTCATCCTCAGCATAGCCATGAGCGGCGTCGGGGCGCTCACCTTCCAGGTGCTGATGGATGTGGTAGAGATGGACAGGTTCTCCAGTGCTCTAGGGCTCTTCACCATCCTGGAGAGCATCACCCTCCTCATCGGGCCCCCGCTCACAGGTGAGAGAGGCTATGAAAGCTGCCTGGGGGAAAGGTGGTGGTTTGGAAACTGGTCACAAGTGTTTGGGAGCAACAAGGAGAGGAATAAAGGAGTTTCCAGACCCATGGTGTAGGTGAGTTATGCAAAGGGAGCAATATAAAAGATAGGGTCAGAAAGGAATGATCAGGCTCTTCTGACAGCTGGAAGGTCATTTCTGCAGCTGCATCAAGAGCAGACTGAAAAAATGACTCACTTGGTAAGTGATCTGAGAGGTATGGGAGCAATGAGAGCTTTTTTCCAGTGAGTGGCAAGAAACAGACAGGAATTACTATGAACTCTTTCACCATTTTGCCCGTTTGCATGGTTTTATCCATGAAGTCTCAAGGAATTGTGAACATCCCATTAAACAAATTAACTGTGTTCAGAATTATTACCAGTCCTACATTATTTAAAAGCCCCATAGTAAAAGCTTCTGTTCAATCTTCTTTCCAAGTTCTGGAGCGTATTAATTTTTCTCTGGAGACAAGAAAGGAGCTAGTTATGACTCTCAGTCCAATAAATTATTCACAGTTCACTCCAAATGCCACTAAGTGACCTGTCCAAGACACACCTGCTCCTGCAGTAAAGCAGTAAACTCAAAAGACTAACAAACAACAAATGTCAACCTGAGCATGTCAACCTCAGTTCAGGCTTTAGTTCTCTTCTCCAGACAATGAATTGTGGCTACTCAGCAGGAAAATTATGTCTGGTTCAATAATGTGATGGTAACGTGCACCCTATTTCATGGTACTCCCTGGCATTAGTGTGTCAGTCACTTTTCTCAAAGAGCAAAAAAGGTCCTTTCTTGGACATCTCTGACAGAAGCAGCAGATGGGCAAAACAAAGCACAGTAAAAGCAGCTCCATTTCTGTTTGTAGTCCTCAAATCTGCTACAGAAAAGTGCACTGTGGGAAGAAACACCACCAATCTTGACTGAAAAATACAAGCAAATAAACATTATTCTAGTATTTCCACATTGATAAGCAGCCTATGAAAGGCACCATGTATTTGGCCCAAGTATCACTTTTCCATCTCTAACATTAGTGTTAAATTACTCCCTTGATATCTCATGCTTCTAAATGGTTTATATTGAGGTCACTTAATGTTAGTCATAATCTTGCTGTGCTGTGAATTTCCTTATCCCTCATTACACAGGATTAGAGATAAATGTTCAGTTTAGACACCTTAGTATATTAATTTCTGAGCTACTTTTCTATCTAGTTGTTCTGTTTTATGCCCTAGGATGTAATAGAGTCACTCATTCCAAAAGCCACTGAGTGACAGTGGCGCAAGCGTCCTCTGCTGAGCAAACAAAATGAAGCAGCAGGTTGGGGGGAAATTACAATTTCCTTTCTTTCCTGATTTCTCTGTGTATTGAGGAATACTTTCTACAGAAGTATCACCTGACTTGTGACTACAAATTAAAAACTAAACAACCCCTAGAATCTAGAGAAGAGGAGAGAACTTAACTCATCAGAGAATGCTTGTCTTCTGTACAGGGCAGTTTGCTGAATGATGCAGGTTTAACATTCAGGTAAATGTATGCCTTTAGTGTGCCTCTTCTCTTTGGCTAAGCTATGGCTTCTATTTCAGGTCTCCTGGTAGACATAACCAGTGATTTCCACTATGTCTTCTACAATTCCAGCTTCTTCCTCATTTCAGCTGCATTATTTATGGGGCTCAGCTTCTGTGCTTTGGAAAAAAAAAACAAATTGAGAGAGGCTTCCAAAGTACATTTGGACAATCCCTCCAGATATCAATACAGTGAAACATCAACAGAACCAAAGGCTGAAAATCAATCCCCTCCAGCAGCTGAGTACATCACAAGCGTATGAAAATAAAGAAGGGGAAAAAGAGCAACACAATGAAGTGGTCTGTACAAAGCAACACATGGCCCAACACTTGTGGCAGACGAGAAAAAACCAGTCTGCTTTCCACAACTGTCATCTTCCTTTTGTACTTCCACTCCATAGGGCCACATCAGACTCCAAGACAGTGATCCAGACCACGGGCCCAGCCCAGAACCCAGCGCCAGCCAAGGAGACAAAGCACAAAGAGATCTGAGCTCTCCTAAAGCAAACCATGGGATAACAGCCACGGGACCCAGCGTTGGGAGACAAAAGCTGTGTCAGTTTAATCGGGTTAAGTCACCACCTTTAAGAAGTCAATGGCATTTCACAAGCACGTTCCAGTTGGAAGTGCTGGATAACACGTATTAATGGGTAGTTCTTCACAAAGAAGTATTTTTGCCTCATCTGAATATGCAATTTTGGTGCACAGGCTTCCTGGTTGCTTCCCATGCTGGGGGTGGCAAGACAAACACTTTCCACAGGAAGTATGTTATTATTTTCCAAATCTCTAAATATTATACAGAAGCAGCTGCTTGGGTTGTAGAATTCAGACAAGTCTCTAGTAAGATCAACTATTTTCTCCTATGAAGCATATACAGGAGTTCTTCATGCCAAGGACAGTTTCAAAGCCTGAAAATTCAACTCCAGAGCCTCAAAAAAAAACCAAACCCAACCCACCAAGCCTTGGGGTGCCTGCTTTGTATAACTACTGATATCTCAAGTGCTGTTTAATATAACATAAAAGAGGATTCATGGCTCATGTAAACACACTTCAGCATTAACTGGAACCCATTTGGGGCAGGGAGGGTGGTATTAGACCTAAGAATAAGGCAGAATTCAAAGCAACTGTAGTTCCTCTTTGTGGAAAGAAGTTCAGCTCTTTAGTCTTAGACTTTTGAACCTAATTACACCAGCATTCTCATTATAGAGAACTTTGTACAAACATAACTTATACTTCTTATAAGCACAAGCAGAACTTACACAGAAATCTGTGGGGAAAGCATACTGAGAAAAGCCAGTGTTGCTGACTTTCTAGCCATACAGACTGTAAGTGGCTTTTTTCTGCCACATTCCCAGGATTTAGGCTTGTCACTGCGCAGACGATGGCTGCAGCAGCCTCAGCATCAGCTCAAGATGCAAACTGTTCATGTTCTGTATCATTCCCGATCCCACAGACATGGATAACAGCTCATGAAGCACACAGATGAAGATAACACATCAGAGCAATCAAAAAGATGGAAGCACAAAATGGGAGTGAAATGGAAGAACAGCTTTCAATGGAACTGAAGTGCCTGTCTAAGAACTGTTATATCAAACTCAACTGCAGTGCTTATCTGGAGAACTGTCCTATCAGATTCTTAGTGACAAACCCACAGTTTTCATTAGAGCTCCCCAGACAAAACAAACAAACCAACAAAAAAAAAACCCCACTCTGGATGAAACCACTGGAAAACTGACTCCAAGGTCTTCAGAGACTATGAGGGCTTCACAGCTGGCTTTTACACAGAAGAGGCATCAGCCTTTCAGAAGGGTTCCTGCTCCCACAGCTCAGTATCTTCTCCAGTACTGCCCTGGGATTATGGACCCAGGAGGATTTACATTTCCTGATCAAACCTATACGTGAATAAGATGATTAGTGGGAGATATACATATCTAATCTCTCATCATACATGTTTATTAACCTATGTAATGCTTACATGGGCCATAACTATGAAGCAAACAGGGACTGGTGCTTCTCATCCTATCAAAACAGACTACTGTACATTCCTAGGAAAATGAGGGGGCTTTCTCAAGAAAGCAATGAAAAGGGATTAAGTCCAAAATCTCTTCTAGCTATTGCAAATAAACAGCTAAGCAGCTGAACAGATTGCCATTTTTTCTGTGTGTAATTCTTAAATTTTTAATTCTGTTCACCTTTCTACATTCCCTTTCTGTTTTCTATGGAAATATGAGGTTATGTTGGTCCAGGTTCTCCCACTGCTACAAATGTCCTGGGCAAACCAGGCAAGATATGGTGTAAGCTACAACCCACCAAAATTTCTCACAGGAAACAAAGGTTAGGTGAAGGAGCAATGGAATGGCTCCTGTATGGAGCCAACTGCTCCACCTGTAATGCTCTTGCCTTGGCTGCTTCATAAGAAAGGAAATGTACAGGACAAAACCAAAAAATCTTCACCAATGGAAGCTGACACAGAGATCAGCTCCTCCTACACCAAGGCAAAGAAACCTGTTTTGGTCATTTCTTGATTGTGCACAGCAGTGCAAGATAATTTAGGATGGAAAGCAGGGAGAGTGCTTTCCAGAGCTGCTTTTTGATACTTCCAGACTCATCACTGGGGTCACTGGGACTTATTCGCAGGTGCAGGGAGAGGTTTCTGGGAAGAAAACCAACCAATTCACAGACCTGTTATTTTAACATTTCTCAACTTGCTGACTGAAACCTTTCTAACAGCTTTACAGAACTCAAGCCTGAAAGCAGTTGTCTCCCCTGGTTACTTTCCACAGACCCTTAAAAAGTAATCCACAACCCACAGGTTTGAAGCAAATCCTCAGCAGACAAGTGATTTTATGCTGTGTTTCCACAGGTGAATAAGATGTCTGAGCTCCCATAACAGAGAAAACAACCCCCCTCCTCTCCTTTCCACGGGTCTCCTCTCCCACGTGTGTTTCCAACCTGAACTCCAAGCTGCCTTGAGCAGGAGCTTGGCAAAGGATAACAGGAGGGACCTGAGCATGCTACAGAATAATAAATGTTCCCCCCTTCAGAGGGATCCTACAGGTGCAGCAACACTCAATCCTTAGGAGTCTTGGGGACCAGAAAGAAAAGAAAGCAATAAAAATTCCCCTTATTAGTTTAAGGTGGGCCCTTTACACAAGGCAACCACAGCCCCACTGAAACAGTTTCTTTAACGCCAGCAGACAGTAAAATAACCCTGGCTTTAATTAGGGACAAACACTAATATCTCAGCCAGGTTACAAAACTCTGAGAAATAGCAGAGCAACAAAAATTGACCAGAATTAAATGTTCCTTGCTCCCCATGTCCCCTCTTGCCCCTCCCCTGTTCCCTTCATCATTGAAGATACTCTGACCCTTGCAAGATAAGCATTTTGGCAAGAAGCACCTTTCCTCACTGAAATGAAACATTCACTGGGAAGCTCACACTGAAATATTGCAAGATCATGATCCTTAAAAGCCCAAGGTTCTCTGCCAGCGTAATACTTGGGAAAGTTTAATATTATTTATTTCTATTTAATAGCAATAAACCCCAAATAAAGGTTACAGCAATCTTACACACTCTAAGACACCTCAGAAGTGCAAAAACATTTAAGAGCTTAGCTTGCTGTTTGCAGACAAGGCTAGTAGCTATAAGAAAAGAAACAACTACTAGAAATTAAAATTTACTGAATTCTGGCTTCGATGTGCTATGGAAGTCACCAGAATAGCCTCTGGAGCTGTGACTACCCTGGCCAGACCAGCCCCTGCTCTGGGAACTGCTCTGGCAAATAGCAAGCACTTGGAGCACTCAGACCATTAAACTATACAGCCAATATTGGGTGAGTAAATGCAGTTCTTACAAACAGAAGTAATTGCATTTTTCCTTTTTAAACACAGTTTTCCCCCACTTATTAGTCAATCCCAGTAGTGCTCTGTTTGTATGGACTAGCTCCCTGTGTTTGCTTTCTCTGCTCCTGCTTTCCCACATTACTCATTCATCTTCTATTTAATGACAGATGAGGCTTTAAAGTGTATCAACACTTACCGCTTACAAAGACACACATTAGAAGAGATTTCTTACTACAGCAGCAAAACATTCTAATATAGACATAGTTTGTAGCACCTTTGCTGATCATCTTCACATATATATACTTAAATATGCACATAAAAATACATATATATATTTAGACATATACATAAATACATACTGACTTCAGTTGATAATTATGCTAAGAGCTGAAGTTGCTAGCACTTAGCCTGGCTTAAACTTTTATACCAGGCAGAAATAAATACCTTCCCTTTCATGTTCTGTGTCTTCCCACACCATTACAATGTTAAAATATTTAGCATTACTGCATTCAGTGAAGCTTCTTTGCTCATCTGTCTATTTAATGTAGTCATGGGCAGATAATTTTAGTGCCCCCAGCTGTGTGGGTTATCAGCCCACCACTCTTGTCACTGGTGCCATGTGGATCAGTCCATGACTAATTTGCTTGATATGAAAATCAATTGTATTTGAGATAACACAAAAGACAACATGTTCTCACAGCCTGTTCCTTGCCTTATCCACAGAAGAACATCCATGCATGTAATTGCTTCAATAAAAGCGGTACAAATTTCTGCAGAGTCCACTCCCATAGTTTATGATCTTTATTAACCTTTACCTTGTATATTTACATGACATGAACCACAATTGAACCCTCTTGCAGCACGTAAAATTGCGGTGGTTTCACTGAGCTGTGTTAGTTCAAGACAAGGGAATTGCTCCGCTCTGTGCCCAAACCTTTGTACAACCAAGGTGGGATCACCTGCTGCTCTTTTAATTCACTCCTTGGCTTTGTTTCATTTTTTTCCCCAGGTAATTTACCTCACACTGCACGTATGTTTCTACCCTTTCTCCCTCAGCTTTGTGAGGAGTTGCAATCCCGTTATTTAAACCGGAACTGATCCAGGAGCAGCACTACCACAAGCACAGCAGCATTGGGATAGAGCAGCAAAACATATACAGAGGCGAAAATTCTTTAAGTAAGTAATCAGTGGGGAAAGGCCAGCTGCTTTGCAGAACAAAGCGTTTAAACAGCAAAGCTTTGCCATATAACAAGACAGTCAAATACCTCGACACAGGCTCATTTATTTTTATATATTTTATNTCCGCCCACAAAATGGCGGCCGACCCCGCCGTGTACCGCCCACAAAATGGCGACTGGCGGGCTCTGTCTGTTGCGCTGAGGCGGCCGCGGTTCCTCCCCATCCCTCGGAACACCCGGTTCGTCAGCCGGCGCTGCCCGGGGGAACGGGCAGCCCGGTGCGGCGTCCCGCGATGGAACTGGGTCGGCTGGAGTACCTGCAGGCGCTCGTCACCGAGTTCCAGGTGACGGACAGCACAGGTAACAAACGGCGCTGCTCGCTCGCCCGCTCCGTGTCGAGCGTCTCCTCACACACCCGACCCTTCTCCCTTGCAGAGGCCAAGGAGCAGGTGCTGGCGAACCTGGCCAACTTCGCCTACGATCCCAGCAACTACGAGTACCTGCGGCAGCTGCAGGTGCTGGATCTGTTCCTCGATATGCTCACCGAGGACAGCGAGAGCCTCGTGGAGTTTGCCATGGGTAAGGGCTGCCCCGAGCACCCTCAGCTGTCACTGCTCAGGGGACACCGGGCCCCGCGCTCGGTTCGGTCCTTAATCTGCCCCAAATTCACGTAGGGCTCCAAAAACAAACCCACGCCGTGCTGATAAAGCCTCGTTTAGTGCAGAATGGGAGAGAAGTCAGAGACAGGCATGAGCCTCCATGTCCTCACAGAGCTTAATGAAGATGCTATCTGGAAAGGATTTTGGGGTTTTTTTCCTAAACACTCCCTGATTAACTTTTTACTGAAATCTCTCCTATAGAGAAGCGTCATTAATACATAGATTTTGCCAGGTACATTGTACAAATCTCTGTAACCACTCTGCTACTGGCATCTGGTCTTGTAGAATACTACTTGATGTTTTTTAATAAATCCTCTGAGGAATTGCCTTTCATGGTCTGAACGTAAGCTAAGGGGCCAGATCCTGTGAGGGGTTCTATGAGATGATACTAAACATATGTGATTTTTAAGGTTTGTGGCTGCATCTCAAAGTTTCAAGTTTCAAACATCCTGTGGTTCTTGGCTACTAACTTCATTATCTCCATTCTCTGGCTTTCTATAGCACCTGCAATAAAATGCTGGCTTGTGTCTTCCCTTAGGGATGAGTGATCCTGGAATCATTCTATGGAAGCAGTTATGTGTAGCAGTAACAGTGCCCTCTAATGACACACAGGAGGAGGAGTGTGCTGGTGGAAAATCTCTGGGGAAAGAATCAACAAAACACAGCCTAGGGAGCCATTAAGAATTTTCCGTCCAAACAGAAGATAGGGATGTTAGAAACAGGATGAGCAGTGAATTTGCATTGCCTCCGTTTTCTCTTGCCGTTCCAGGTGGTCTTTGCAACCTGTGCTTGGATAAAACAAACAAAGAGTACATCCTGGAGGCCAACGGGGTGGAGCCCATCATCAACTGCCTGTCCAGCTCCAACGAGGAGACCGTGGTGTCGGTCGTGACCACGCTGATGTTCCTGACGACGCCGCGGTCGCGCGCGCAGACCACGGCGCTGCCCGTGGTGGAGTGCATGCTCCGCTTCTCGCTCTCGGCCAACACCCGCCTCAGCAACCTGGCATCCATCTTCCTGCAGGATTACTGCAGCCCTCCGCAGGTGGAGGAGGCCAGGAACCTCAGCAGGCACACGGCAGTGGGGATTCCTCTGCCCAAGGACTGAGCACGGGGCTGTGGAGAGAGGAGCCTCCCGCTGTTCTCGCTTTCTGCTCAGCAGGTCCAGAGCAGCATGAAAGAGGGGAGTTGGTCCCACCAGTGCTGGGGTTTACTTAACAAAGAGGATGGAACAGCACTACGATGGCAGCTGGGCCAAGCACACAGCTAAGCCTGCAAGCAAATATTTAAAGTAAAGCAGGTCATGGCTGCACATTGGAGAGGACTTTGCCAAGTGAAGCTCAGCCACCCAGCTTGCACAAATAACCCTTCCCAGCAATGAGGGGTTTTCTGCTTGGGTTATTGGGCAGAATTATATCCACTCCGGTTCCTGGTTAGCTGTGCTGCAGCTCTCCCCTTCAGTGTCAGTGACAAGTGACGTTAAGTGTCAATTCAAGTGACTGAAATGTCACAGAAATTTATTCCTCCTGCAGAGAAAGGAGTTTCCCTGCCCTGGCAGTTCACAATCTCTGCATCCCTGTGGCACTAGTTATGCCATCCCTTAATCTTGGCACAGGCAGCCAGCTAGGGAATCACTGCATAGGGCAGGCTGTAGCTACCCTATAAATGAAGAAGTGGTAAATTTTTGTTTCATTACCACTGGTGAGAAAGGTGAAGGGAAAAAAAAAAGGGGGGGCTCATGGCAGTCTGGCTCATGAGAACAGCTGTCTTGTAAAAGCTCCTCTTAATAAAACATTAACTTAAGTGGTGTGTAATCAGTTCTGTGTGAGCTCATGAATATTTTTCTTCAGCACTTGCAGCCTTTGCCCACTCTTACTGAAGCACACGGGCCAGAAATCGAAGCCAGCTTAGTCTCTTTTCATTATCAGCCAATGAGGCAAGAGAAAACCCAAAAGCCAGCGTGGCTAAACACATAAAATTTAAAAGGTTTGATTGTTGAGCCCAGTGCTCCCTGACAGACACCCACACTGGATCTGTCCACCTTTCAGAGCCTTCCTTCTTCCTCTTTTTCCCTCCCCTCTGCTCCCAGCTGGCACAAACCAAACAGGAGTGAGGTTAAACACACACAAAAATCAACCACAGCTGCTTGTAGTTTATAGTTTCTCTTCTCCTACAGCAAACATCCAAAATGCTACAGAGATAACAGTGCAGAGCAATTTCAGAAACCCAGAGCACTGTGTCTGACAGGAGCAGCTCATTTACCATGACTGACCCTGCAGTGACAGTGCCTCCTGGGCACGGCAGGGAGTGGGCTGGTTGTTCCCTGGCAGTGGGAAGAGCACAGCATCCCCTTCCTGCACTACTGCCTGCGCTTGCTTTCCAGGATGGCCTTCCAGTCGTCGTGCCAGGAGCGCAGGCGCCGGCGCGGGGCCGGCAGCTGGACGTGCCTGTTGTGGCAGCAGGTGAACAGGATGTGCTCCCAGCTCGGCTTCGGCTCTGCGCCTGTGGGAGGGGGGGAAAAGCTGCAGTCAGCTGGGGGTGGCTCCCCAGCCAGCAGCCAGCCGTGGAAACACTGCTCAAACCTTGGATGGTGTCCTTGTCGTCGAACAGCAGGTCAGCAGCCACCACGGTCTTGTCTCGGGTCAGGATAATCCGCTCCACAAACTCGGGTCCCAAGTGTTTCTCTACCCACTTATACTGCAGAGACAAGGAATAGGAGAAAATCCTGCTGTGCTCTCAGTTTGCATATCACTCATATCAGACCAGCCCTAATAGATCAGTGTTTTCCCACTGCAAACCTTCATCTGTGTCTAGGAATCCCCACATGGAGACTGGCTGTGGCCCAGGATGCTGATTAAACCTGTCTGTGTGACAGCCTTCACTCAGCACTGCCCTGGCCGTGCCTAAATATTGAGTTCGTGAGAAGCACTGGCTGCTTGCCCAGAGCACATGGGTTGTACCCATCTAAGTCATTCCAGTGACCAAACTCCCCCTTCCATTCTCGTGCCACTGGCAAGAAGGATTTATTCCAACATTAGAGCCTCCTCAACACAGCACTGGCCTCTTTTGGGACATCTCAGCCTCCAGATTTAGACTGAAGTAGGTTTTGTTGGTTGATGGCTCTCCAGAGTGGAATCCCCTGGGAATACCCCATCCCTGTGGGCCACACTACAACCGTTCCTTTGCTGTCACCTGCTGACACAGCTGGTCCCAGCCCAGCTCCAAGAGCCCAGGGCTCACGTGCTCCACAGTAATTCTGGCACCATGTGGCACTTGGAGATTCCCTGTCCTGAGTTACTGCTCTGTGTGTGGGAAGCTGTCCCTCAGATAGGGATTGAGGGAAGCCTGGCAGCTGGAGCAGCTGTTGTCTTCAGAAAGGAATAGCGCCAACTTGGGTAGTATGAAACAGCAAGGCCTTGCAAAAGCAGCATTAAACCCAATAAAAACAATTCTCTCCCACCTTTTCCACGATGCAGTGCTCGTATTTACGGAGAGGGCTCGTGCAAATGAAGACTTCAGTGCTGAAAAGAAACAGCCTTTGTTAGCAGTCAGGGGAAAGTGTGCAAGGTCCTGGAAAAGGGCTGCAAGGTGCAAAATGTCCTTACTCCTGCATGTGGAGCATCTCCTGCACAGCTTCCAGGGCTCCTGGAATTGGATCCAAGTCTAGGAAGAAGCCAGGTGACTCATAGACACTGGCTACCTTGGCCTGCAGGAGACAGAGGACGATGAGCAGTGGCTGTGCTCTGTCACAGCACTCTCCAGTCACCCCCTGTGTGACAGCTCGGTGCTTCCCCCCAGGAGTGAATTATAAAATTTCTCACCTTTCAGTTCTGGGAAAGGTCCAGTTCGGGCACACAAGATGGAGAAGTCACTTTCTGGCAGCTCATGAGGAGGCAGAGCTGCCCCTGGCCTGGCTTTGCCCCCACAACCTGCCCTGAGCCACTGGAGTCTCTGGGGGCTGAGGGAGGCAGAGCTCCCACCCCACCCCTTCCCAGCAGGTCTCTTTCAACTCACTCTGGTGAAAACCAAAGGAACAAGTTGGAGGCTTCTCCTCCTCTGTCACATTTGGCTGAGATTTGCTGAGGGCTCAGGAATTCACGGGGATGGGTGGGCAGATGCAGGTGCTGCCCATCCCTTCAGAGCAAACAGGGCACGGCGCTGACTGTGCCAATGGCCAGGCCAGCACAGCCACACACCCGGGGGAATCCCTTCAAGAGGGAAGAGGGAATGATGAGGATGAGAGTGCTGGGAAAGCTCCGTGTCTTTGCTGCTTTTTATGATTTTCAATCACCCACTTAAAATATTGTTGAAGGAGCAGACCTTGGCTCCGGCCTGGACAGAGCTGTTCCCCTGAGGTAATGGGCTGGTGCAAAGTCTGCTCCAAAGAGTCTGAGACTGCAGCAGGAAGTTCAGAGGTGATCCCTGTGCTTCCCCAAGAACCTTTGGCTCCATGAGGTGACCTGTGCACCCTGTGAGCCCCATCTGGGCTGCGTTTGGGGGTGCTGTGGGACAATGCTCCCCTCGCCTGGCTCAGCACTGGGCTGAGCTCTGCAGTTAAGGGCTTTATCCCTTTTGTGTCTGCACCTGCTCTCAGTGCAAACCCACCTTCCACACAGGCATGTGGGATGCCACATGAACCAGAGAGTAAATTAATGATAAACAAGTGGGGAAGGAGGTTAGCTCTAAAGGTAGAATCATTTTTAAGTGAGTGTAAATAGGAAAGAAACAAGATTACTGGAGAGACAATATTATCCCAAGCTAACATAGCCAAAAATGGGACAAAAAGGTATTTAATATGATACAGTACAGTGGCATATTTAATCTCTAAAAGGAAGAGCAGTATTTCCAGGGCAATTTCCAGGTAGGACTGTCCTTCCAGTCCTTTTTCTTCTTAATTTACTGGTAAGACATTTTCACACCTTTTATTATTAGGAAATTTACTGGTTTGAATCCAGGTCTGGATAGTTAATTTTAAGGATTGCTCCCTGGTGACTGTTCAGTGGCCTGTGTCAAATGAGAGTGTTTCAGAGCAGGTCACAGCTGACGGGTTTTCCCTTCCTTATCCCAGATCCCATCATGGCAAAGGACCCACAGCAGCACCAAGGGTTGAGGCCCCTTCCAGGCCTAAGTTTCACCCTAAGACAGAGAGATTAAGCTTCCAATATCTCTTTACCCTGAGACAGACAAATCTTAACTTCCTTGGGGTCACATAGTGAACTTCAGAGGTGTCAAAGAAGCATTTTTCCACAAGCATTAAAGTCATCCATTGCCATGCCACTGAACCGTTTGGAAAACTTAATTCTTGTTAAGTATTCTTCAAAGGCAGGCTGCAGCCTTTGCTTAGAAGAGTCCAGCTCTTTGGAGTCCAGCTGAAGGTCTCTTTGCTCTGTATCACCAGTGGAACATCAACATAAAACCCATTTCAATTAAGCAGCAGTGAGGAGTTAAACCAGACTCCCAGATCCCGAAGCTCACTCAGTTATCACCACCTACAAATACTCATAAATCAACAGCCAGAGAGTTGGAAGCACTGTCTGATTGCACACGCAGATCAGAAGAGGTTAAGGAGCCTGTCTAGGTGCAGACATGGCAATCAGATCTGCCCGGATCTCTGTTTCCATGCAAAGCCTCCCTGATCCCAGCAACAATTCCCTGGAGCTCTTCCCAAGGAGATTGAATTACAGACTTGGGGCTCGTGTCTGAAAGCTCTTTTATCCTACAGCAAGACACCAGAAACTGGCAAGTTTCCACCACGTCACAAAAAAGTCTGGCTTTGTTGGAGAAATTTGATTTGATGACTCTTGGAACCAAAACCCATTTCGTCTCATAAAAAAAGTGACTAGAAATAGAAAGTAAAACCATTTTCTTTCCTCATTTTCATGCTACCAATGCTGAACGTTTCCTTTTAACTTCCATTAGTAGGATAACAATTTGGATACAAAACTGGAGGGACTACATCTCTCCCTAAGCCTTCCCATCTGCAGGACTTAAAAATAATTCTAGAATTTTTACCACTGGTGAGGATGTTGAATCCTTTTCTTGAAACTGTCTGGGGCCAGGAAACACGGAGATAAATCCCCACCAACAAGATGGCCACACACACAGGAGGGCAGATAGGCAAGTGCAGTGAAAAGATCTTGAACAAAATAAAATG
Organism: Pachycephala philippinensis; assembly: GCA_013397055.1. NCBI lineage: Eukaryota > Metazoa > Chordata > Aves > Passeriformes > Pachycephala > Pachycephala philippinensis. The sequence continues at coordinate 77,368 of VWZT01015189.1, forward strand.
GATTAGAAGTCCTTCTAAATAAAATGGATTTACAGCGTGAAATTAATGATCAACTTGCAACCAAAACAAAAATGAAATAATGGCTCAAGTTTCAAGGGGCAGCTGCTCAGCACCAACTAAGCATGAACACCACTCAGGAAGAGGTGATGCATAAATCATCATCACAGCACTTCCCAGCCCATGTCATGAGAATATTCCACACCCTGGAAGTTCATGGACAGACAGAGCCAACACCTGCCACAGAGAGCCTGGTGTCCAGCTGACCCCCTGGTGTCCAGCTCATCCCCTCCTTTCAGCACTGACAAACTGCAGGCTCAGTTTCCCTGCACGAACACGTGGCCCCACAAACTGGGGCTGCTGGCTCCTGCCAAAGCTTTCCCTGCAGCTGGAGCCAAGGAGAGACTTTCCACGGGGATTCTCCTGCCCCCCAGACACCCTCTACAGCCACAGCAGAACAAACAAGGGCTCTGGTTTTAAGCTAATGTATGGTATTTACATAAAACCCAAAGGAGCCTCAAATCTTTGAAACTATAACTTTATTGTTCTGCCAAACATACCTAAAACCAGCCCAAAGCTCCAGAGATTACTGAAGGAGACAGACACACAGCACAGCTCCATAAAGCTAATTTCCTTAGGAAGCCAGGCTAGAACAGCAAGATAAGAGCTTTCTGCCACTGCTGGTATGCGTGGGATTCAAACCAGTTATCTGGTTATTTCATTGCCACACCTAAGGTCTGGGGAGGAACAGGATGAGCATGAACCAAATCAGGGAATGGGGATTCCAGAAATAGAACAAAGTGCAATTTTCTGGATAGACCAGACTGTAGACCTTCCAAAAAAGAACAAATAAAAAGTCATGACCCCTTAAATTTCCTGCAGCTTTTTTTTTTGTCCACGGGATTCATTTAAGGAATACTCATTTAAACAATAAATCATGTTTGTATAAACAAAATAATAGCCAAATTTATGTCTGCTGACTATATTCACAGGTTTCTGGTTCCAGGAACTTGTGACTATCAATAGTCATCGATTAGAACTCAGGCAGTTTGGAGCCTGTGGAAATGCTGACTGGATCCACACTCCTGGCCCTTACTCTGGGGCAGGAGCCTTTACCTCACTATGGAACAGGAGTGAAATGAATATGAATTGTCATATCTTAGCAGTAACAAACCCCCAGGCTCAGTACAGGATCTTAAAATGAGCAATGAACTTCTCAGGGCATGAGTTCAGCACGGCCTGGATCAGCAGTTTCCTGACAGTCAGGACTGTCCTGTACTGACCAGAAGGAAGGGTGAAGTCTGGATTCAGAGTACTTCTAATTTCGTGTTTCATGCAGCCTTAATTTGTGTAAGTGATAATCAGTGACTTCTTCCAGGAGGATCACCAGCCCTTTACAGAGGGATATGTGTGGGAATTCTGTCATCGAACCATTCACTGAACCGTCTTCAGCTTGCTCTTTACCTACTCATGTTCTTGCTCTTGCTGTGCAGCAGAATAATAACTTACCCAAAGCTCCCTGAGCACTCTGCACGCACTCACACGGCTCCACAGCAGGACAAGAACTATAAATGTTATATCTGGGTTTGTACAGAATGAAATCCTGTATCCATATTCCCTCTGCATGCCCTGACAAGCCGAGTGCACGGCGGATAAGAGATCAGGAACAGCAGGAGAAGGCTGGTGGAACACCCTCCATCCATGCAAACTGCTGCCATTTTTAATGTTTGCTGATGGCTGAATGAGTAACAGAGAGGTTTGCAAAGCAAAATTACAAATACTGTAAATCCAAACTTCATCCTTCCTTCTGGTCACCACAGGACAGTCAAGGGCTCTGTCAGGAAATGGAACAGATGCTGATCTGGGCTGTGTTGTACACGTTCCCTGAGAAGTTCATTGCTTATTTTAAGATCCTTTACTGAGCCTGGGGGTTTGTTACAGCTAAGAAATGACAATTTAATTTCCCTCCTGTCCCACAGAGTGGCTCCTGGCACCGGCTGATAGACAGGAGCATGGATCAGTCAGCATTTCCACAGGCTCCGAACAGCCAGAGCTCTGATCGATGACTATTGATGGTCAAAAGTTCCTGGAACCAGGAACCTGTAACTATAGTGAATAGGCATAATTTTGGCTATTATCTTACATTAACAAACACGACATTGTTTAAGCGAGTATTCCTCAAACGAATCCCATTTAGGTATACACAGACAAAAAAAAAAAACCTGCAGATAATTTAAGGGATTTTTAAAAACCACCGGTCCCACGCTGATCTTTGCACAGCCCGGCGGGCGGGGAGAGGTTTCCCGGCGGGGTGGGGAGGGTGTGTTGGCCCCGCAGCCGCACTCACCGCCAGATCCTCCCGCAGGCTGCGGTACTGCTCCCGCACCGAGAAGCCCCTGCGCTCCGCCAGCTCCACGCGCGGCTCCGCCGGGAAGCGGGCGCGGAATTCCCGCAGCACCGCGCCCTCGAAGTCCGCCAGGACCCCGTCCATGTCCACCAGCACCCGCAGCGGCCCGGCCGCGCTGCCCATCCCGATCCCGGAGCCCGGCTCCCGGCTCTCCGCTCCCGGCACACGCGGGCGCAGCGCCCCCGGCTCCGGCACACGCCAGGGCGCTCATGCACATGTATTAATTATATGAATATGCATGAGAGGGGCGGGACGGAGCGCCTCGAGGGCAGCCCCGCGTGGGAACAGGGTAGGCTCCAGCAGGAATAGAGGAAAAGCCCACAAAAGCCGCTCCCCGGCACCCCTGGGACCCCGCAGTGGCCGGGATGCGGCTGCCACATCTCCGAGGTGAAAGCAGCGCATCAAGGAGCATTAACAAGCTCCCCTGGGCACGGGGCTTGCAAAGGAAATATTAATTTATGGGTTATTCCCCATGCTCTCTGCGCAGGGCATGCTGCACATCAGCTTCAGGGAACCCTCCCGATGGAGGAGAGGAGGAGCATCTCAGAGCAAATCCAGTTCGGTAGGTTCAGCACCCCACGGCAGGGCTTCTCCAGCAGTGATCTGGAAAGCCAGGGTGCTTCCAGGAGAAGGGTGGAAAAGGCACTAGCGGACACGGGAGCTCCATACAGATGCTGTGGCTCACTGGGCAGCAGAGCCCTGCCAGGACAGCAGAGCACTCCATGGTTTGGTCTCAATTCCACCCCCTCCCTTTTTAGGATTCTCCTTTCTTTTCTTTTTAGTGAGGAAAATAACTTTTTCTCAGTTTTCTTGAGAAAAAACAGTATTTTGGATAAAACAGATTATATATATCAAGCCATATTCCACAGTTCTCTGATCTAGAAGACAAAAATGAAGAGCTAAGTCAGATTTTCTCTTCAGGGGAAGACGGCACAGGGTGGTGACCTCAAGCCAGGTGTAAGAACTCTCCTCTGTTAGAACAGAGATGGTTGGCTGAGACAAGGACAACTGAGAACAAAGCAAAACCAAAACCATGAAATAAAACCCACACAGGAAACACTGCTTCAAAATTTCTATATTATTTACTTTTAAGCAACAATCCAGCTTTGTGAAATTACAACACACACTTTAAAGGATGATATTTTCACCTCATGGTCAAGCACCAGCATGATCATGCACAGCATTGAGTCAGTTGTAAAAAAAAATGCCCTGTAATTCTTATTTATATGATCCACTCCACCTTTACTGAATAAAGTCTGAATCAGTCCCTTCCCAGCACTAGGCCAGGTGGCTCTGGTCATCAGCCCTCTGTTTGGCACAGACCCTGTGTCATAGTAGTCCAGTATCAAGATTTATTTTGTTTTTAAAGGCAGCATGGTGTACATTAACCACTTAATGATTTATATGGCACAGCAGGGCTCAAGGCATTTACCACATGCAGTCAATGAAGCCTTTTAGATCCCTAAATCCCACATGTGGACAAAGGGACTGCTCTTGCTGATTGTTTGCTGGCCTGGTTAACCAGGATTCTAGACCCTTGTAAAGCTAAGGGGTTCTAAAAAAAAAAAAAAAATCTCGGTACAAAAACCCTCTAAGCACACTTAGAACCAAGCTACTCTCCTTTGAATTACATTACAATACTTCATAAAGCTTTCCCTCAAGTCTATCACTAGAAAACACTCATGTCACTTCCAGTAGATCTGGGGGAAACACAGGACAGAAGTGGGAAAAAAACCCTTGATTTCAGAAAAAGATGGAGTACATAAAGTGCTTCTCTTTAATGAAAGAAATTTGAGATGTACAGTCAGGCTCAAGTTGTGCAGTTCACAAGCATGGGGGAAAAGAAAACAGACACAAGTTCAAAACAGTCAGGAAGGGAAAGGTTTAACCGAGGACTAGGCTGGACTTGCCACCGGGTGGATTTCTCCTGGAGGGTGCAGGTGCTGGTGCTACTGGGCTAGGAACAGGTGCAGCAGGCAGGGACTTTTCTTCACTCTGACCTGGGGCAGCTTCTACATCAGCCTCAGTGTTTTCTAGAAGAAAAGAAGCTTTTAAAGTGTTTGATGTGGATGATGAGAGCCAGATGTTTGGCTGGCTCAGATGGAAGCTCAGCTCCTGTCACTTTTGTCCAGGGGTACGGACACACTCCAGTGCTGTCAACCACTGGCAGGGCAGACTCAGCCCTCAGAAGTGTTTCTCAGATCAAACCTGAGGCCTTACAGCTCAGTCTCAGGCCTTCAGCAAGAGCCACATTCACCCAGCTGCTATTAGGGGACACCAGCAATTCATTTTTTTTAATGACAAGCAGCTAAGGCTTAAGTCTTGTACATATAATTAGTCAGCATTGTGACTCTGGCATTGTCACTGAAGTCTGAGCAGGTGCTGGGAGTCACAGCAGCACCAGCAAGAGCTCAAACTGCATCCCCAGTTTCCTAACTGGAGGGAAGAGGATCTGACACACTTCTGAGGCTTCACACAGGACACACCAGGGAACAGCCATGCATGGGGAGGCTCTGATTGTACACTCCCTGGAGAGCACGTGAGAGTTTATTTTAAATCCTTCTGGGCAACCACAAGCAAAGACAGGGCACAGAAGGAATTCTTCACAGGAAGCACTTTAGATACTGGAGCGAACTAATGTATCTCTTTGTTGACAATTGAGTACAGCAAGTACATCAGCATCTCACATTTTCACAGGTTAGCACAACCAGTTCTGAGCCAAAGGCCCAAATTGGCACCAAGCAGCCCCTGATATTGGGGGTGAAGATGAACCTCACCTGTTTTCAACAGACCCCTTTGTTTCATCTCACGCTCACTAATTCTGGGTTGGGAGAATTCAGAGAACTGCTGCACATTCACCTTAAGCTTCATGATTTAGTAGATCTTGATCGAATTTCCTCCCCCAGCCTTCTCTTCAAACTGAACAGGCACAACTATTCCAATCTCTCCTCACAGAGCAGCCACTGCACCCCATCATCTTCCCCATCACCTCCACTACAACCCCCTGCTCTTCACGTGTCAAGGACTGCAGACAATTCAAGATATGGGGGTATTGCCACTGTTTACAGAAAAAATGATGTCATTTTCCATCCTCTCCCTGATGACATTCAGTATTTTGTTGGCACCTCCAAACAACCCAAAGGATTTCAAGGGGAATGACTCGAGGCAGATCCTGGGAGCACCACAGCACAATGCTGAACACAAGGCTGCCATGGTTTAGGTTTTGGGGTTTTTTTCCTCCCCTAGATTCATTACTTTACACTTGCTTACACAGGGATTATCCTGCCTACCTCATTTAGCTGAGTCCTTCTGACAGTGAGATTTTCCCACCATCAGCACAATTTGACTACTTGAAAGAGGTAATATCACCAATAAAATTGGAGACTTCACTGTTCATTACCTTTTCCAGGTCACAGATGAAGGCACTGAATAAAACCACCCCCAGCATCACCTCCCATAGCTCACTTTTCCAACCTGAAAGGAAATTATTAAGTCCTACCCTTTGCCTCCTATTCTTCCTACCCCCAGCAGCAGCTTTCCTCAACATCCTGTGTCAACTCAGTTTATTTTTTTCAATGCAAGATGTTATCAGAAACACCAAACCCACACTTGTGTCCACTGAACCTCCCTGTATTCATGCTTATAATAATCTCAAGGAACTCCAGCATCTGAGCATAGTCCCCATGCAATCAGGAATAATCTCCACTACAGATTCTCTGCTGTGCACTAACCCAGCACAGCTGAAACAAACAGTTAACATCACGTTTTAAGCCTGAAGCTCCTGTAGTTGCTGTGTCCCTGCTGACTCAGCCAGTGCTGAATGTCCCTGCCTGGGGACAGTCCCAGCACTGTGCAGGATCCAGGCTCCACCTTCCTGTGGGTCATGTACAGTTGGGCTCTGTCTAATTCTCCTTAGCTGCTCACATTCATCCAGCTCACATTGCCCCTGAATCACAGAAGAAACAAGAATTACCAGCACAGGAGGCTTTGGGGGAAGTTTCTGCAGCTCCTTGTGTAGCTGATACACATTAGCACTTCCCACCTAAGCAAGGTAAGTTTGCTAACCTGATGAGTGAAGTGGTAAAACCAACAGGATCGGATAAAATATTAACGCTCTTCCCTTCTCAGAAAGGGTCTAATCCCTGAAACAGCTCCCTGCTGAGTGCACTGCAAGCCACTGGGAACTCTGATGCCCAGAAAGGAACTACAGCTCCCAAAGAGGAAACAAGAGCCCTGCTGCAAAAGAAATGGCTTTACTCTAGACAGGCTGGATTAATAAATACACACATTCCACCTGACACATACTTGGGGTGTTATAATCAGTTACATACAGAAAATAATTTCCACATTCAAAAGAATAAACATTTTTTAATGACAGAAACCCATTAAGAATCTGGTTGTGCTGTGAACTTGTCAGCAGACAGCTTTTGCTTGGAGGTGTGTTCACTGTTCCTCTCCAAACCCCAGAGACAGCCCTACAAGGCCAGTACAGAGTCACAGCTGTGCCAGTGGGATGTTCAGCAGCCCAGGTCTGCCATCCCACAGCAGGAGCATCCAGGGGAGGAGGACACAGCCACGTCAGTGAGACTGGGCTCCACTGAGCTACAACACCCAAAGCTGTCAATAGTAGGAATTAATTCAACAATCCATCAGGATGTTCAGGTCTCTACCACAGACACCATCTGCAGGAGGCATTAATTTCTGTTCCTTCCTAAATACCATCAGTGAAAGTTTAACATTCAAACCTTTGCCTGCCATTTTTATTTCATCCTGGCCACCTTCAAAAATTTAATTTTCAGTCACGGCCACAACAGGAAACAACCCCAGCTACTTTCCATAACACTTGTTTTTTAACCACCTCCCAGCACAGATTTACCTGACCCTTGATAAGAACTTCCTTCACTGTCACTTGCCAGAAACAAACCAAAAGACAAATATAACATCTGTAGAAATGTGAACTTTTTAAAAAAGTCAGGAATACCACTTTGCACTCCAAGTTTCAGCCAGCTGTCCTGATCCCAGGCAGCCCTATTTCTGTTTCCTGGCATCCCAGCCCTTCTCACCTCCCTGTTGTTTGTGGGATCTCCTCTGCCCTGTGGGGAGCTGGTTTAAACAAGCACCAGGAAAACCAGCAGAGCCCTTAGAGCAGTTTTCTTCTATTAGCAAACCACATCCTCCCACTCAAGGCATAAACTCTAGATGCCTACAGTGCTAATTAAGATCAGACAGACATGGGAAAGAAATCCTAGAGCCTGTACAGTTGGATTAGAAGCAGCCTGCTAAAGAGGCAACACTTATTTTGGGCACAGATACCACTCAGAGGTAGTGGAAACATTCTGGAAAAGCTCTCCCCCCTCCCAGCAGAAGTCTTTTCAGGACATGGAGGTGCTAATGGCCTCAGGGATGTCCCACCACTCTCAGGTGTTGAAAGTAGCACTTGGAAAGCAGCAGGCAACACACACATTCCTGTCATCAGGAAGTCAGCTATTCCTAAAGCCAACCTTGCAAAGGAAACATTTCCAGCCTCAGAGGTAGAAAAAGCACTTGAAGGGGAAATGCCTCTGTTTACAGATTTGCAGTATGCAGATGAACTTCCTTGGCAGAAATCAGCATTTAAAAGGCAACAGGAAGTTAAGAGCTGGTTAATGCACACAGTTCCAGAAGCAGTAGCTGGGTTTGATTCTTTCTGTGAATGCGGAGTTTGCTGTATGAGAAGACAACGGGAAAGAAGGAAACTGCTAAACTAAAATCAATTATGCTGACTGTCCTATTTAATTATAAGCAACCCTAACAGCAGTCTGGCCTTCCAATCACTGAACTCTTTGTAAAACAGTCTCCACCTTACCTTCTAGTACTTAGACAAACCCTGACACCAACAGCTGCTGCAAAATAAACCAACAGGACTGTTCTCCTTTTTACCCTGATGAGCAACAGCCCTCCACTATTTCCCTCCATGCCCACACTCCACTGAAGCAGCTGGTCACTGTTGATTTGATGGATTCCAGCAACAACCCCAGGCTGCCTCTTTCCTAATAAATGACCATTTATAGATCCTACATCCTCTTCTACTGCAAAGCCACCTGCAAAAGGCTTTTACTAGAGGAGTCTAAGGGAGTTACTCACCAAAAATGTCACCACCAACATCTCCTCCCTAGAAAAGAGAGAAGAACATGTTACATCTCACATTTCACAAAGCATTTTCCTATTCCATGGAGTGGATACTCCTCCATGGTGTGACCACTGGCACACGGTGTGACTGGGCACACTGCTCTATGTGGCACCACATTCTGAGCCACAGACACAGGGAGGCACTTTTAGAGCAGCAATGGGCTCTGAGGGACAGAACCGAGAGTGGCAGATTGAAATCATGGGTTTGTAAGCACCGTTTCTTACAGACTGACTTACAATTTAACCAGCTCTTTATTTACCTAACATACTTCTAAAAGGTGAAACAGATACTGGAGTAATCCTGATGACACATGGCACATTTGTTATCCCTGCAGTGAAGGACACAGGTGGGTATGAACACCTTATTGTACAGAGCATCCCACATTAGGCAGCACTGACAGGATCCAGAACATTCCCACTGCCCAGCAGGAAGGGCAAAAAAATCACAATGACAGCAACAAGCAAGAGTTGAGTGTCCTCTGCTTTCTACTGAGCAACTCTTTGCAACACCAAACATTTATCTGTTGGCAAGGCCAAGAGCATTTGTTCTGTCCAGGGTATTTAACTTCATTTGTGAAATACAGATCAGCTTTTTTGTTCCTGATGAGGTTTCCTTCAGTACATAAACAGTTAAATATTCTTTACACACTGAATCTGTTCACAGGCTGCAGCTTGACTCAAAGATAGGGAGCCTCCCAGCAGCAGCCAAGGCTCCTCAATGGCATCAGGTTTATCAGCTTTCAGAGATTTAACATTGCTAATTACACAGTGAAACTGCAGAAATTGGAATAAAAAAAAGCACAGAAACTGACACAATTGTATCACTTTAAGTCTCAGGCTGTTTGCAGCTGAATTACTGCATAAAAGTAAAGTATTCCACATGGGAAGAATCTGTTTGCAAAGCTGAGAACCACAGTATTCAAAACAATTTAGCAGAAAGTAGAATTAGACTAAACAGTTAAATTTATAGCAGAAAATATACCACAGAAAATAAACTCACTTATATTTGCTAAATTGAAAGAAGACATTTTTCGTAACAAAGAACAGTTTTGTGACTAACGCTATAAATAACAAAAATAGGTTGTGGTGCTTGATGCCAATTACCAAAATAAAACCTAAGATAAAAGGTGTCTGCTATAACATTTGAGATCAATTACTTACCTACCCAGTTCTTTTCAGAAAACCTAAGGCTGGAGAGTTTTAAACAACAAGATTTCTTTTTTCCACTTTGTTCATGCAAAGACAGGCTATCCTACATTCCTAGGGACCTAAGTTCAGAGGAATTACTGGTTTTTTACGGAATTTGCTGTGTTTCAAAAGAACCCTGTTTTTCCCATTAAACGTAATCTAGCAAATTTCACTTAATTAACACCATTAACACTACAAATCATGCTCCATATTGCTACTAAGTAAGGACTTTAAATAGAAAATAACACACCTGATGGTATTATTAAAACAAAACAAGCATTGATGCTACTGAGGTAAGAATTTGCTGGGATGTGAAACCAAGTTCTTTGTCAGACCCACAGAGTTTGCTGTACTAACTATTGTTTGTGAGGTGTTTAAACCCACAATCACACACAGAGCTGAAATCAGATTTCACACCACTTCATTACTGTCTCAGCAATGAGATGGGTTAAGAGCTCTACAAAGTGATCCTTGTGAAAAATCAGATGGAAAGGGGAACCTTCAGGAAAAAAACAGATTTGAGAGAAAGGCTTCAAATCCTACAATGCTTCCAACTGTGTGAACATCCGTGATAAATCAATCCCACACAGAGTGTGAATTGTCCATTATCAGGCTCTTTGTAGTCAAGTACTGACCTTGGGATCTACAAAGTCTCCAAAGTTTGCCTCAGTTGAGTTTGTTCTTTGTGGTCCAGACGATTCACAGCTGTCTCTGGTTTCACCTGGCTTAGTCCCTACAAGCAGAGATTGATTCTAATCAGGTTACAAGATAAACTTCATGTGAAAGCAGATCATAAATAGTCATAGATTTGGGTACTTTGGGAGAGGTTTTTCTTTTAAATTAGAGCTTTACCATTCTAAAGAGTCCTGGTCCTTTAGATAATAACTCACTAATTACTGTCTTACAGCAGCACCCCACGCAGTGAGGGTATCATTTAAACAGATGGAGTTTGGGGTCCCAAGGCCACCCATACTGACAGTCCTCTGCAGAAAGTGAAGCTTAATCCCAGCTGTGAGAACACGAGGCTAAACTTCCTCTGAATAATCAAGACCAATCAGTGCTACTCCAAACAGTAAGACACAAGTCCACTTGTGTGACTTAACTTGGAGAAATTGCATCCAAAATACAATTCTCTGCTTGTAACATGCCCAACACTTGCATAAAATAAACCCTCCTGGAAGAAATTAATGAGAAATAAACAGTCCCCTACAAGCAGACATCATTTATAGCCCCAAAGTACCAAGCAGGAAGGGAACTCTGCTTTCCACACAGCCACCAGCAGCATCAGGCTGAGCCACAAAATGAATCAATGCCCGTCAGCAGATGTGGAAACAAAGCACTACAGCCTTACCCGATGCTTTAGCCCAGGAAGGTGGGTTCTCCTCAGGAGTTCCAAAGATGGTGGATGCCATTTTGTTCCTCCTCACGGGTTGTTCTGTGGGCTCGTCAAAGCCCAGGGAGAAGTTGGAGCCGCCGCCGGGAGGACGCAGCACTCTGCGGAGAGAGGCAGCTTTACACCCTGTGCCAGCCCCCAGCTGCACTCCCAGCACGTCACACAGAGGCTCCAGCACATCACTTCAACTCTCCAGGTAAGCTCCTGCCAGAATTCCATCCTGGCACTGTATCTCACTGCTCTTCAGTGGCACTTACAAAAATAAAACGCTCCCGCGCTCTACTTGTGCCCTTGTTCCATCCAGTGTCACACTAAGGGCTGCTCCCACCAGTCTGAGCCAAATAAAAAATAAAAATAACTATGTGGGCATGTCAAATTCCAGCTTTTTTAAGAGTAGCCTGGGAAGGTTAATATTAATCTTCAAACTGGCTGCACAGCAAAGACTTAAGTTTGAATCAAAGGACTGGTTGCACCACTGATGGCTGGGGGCTACAGCCTTCATTTAGATTTGTCTCCTCAGGAAAAAACCCTCAAGTCTGCAGCTTGCTGCTGGTCTAGAAGTAAAAGGTGAAATTAAACAGCTTGGAGTTGACTATTATTAGGAGACACATGTACAAGCTCCAGATATGTAACCTAAATCTAACAATCTGCTCAGACACAAAGGAAGCCTGCTCAGTACTTCAAGAGCTCGACTGCAGTCTGCTTTCCAACCTGCAGAACCCAACAAAAAGGAACAGCTGCAGCAAAATAAATCTTCAAACATAAACTCCTCCTGATCTTATTTTCGTAAGCAGGAGATCTTGGGTTAGCTGGAGAAGCCAGACAAAAGCCAGGATAAAACTGCGTGAGAACTCTCAAAACTCCCAGAGAGATGTGAGGACACCAAGAGAACCTGGGGGTTCTTGGTCTTTCAAGACCTCCAGTGCTCCAAAACGAACACCAGGACAAACTAAGGATAGTGCACACTTCCTCTTCTTAACAATTTAATAAATCAAAGTTAGAACAGGAAACAGCACCCAGCTTGTCAATGCTCCAAACCTGGGAATTCAACACAAAGAGTCTGTCCAATTGTACAATCCACATCTTTGGAGAACTTGTGCCTGTTACATTCCAGCTGCAACACAAAAACGCTTCTCCAAACTACAGAGCTCAAACACCCCAACGGCAAGGGAAATTCCTAAAGGTGTATGACAAGGATATTTTCTTAACCAGAAAAAATGCTTTTCCCAACAAATTCTTCTCCTAAGAATTGCTAATGCTCAGCTGCTAATGGGAGGATCCCAGGAGACTAGAGAGTATGTTTTATTATGACTTGTTTTGTCTCCTTTCTGAATCAAGATGTTGTGTAATGGTCTTGAATCACTCCTTTATCTTTTTTTTTCTCTGAGGAAACGTATAGAAGGTTTATTTTCTCAGTTATAGCTGTTGCAGTTACGAATCTGAAGAACAGTCTGTTCAAAGCAGGGCTTGTTCCCAAACCTTAGATCACCTCTTTTTACCAGAGCAGTGAAACCAGTACTCTCTTAAGGGCACAACAGTTTCCACTGACAGACTTAATGACATTAACAGAAAAAGCAACTGAAGGGGGAAAGAAATCCATCACTCAAACTGTTAAAAAGGAATAATCCCTTTCACCAACCTCAGGTAAACGCTGACAGATTTTATTAGAAGCCTCTCACAGCCTCAGATGCTGTAACCTGCTTTATGAAAGCCACGTTTAATACTTCAAGCAATGAAATGCTGTTAAAATTCCACCTCATACCCACTGATGTCCACCGAAAATCCATCCACAGCTCCAGGAAAAGCTCTGATAAAAGGTTTGGAAACAAGCTTTGTAAGGGGTTTTGTATTTTTTTTTCGCCTCAAAATACACTCTGAAAAGCCAAAAGGGAACAGGAAGCATCCGCTTTGTCAGGCCAAAACCTTACAGAAAAAAGCCACGATAGCGTGCAAAACGACACGATCCTCTCCAGCGGTGACTCCCGAGACCGAGGGTGCCCGACCCAGCGCTGTGCATCTCCTCCAGACCAACCTGCCAAGTTTTCTTTGTTTCCAGACAGGCTCCGCTTCCCCCCCGCCCCTTCCAGCCCCGGGTCGCCCTCGGGAGCGGGGCCGCGGCCCGGGGAAGGGGCGGCCCCGGCCCCGAGCAGCGGCAGCTCGCGGACCGAGCGGGCCCCCCGGGCAGAGCGGCGCGGGGCGGGCAGGGGGACCCGGGCAGCGCAGACAATGGAGCTCGCCCGGCCCCACCCAGCCCGCGGCGGCTCNCGCATCTCCCTCCCCCGGGCACGGCGCGGCCCCGGGATGCCCCCGCAGCCCATCCGGGTGGGCGCGGCCGCCCCCGCCTTCGGCCGACCCGCCCGGGAGAGGCCGGGAGGAACCGCACACCCACAGCCCCGCTCCGGCCGGAGCCCCCGCCCCAGCACCACGCCCCCGCACCGCCCCGGA
>VWZT01015189.1:91430-104489 GCA_013397055.1 Pachycephala philippinensis
CTACGGTGATTGGCTGTGGGCGGCGGAGCCCGTTACTGCTGGTTGGCGGGAGGGCTGTCGCTCACCGCCGGCGAGCTGTGATTGGCTCAGGCGCACCTGAGGCCAGACAAAAGTCCCCGCGGCGCTCCCCCTCTGAGGGGCGCCGGGAGGGGCAGGGCGGTGAGGGGCGTTCGGTTCCCCATCGCTGGCTCTACGACCACCGCATGGCTCCCGTCCCCACAGACACCTCCCAGGACACACCGCCACAGCGGCCGTCGCGCCACTAAACCCACCCCTGGCACCCCCTTGGCCGCGCAAGGCCCGGCTCGCTCACACTCATTGCCGTGCCCGGCCCGTGCAAGCGCTGCAGGTGCCTCAGAGGTGTCACGGAGCAGCTCCAAGGTACAGGGATGAACCGCACCGAGATGATCGCGGTGCAGGAGGTGTTGGCACAAGGCTGCTGTGGCTTTTGGAGGTTGCATCCGTCGAGGGCTGAGACACAGCCAAGGGCCTGCAGGGCCACAAGCCTGGTGGGGAATGCCCAACACCTCAAAAATCATGGCAGAATAAAATGATTTGCAATATCGGTGTATTATTTTGGATTATTGCATGAAAATTGAGTTCCAGCACGGCTACTGTAGCTGGAATACAAGGCCCAGCAACGCTGCTCAGCTGGCTGTCAAAAGCACAAGGCTGCACATTTTGGGTTGTGCATCTCCCAGCAAGGCCAGCACAAAATTCGCAGCAGAGTTTAAATCGCCACATATTGGCTGCTGACCTATCTGTCACATCCACCTTTGATTTGGTGACTGGGAGCTCCCTGCAACTTCCACAGACACAGATGCTTCCCCCATCACGATTTTTACTCTAAAACCTATGCATCAGCAACATGATTTCAATTAGCACTTGCATAAAGTTGGGAGAAAGGGGAAAGAAAACCCATCTGTGCCAGCCACCCCTCCCAGTTTCCACTAACAACAGCCCTTAATACCCCCAAAACACTTTCTAGATAAAGGTTTTGGTCTGGAGAACACAAGGATTGTATTACATCCCTCTAGGCACATGAGTTGTCCAGCATCTTAATTAACACCAGCCTTAATATTAACACAGATCATGAAAGAGAACTGTTAGATATACACAAAGAGGACCAGTGTTTTATTTTTTCTAATCTAGGATCCATTAAAAAAATACCCTGTTTTTTTTTTTTTTTTTAAAAAGCTCCAACCACTATTTAGATCCCCAGGGAATTCTCTGTTGCATCACATCTTTTTAGAGGCAGATTAAAAGGAAATTTTAAGTAACATGATATAGTTGTTTTAATTCTATTATCCCTTAGGCTTGGGCATTAAGAAGTCAAATGATGCCTACCTGCACACAGGTAAACATCTGCTCTCAGGAACTTGCAGAAGTATTTTGTCATCTAGATGCTTCTTATTCAAACCCACAAGATTTGACTCTTTAATTTATACCCCTGAGACACACACAGAGCCATTTTTTAAAGTCAAGATGAAGAAAAACCTGTTCCCTACGACAAAGCCAGTTTTAACACGGAGCTTTAGAATTCTAAACTATGTTTCCAATGGGCCCCACTGATCTCTCACAGGCCTGACTGCAGGGTGGCCCTTAAATAAAAGCTGCTTTTCTGATTATTCATCCATTACAAGATGAAGGGGTTTATGAAGATGGCTACAGAAACTGGGCTTACAAACCATCTCTGGATGATGACATTTGACCAGAACAATTCTCAGCAGCTGTTTGGAAGACTCAGACACCAAACAATTCCACCTGTTGCTGAAATTCCACCAGCAAGGAATGCACAAAGCATCTGAAGTCTGAACAAGACTCCAGGAAATGCAAGGGTTAGGCAAGGAGAGATAGCATTGGTTTGAGAAAAGCCTCAGCTTGGTCATCCTTCTGTGACCAAGGGTTTCTTCATGCCAGTCTCTGCTACTTGTGGCTGTCACAGAGCATTGCTGCTTTATTCCAAGCACATGGCACAAAAAAAGAGGGTTTGACTCAGTCTGCTCTTGCCCCATTTCACTCAAAGCTGAAGATAAAGTGCCAGCTAATAACCAATCTTTGCCACAGCTGGATTTACTACTGTCAGATTTTTGCATCTGGAGTGATGCATGGAGGAGGTTCAGTGCAACGTGGTATCCTACAGATCCAATGGTTTGTCCTACTGAGCTGAGGCTGTTGTTTGCAAGAGTTGTGAAAGTTGCTCTGGTACCTCTCTACATCTTCAGGAAAAGTTCCCAACAGTCTGTCACTATTTGGGAACGGGAATTGCACCACAGTGCCCACACTCCTCTCAGAGCTGCAGAGATGTAGCTCCAAACAACACAAAAAACAGAGTGGCCAACTCATGCTGCTGTTCATGTCTGGGCATCCAACACCACCAAGCCTGGTCGTGGACTCCAAAGTGTTCCAGTGTTCCTCCTTAGTGGGAAAAAGCAGGGATTGCTGGAAGGGGAAGTCAGTGTCCCATTTTTGCTTTGTTTCAGTTTTCTTAAACAGTGAAGTTTTCTTATTCAAGTGATCCTTCAAGAGCCCTTGCTTTTGTGCATCTCCCATCAGATGTGCTTTGATGGGATCCATGCACTGGGTGCTGGAAGGGGGAGATCTAACCCACCAAAACCAGCACAAAGTTCACCACAAAGGGTATCCTTTGCATCCATGTTTCCCTGAAGAACATTCCTTTCCAACAGAGAAACTCTATTTGCTAGTTGGGCTTCCACAACCTTAGCATTTCCAAAGTCATCCTCATACTGGCATTGTTTAAACCTACAGCTCTTCCCACAGTCCCCAATCCCACTGCAGCTCCTCACCGACTCACACACATCGGTGTCCTTGTCCAGCACCTGCTGACCTTCCCTTCTGTGATCTCTGCTGACACCCAGCCAGTCCTTTCATAGCACCACCTCACCCCTCCCGTGTAAACTGAAATCCTTCCAGGAGAAGGGAAAACTCTTCCCTTAAAGGGACTTCAACCATTCCATAAACACCGGGTGGGGCTCCCAGCGCCTCCATGTTACAGTAAGATCATCACCCCATGCTGCCAGGGAAGAAACCAGGAAACCCCTGTAATTAAGCATCTTGGAGGTCAATCAAAAACTGAGAACAGGGATCAAAATTCCATCTTCCATTTACCCTCACACTCCTACATCCTAATCACCCAGGAGAAGTGCTATACCACCAATTCCTTCTGCCACTAAGTACTAAAAAGCAAGACAAACTACAGGATTGATCATTCCCTATCAGAACACATTGTTTGGAAACTCATTACAGGCAAAATGAACAAACTTCAATAAACCAGAGAGTTAAATGCATTAATTATGATGGTAATATAATTAATAATAATCCAAGTTATTTAAATGCTTTTAGATTAGTACTCCACAAGAGTCCATCACAGCAGCTGACACACATGTAATGAGAAGAGGCCACTACCTAAAATCCTATGAAAAATACTTGGATTTATTGTTCACATGACAACCAAGGAGGCATCTTGTCATTTTTAGCTTTGAAAACAAATTGTTATTCCTTAGAAATTCAGTTATTTCCAGCTGGCTGAAGCCTAGGAAGTCTCCTCTTTGAGCCAGTCACATTATGCCTTTTCATTAATGTTGCAGTAAGAGACACAATAGAACCAGCATCCACCAGGCAAATGACAGCACTTATGTTACACTGACTCGGAAGTAATGAAGTGAAGGTACTAGAAAGGAAAATTCCTGCTGGAAAACCATCTCACTTTGACCTTAACCCTTGCAGAGATGGTGTCTCTGTTCTGATATTGCACTTATCTTGAAGCAGCAATTATCTTAGTGTTACTTCAAGGATTTTTCTTTTGTGAAAAACACCTCCATAAGCCAGTACAAGAACCTCCCTCATGTTACCACTTGAAGTATTTCCTTACAGTCCTGGCAGCTTGGAGGATTCCATGTCAGAGCAGCCTTGCACTCCTGAACCCCTTTTGAACCAGCACCTCAGGCCAGTTAACACTGACCCCCACAGGAGCCCCCTGGGGTGGGTGTGATCCCCACTGTGCAGATAAACCAAGGCACCGATTTTCAGGTGTCAACCACCTAAACCAGCTGTGATTTCAATCTGTCATTATCTCCCCTGCACATGAATAAAAACGCCTCACTTAAGGTACCTGACACAATTTTGGTTACCTATTTTTAAATAGCTGGTCATGTCCATAACTAATTTGAGGGACTAAAACCCCAGCACAGGCTGAAGGCAGGGTCCAACCATCCCCCAGAACTCACATGGGGACTGTATCCAATTATGACTTACTCCATCCTTTTTCATTTAAAAACCATGGGAGAAATATTAACTAAATTGCATGGCAATCACTTTAGAACACATTATTTGAAAATTGTGGGTAATGATGTAATTTTCCCAGGCTCTTGAAAGATCCCAGCTGTTTAATAAAACATGAAGAACTTACCTCCCAACTAGCCTGACAAGACCTCTTTGCCCAGATGTCCTCTGACACGAGGACTTCCAGAAGTCCATGTGTCTACCAGTGTAAACCTGGGAACTTCCACAAACCAAGCCAAGCCAAACAGCAAAGTGAACTCCAGATAAGTCGATCCAAATTGTCCATATCCCTGTACTCCATACGACTTCCAAATCATCACCCCCAGCAGCAGCTTCCTTAGCTAAGAGATAGTCACAGTAAAACCACTGAGGGTTCTAGCAATCAGGAATCCACAGGTGAATCTGTAGCACCACAGGAGCAGTACAGACAAAAACAAGTTCTGACATAAAAGAGTATTTGCATGACCATGGAGGAAGAGTGCTAAAATTTTTTTGTTTTTTAAAAAGGACAGTATTTCTGCATTATTGTTACACAAATGTGTTATGTATCAGAACCAGAATCAGAAATCAGCCCACTTCAGTTTGCTACACTGAAGGAAATTCAACTTTTGAGGCTCTTGAGGAACTAAGTCACTGAAGTTCTTTGAGATGTTTTCGTGATTAGATTAAAAAACCAAGAAACTATCTCAGAAAAGACCATTTTATCAGTTTTTGGCTGCAGTCACCACCTAACATAACAAACACCATTTAGCATCGTTAGAGGAATCATTCCAGGAACATGCACAAGGCCAGGAACCAGCAAAAAGATGTGGAAAATGGAGTAATGTAGGTGAATGCTGCACATAAGTTCATGACAGATGAAGTAACACTCGACTAATTCAGGAAATGAAGACATTGTTTTTAAAAGCTCTTCAGTACCTGTCACTTGACTTCTGTTGCCTCAGGAAATAAAAAGTACAAGGCAAGATACAACAGGGAGCTTTGAGCTTCATGATCTTAAGCTGAGCTGAAAAAAAATTGTATTTAAGGAGACCTCACCCTTTCTTCAGAAACTAAAGCAAGTCCAAACACCTTTTTGGGCCAAACAAGATAAAGACAGCTTTCTCCTGGGAAAAACCTTGGCATGACATCAAGTTGAAGGAATTTTATACACTGATACCAGAAGTTTACCCACTTAAAAGCCAGAGATTCTAAAGCCAAAGAGCAATGTATTCCATGTGTAACTTAGGAAAGATGTTGAAATATATTCCCCCACCACCCTCTTTTTTTTCCTCTAAGTAGTTTTTTCTAGGCCTTTTAGAGTTTGGATATGTAAATATTTGTTCACAAGAGGGAATTTCAATCCTGCAAAACACCACAGAAGTCCACAAGATACAGCCCAGAACAAGAAGTAATCTGTTTAGCAGTAGCATTACCTTGAATTAAAACAGAGGTATACAGTAGATTACATTCTTCAGCTACAGTCAAAAGCAACTGCAAAAACAGATGTTAATTTTCTCTGCATCTCCATTAGATGTAACTAATGTAGCATCAAATGTGTTATTCCTGACAGAAGACAAATACATCACAACTCATCAGCTAAATGCACACACCCATCATTCTGCCACAAAACTTTCAGCTCAAGCAGGCACAGGCCCCACATATAACAGTCACTCCTTGAATTAACTGTTACAAAAATACCACCAAAGCGTGGCCTCTTCTAACAAATGAATACCTAAAAGAGCATTAACTTACTGCAAACACTACAAAGTATCAGAACATTCCTAGGACATCAGAGAATCACATGGGGCTGTGGGTTTGACAGGTATATAATCTTCCATGAACATCCATGGATTTCACTGCAACCTCTAAACTTCCCCCAAGAACTCAAGAACTGTGGAAAAGACTTGTGAAAAACACCACACCATCACTACATGTCCCTTCAGTACTTCCAGCCTCTTTCCCTCTTCCAGGCAGAACAGCAGAGTGGGGTAAAGCAGAGCTTGGAATCTCCACCACCATAGCTAAATACACCCAAAAACAGAACTCAATTTTTTATTTTTGCTTTACATTTCCAAGCATCTCCCATTTGATACCATGGTAAACTGAACGGTTAATGAAATTATTTGCTCTCTTTAACTTAATGTTTACATCAATAAGCATTCAAATACAGAGTCTTACTGCAACAACAATATTGATGCTTCTAATAAAGACTGACAAAAAGAGCTCAACCCAAAGGCATTACTAAGTAGTCCAGTATTTTGCAGTTTGCCTAATCAAACAGTTTTGGCTTAGCAGAACATTCACAGAAACAAAAAAGGAAATCAAAATAAGAGAAAACTGACTTCTATTTCCAGTTCAACTGCTGACTGACAGGTCTCAAGGAAGCCTTTCATTTTCCGACAATCTTCTGCCTAGACAAGGGGGATTATGCTTACTTACCCCAGAGAAAGCTGAGATTTGAGAAGCATAAAGTGCTGCAGAGAAAGAAATACAGGTGCTGCGTACAATTACTCCACAGAAAAAGAAAGAAAACTGGTTATTTTAAACAAGAAGTTTATTTAAACAACAAGACGTTTTACTTGAAGGGAAAACTAGCTAGGATTTTTTTTTCCTTTTTTTTTTAAAGAGTAATTTACCCCTACTTAGACAGAGATTGCTCTACATGTAACAGCTACGTACAAAAAAGTTATAAAATTGCCCTTGGTTTTACAATGATAAAAGAAAAACATTGAAATTATCCAATCAAACAAGGTATGCAACGTTTTTGTTTTTGAACAGTGAGAGCAAAATAACTTACTGGAATATAAAGATAACTCGGCTTATTCTGTGATTCTGTAAAAGTAGAAGGAGCATGCCACTAACGGAGAGAGGGGCATTTTCACAGAACCAGTTTGTTTTCCCACCCCATCTCCATTAAATGTTGATCAAAACATACCATTGGCCATTTAGTTAAAAAAAAATATGCATTATGTCTGTGCACATCACCAGTTACTTTATGTACAATAAAAGGAATAGGAAAAAAAATCAGAGAGAAGAGAGAAAACTATACTGCAGTAGTCAGGATGTGGCTGAACCAAGTCTCATTTTTCTAATTGTGAAGTGTCGCCTGTGGGAGCACAGTTCTGGAGAGGAAAGTAGCAGGTTCTTTTTTGTGTGTTTGTTTTAGTAAACTCCTCCTGTTTGCTGCTGGAACACATCAATTGTATCTTCATCCTCCATTTCCAACTACAGCAGAAAAAAGAAAAAAGGGCTTTCAACTCTTCTCACATCTCTACAGCAGCCTGGTTTGTTCTTACAGTTCCTGACTTTATGTTTACTTTCTATGCAACTTCACCAGAGCAGCCCCACTCCCCTCCATCACCGTCCCTGTGTACATTTAACAAAACTCACTAACTCAAAAGCAAAGAAACAGCACAGAAAAAAAATTCCAATTGATAACTGCTGACCTAGAACGAATTCTAGTACTAACTTCAGCGTATACTGTGTGAATCCAAAGAAATAGATTAATAATATTTGATTTCTGTTGCCTGCTTTGCCATTGCACCTTTGTTCTCCTATTTACTCCCTCAGTTTACCTTAGAACATTGCCACCATTCCACTTGGCTGCTGCTGCTCAAATGGCTACAGCATTGGGGAAGCAGACTGGAATTAAGGGCTCTGCCCAACCAGGCAGTAAAACCAAGGATCAGCAAGCACAAAAAAATTAAAACCACTTTGCATGTAACAAACTGCCAGTGAGGAACAGAATACTTCATTAACAGAATTCTCTTTTTTCACCTTAATTTTTACAGTTGATATTCCTGGGATGCTAATGGCACCTATTGACAAAATCTGTACCAAAACTGAAGGAGCTGCTGTAACTAATGCAAGTTATATTTCTAAACAGACTCAACTGCTGCTCAGGAAATCAAACTGGTCTATGCCACTGACCACAGCTACAAACAGACTGATCCTGAGCTTCAGCAAACATGGATGGAGAGAAAAATCATCCTGTTGCCTCAATTATCAGTATTTCAAGTTAAAAAGTTACACAGATTGGTGCCATAAGACGCACAATCTTTGAAGCGACAACTTAGAAAATTCAGAACTAAAAACTAAAGTCCATTATTTCATAACAAGTGGCTCTGAACAGCAGATAAAACTATCACTTGGTCAGGCTGATTAAACAGAGCTCCATAGAGCAGGACAGAAAAATGCTCCAGAGCCACAAGGAACCATTCTGTTCTTGGAATGGCCTTCATTCAACCACTTAAAGACTACCCAAACTTCACCGTATTCATTAATTTTATGCTGCTGAAACAGCTTCAGATTACAAACAACAGAAAATTACTTTTGTATTATAAATGCAAGCTTGCAAACAGGATCCCTGATAACATCCTGGCAAGCTTTTGCATAAAAAATAAAGCCACTGCTTCAAGAAAAACTAAATTCTTAACTTACCATACTTATCTCAGAGCCGTGACTCAAAAAAGTGAAAAGTTCTACAGGACTCACCATCTGTACACTGTACTTAATATTTTTTATTATTACAGTGATACAGATTTATTATCCAAAACACTAAATAAAGTCCTGGATTCCATTTCTAATAATTCTAAACTAGTTACACCAAAATAATAGTAAAAAAAACCCCAGTTCTATCAGTAATATACACATTCACATAAGTATTTGATAGGAAACAGAAGCATCAACTCCTGCAGTGAATTTCAAGTAGTTCTTTAGCCTTGCTTGTGCTGTTTACCTGTGCAGGTGTGTCTGTTTCATTAATTGGCTGCCCATCGAACCGGAATCTGATTTGCCTCATTGACAACCCCTGGACAAAGAGAAGCAACACAAAGGGAAATAAATCTGGTGTAAAAGTACTCAGTAGTTTACTCTTGAACTTGTCACTGAATTGCAGCACCATCATTAAAAGCCACCACTATGAAGGACAGAAATTCTGTCCTCCCCTCATGCCCTGACTTTTAGGCATTTCACTCCAAATCCCTGCAATCTGTTTTGTATTAAACATTGCATTGTGTCCAACAACTCATGAGAAGCAACAGTGCCCCCACTGACTGAATTAAAATAAAGCCATTTTTGCTGCACCCCAAAGGCCAGCAGGTTTATTGTGCTTTTGAGTAATACACTTAAAAACTAGGTGTGACACTCTAGGTTACAAATGTCCAACAGTGATACTCAATACTCCTTTTTGATCTTCTCCAAAAACAAAGGTATTCTGAAATATTTCTTCCAGAAATGCAACAACAAAATTAGTCTGCAGCAGCAAAGAGTAAGCGAAGGGAACTTTTTGACCTCCAATTCCTATTATCAAGAAATCAATGTATCAAAGTTTTTCCATGGCACAGATAAAAAAAATAAAGCAATTTTCTACTTCCACAAATTACCCGTATTATTTTGGATAAGCATTTCTACCACATAACACTCATTTTGCTGACCCCTTCCATCCCTAGAAGAATATCTCTCATTCGCACCTGAGCCAACAGACTGAAAAATGTAACTTGGGAGTAACAATCTCTCCTACTGATAACATCAGCTCCAAAATCACCAGTGAGTTTTCCAAGGTATTTTATAGCACCCCACATTCCACAAGGGCACGTCCGTGACATTTGGGGATACAAACTTCCTTTCCAGTTCTATCCATTCTCTCCAGAGTATCTAAATATCCAAGAAGCCCAGTCTGGTTTTGAAGCCAATCCAATGGATTGCAGGGTCGTGCTTTGGCATCTCTGAGTTAGAAGAGAAGCCTTCATTCAGCCTGGCAAGAGCGGATGTCACACACAACAGAAAACAATGTAGTAATTATTTCTGAGGAGCAGATTTGTCAGGAAAAATATTTTAATAAATGTGAGTAAACTTTTTTTTTATTATTAACTTTACAGTTCACAGCAAAATGCCTTCTCCAGCATGACCAAGACATTGCAGTGTTCACTCAGAACATCATCTGGTCTAAGGAAACTGTGTGGCTCAGTCTCACGGCAGCAACACATTTCTGCACAGCAACATTTGGTTTGAGCCCTTTCCTCTGACATTGTGCTTCTTAAAACATGTATTTCCTATTCCCAGAGTGTTGTTTTTTTCCAGGTTCATGACACTTTATGAGCTAAATAAATGTTAGCCACAAACATACTGGAAAACTGTACTTTGGTGAGCTTTATGTCCACAAAACATGAAGTATGGTCCATGGATGATTTTTTCAGCACTTAAAATAATCACAAATACTCCTGATCTTCTCAAGAGATCACTCAAGTTTAGCTACTTCCATTTTACATCTACTAGACACAACACACGATTATCATCCTTTATAGCTGCTAAATTCTCTACCACCTCTCCAAAATTAAATCTAAAGTCCACAGTTTAAGGATTTAAGCTGGGGTGTACCTAGTTAGGTAAATAAATACATGAATAAAATCTAACTTTTAGAGACATGCAGAACAAATGTTTTTAAGCAAAATTTCAGAAGTAAGCACCTAAGAAATAAAATTTAAAGACAAATCCACCTCCACAAAAATATTATTTGGATACTTACTACCTTAAAACTGAGATCAGAAAAAATGTCTCCCATTCTCAAGATTTACTGATTTTTTTTCCCCCAACCTGGGGTTTTTTTGCTGGCTTTGGTTTTGTTTTTCTTTAAGCAGAATAAACATTTTGGCAATATAAGACAATTTAGAAGCTTGATTTTGCTTGTTTCAAAGTAACTAAGAATGAATGATACTTTTAAAATCTTATTTCCCAGGACTTTATGGACAAATAACCAACCCTCAAACTCCCCGAAAGACAGCTATAACTACACTCTATGACTGGAAAAAGCAACACATTGATTTGCAAAATGTAGTAAGAGTTTGTATGACTGAGGTAGGAAAAACAAACTCACAGCTTCCAACATTCACTAATTTCTCCTCAGAACACTCACACAAGAACATATTCACATGTTCAGTAAGAGCTGATTTTTCCTGTCTTTACTCCTATTGTGTTGTGGCACAGGGTAAACTGAAGAGGTTTTACTGCTCTCTACGTGAATTACAGGGACTTTTTTCCTGGTGATAAAATAGTTGCACCAGTATCTTATACTGACTTTATTGTATGCAATAGTATAATTGAATATTTGCGTTTAAAAAATTAAAAATTGACAAATTCTAAACACTTTTGTAGAGCTAGGACTTTTTAAAGGCAGACAGTCATTAAAAACAATAATGGATAACAAAACTTCCCTAATCAGAAGCTTCAGAAGGAAGAGTTCCATAGCTCTACTCAAACAGGTGTTTTTAAAACTTGCAATAGCTGCCTGCAGCCTCACAGACTGGCTGCAGCTGCCACCACATCAGCAAATACATGGGGTTTGTCTCTCAGAAGATTCATTTGTCAACCAGGCCACAAGAGAAAAAACAAAGCTCATCATTAAATGTACAAGTTCCTTCTCAAGGTATCTTCTCATCTCACTACAATTAAGCTAATAAATCAGAAGTCAATGACCAGTCCAAGAAGTTACTCACAGCTATAAAAATCCCTGATTATCACTTAACTCTCTCTCCCCTAAGTTCATCCCAAATCCACCCTTTCAACACTAATATTTCTTAGCAGTAGACCAGCAGTTACCTCCCAGAAGCCTCCACCTATAAATGCAGATTTCACAGATGACAACAGATCTTTATTTCACCCATTTCCTGTCACAACCTTCTCAGCCCACCCTGTAGCAAACCCCAAGCACAATACACTTCCCACAGCACAATTAGTTTCTGTTCAGTGTCTATCATTTTGCATATTTACTGAAGTTTTAAGACTTTAACTGTCCTCCTCTATCCCTGTGGAGAGCGGCTCTCCCCCAGACACCGTTCTCCTGAGATCATACCTGTCGTTCACAATAGGCTTTCATTAGTTTACTAAGTGGTGTGTGCCTCTTAATCTTAAACTGCACCACAGACCCATCTTGCCCTGCCACCTTCAGATTAATGTGGTCATTGTTTTCAGTCTTCACTCCTTCCTGTGGAGGAAATAAAAGAAAAAAAAAATAACCAACACTTTTTAAAAAAGGTATGAAACAAGAAGTTCACATTCTACCAAAGTGCAACAGGTTATTAAAAAGGAGGAGATAAAAGATATTATAGCTGTTAACTGACTTGAAACCTTGAATTAGGGAATAAAGGTCAGTACTTTTCAGTTGAAAAATTAAAGAAAAAAGCCACATACAAAAAAAAAATCTGATATTAGCTGTCATTCTGCAGACTGGAAATTTAGCAATGAAGAATTACCAGGCCAGGCGGTCGAAAGAGATTAAAAAAGAAAAAAAAGTTATTTCTATCAAAAGCACAACAATGTGCAACACTTTAACACTGAAAGGAATTAAGTTACCTATGTTATAACTGTGATCTGTTATAGCTGATTTGTATTATAACTGTGATCCCAACCAGCAGCAAGGCTCTTTCTCATTGCATCTCAAACTTTTTCCTACCGTTTGATGCACTTATTAAAAAAACTTTACAGACACTTTAAAGGGCTATATTTGAAACGGTGACAAAACCTGAAGCGGCCCAAGTCTTCTCCTTCAGAAAACGTTTAAAAAAAACCCCACATCAAGCAGCCCGACCCTCTCGGAGCGGAAAACTGCGGAGGATCAACTTCCAGCTCGGTCCCTCGTGTTCCGGCCGGGCCTCGAGGCAGAGGGACGGGGATCGGGACTGTCCCGCTCCGGGGGTGTCTGGCACCTCCACTCCAGCTTTGTTTTCCCTCTTTTCTGGGAGCCGGGTCCCGCCATGTGTCAGCCCGCGCGCGGCCCCG
>VWZT01015189.1:110883-141504 GCA_013397055.1 Pachycephala philippinensis
GGCAGCCCGGAGGGGCCTCCGGAGCCCCGGCGGGCGGGAGCGGGAGCGGGAGCAGCGCGGCCGCCGCCATGGACGAGTCGGACACGGAGCCGCCGCTCGTGGTGCGGGACGGGCAGGCGGGGCAGGGCCGGGGGGGCGGGACCCTGGGCGGTGCGGGGCCATGGGCGGTGCGGGGCCGGGGCGCTGCTGATGGACACCGTCCCCCCACAGGTGGTGCCGGGCGCGGACCCATCGGCCCGGCAGCTCTGCTTCGCCTGGGGCCCCGCGGAGGTGTTGGTGTGCGAGACGCTCTTCGGCCGCGCAGGTGGGTCCCGCTCCCGGTGCCTGTCCCGGTCTCCATCGCCGTCCCGGTTCTGGCGTGAGGGCAGGGCGGGCGCTGCTGCCCGGGCGCTGACGGGCTCTGTTGCAGGTACCGGGGAAGGAACGCCGAGCTCCTCCCGCGTCTTCGTGGTCCGCAGGGATCAAGACATTTACATCCAGACCCTGCGGAAACTCTTTAACGAGTCGCACGGGATCTTCATGGGGCTGCAGCGGAGCGAGGAGGAGCTGGCGGGGAAGTCGCGGAAGGCGCAGTGAGTAAATGGGGAGGGTGGGAGGCACCCGCTGCCGCTTCGCCGCTTCTCCGCTTCTCCAGCCAAGGGCTGATGAGGGAAGTGCCGCGGGCCAGGCTGCTTTGACCAGCTCTGGGATCAGCAGCGGGGCAGATGGAATGACCATTTTGGGGCGGTTTTACAAAGCAAGGCTCGGATCCTTCCAATAACCACGCTGGTAGAGTGTGGCACAGTCTCACTGATCTGGATCCACCTAGGTGCTGGGAGTTGCTGCTGCAGAGAAACTTGCAAGGATTTAGGGGGCATAACACTAAAACTCTTTAACAGCTCGCTCCAACCAAAGTCTTTCTGTGTTTGGCAGATTGGTTCAAGTGAGTAAAAACTACCGGTCAGTGATAAGAGCCTGCATGGAGGACATGCACCAGGCAGCTGGTAAGTTTGTTTGTTTGTTCTGTTACTGCAGGAAAAGGAAACACCAGTTGCAATTATGAAAGTAGTATTTTAATGGTAGCTTATTGCAACTACTGTACAATAGCATGTATATGTTTCAGTAATTAACAAGACTCCATTTCCATGCTGGAGATTTCCAAGTTGGTTTGTAAATCTGGTCAGAGACTGTTTTTTCCTACCGTATTGTAACTGATTTTCTGGGGACTTGCAGCCTTTTCATATCTCATGTGGCAGAGACATGGAAAGCTGTCAAAGCTCAGAAGGGACTGTCAAAGGTAAATATGTTGCTGTGACTCTCCTTGTTTCTCCCTCAGTTTCAACCCGGGACCCTGCCCTTCAAGGCCAGTACAGCACTCAGGTAATCTGCAGTTGTGTCAGGGTGAATGTGGATTACTGGCTGGTGAATTCACCAGGCCACCACTGTGGCATGAGGCACTTCAGATTTAACTCTGCCTTATATATGAGATGCAGTTCATGACCAAGAATAAATGGAAATAAATAGTTAATTCATGTACTTCTAAAACAGTAAAGATGCCCAACACCTCAATTCACTGCCATGTCTTAAACATATTTGCTGTTGTAGATGTGATGTTTTCTTGTCATCCCAAAGCTGACAAGAAAAGTTTCAGACTTGCCTGTGTGGTGTTTCACCTCTCAAACACTCAGATTCCAATCAGCTGCATCTGAGCCTGGTAGCAACCTGTGGGTGTTCATGGTGAGCTGTCAGATCCACGGGAGTGTTTTGGGAAGAGCAGAGTGCTCACGCCAGTTTTGTCCTATCAGCTGCAGTGATGTTGCTTCATTGGCCTTTCTTTCTTCCTTTAATGTTTGTATGGAGTCTTAAAAGTGCAGAAAGGCTGAGAATAAGACCAGTTAAATTGCTCACTGGTTACAGATTATTGCTGCATTTCAGTACACAGTGTCAGTGTTTTTTGATAAAAAAGTGTGTGAAATTGTGGCCTGTGTCTTTTAATTTTTATCTCTGAAATGTCAGTATGATATTTCTCTGTAAGAACTGATTGCTGTGGACAGCAGATGCCTTTGTGTGGTTAAAAAACCCAACTGGAATAATGACTAGCTCTGAAACTTGGCCCTGCTTTCCTTCAGGTTTCCATTCTCTCTGCGATGGAGCTGATCTGGAACCTGTGTGAGATTCTGTTTGTTGAAGCAGCTGGGGGTGAGCCATGAACTATCCTGGTGTAAAGACTGAAGGGTTTCTTCTTTGCATATTTATTTGTTTAAAATGTATATTGTATTCACTGTGTCATAGTTGAATGTTTTAGAGATATGCAGAGTGTCAATAAGCCTTTTACTGTCCCTTCTGCCTCAGTTAATTGCCTTCTTTATATTGAATTATGTCAAACTATTCAATTTGCTTTCTACTTTTCTCCCTCACTCTGATTTAAATTGTTTCTTTGTCAGAAAGGTTATGAAGAGGAGGGATATCAAAAGTTGTTGCCAATCTATTGTAATTATAAGCTTAAACATCTTGGAGCATCAAATGTGTCGATGCCAGCTGACGTTTACACAGCTCTGATACAACTCCTTTAACTTTAGGTTGCCATTTTTGAAGTCAGTCTGTTTACATTGGCATTTTAAAGTAGTAAATAATTTTTGAAGGAAATTAGATTATCCAAACCAATGTGCTACTTAGTCCCAGAATTCACAAATTCTGAGTCACAAATTATAGATTACTTAATCTAAATTAATCACCTAGTGCCAGATTTCTTCCTCATATTCAGTTAGTATTAATGAAATTATGCTAAAATAAATAGAAATACTCTGTTTGTCTCTTGGCATTGCAAGATTTATGATCTGAATCACTCACTTCGTATTTCTTCAAGTTTGGGTTTTCTGCTGGACTGTGTTGCCACAGGAAAACCTGTCAGAGGCTGGGTGATCCCAGGGCCTGTCTGCTTAAGGAACTCTGTAATTTGGGGGTGGCAGGTAGAAATCCAATCAGTAAATCTCATGGTGTGATGTCAGACTGTTACAAAGTGTGTGAGAATTTGGGAACTGACAGAGGGAAATCTTGTCTGCACAGCTGGGCCCCTCCTGCTGCGCCTCCTGGACTGGGTGCGGCTCCACGTGTGCGACGTGGACAGCATGGTCCGGGAAGTTCTGAGCAGTGAGAGTCCATCCAAACACAAGCTCTTCTGGAACGTGGTGAGTATCACCACATGGAAGGTTCTTAAACAACGGGAATTCATGTCTGTGCTTTCCTTCCTCTTCCCTGCTGGACTCTGCAGCTCATTGCTGTCTGCCTGTGTAGGCTTTAGGGTGAAGCCATTCTCATTCCCATCCTCATCCTTCATGACCCATAGAGGTTAAGCTTTACGCTGTTACTTGAATTAGCAGTGCCTACAGTTTAAACATTTTAACTCCACTTCCCTTGCCTGAATCAGAGGTTAAAATTCCCCTCTGATCCCTTTCCTGGGTGTTCCATAGCCTTGCCCAGCGTGGAGCTCATGGAGAGGGGGTTTTTGCAGGTGGATGTCTTTGTGCTCCAAGGCCGGATGGACGAAGCGCGGCACCTGCTCTCCAAGGAAGCCAGTGCCAATCCCACATCCATGAACATGTACAAAATCTTGGATGACTTGATGAAGAAGATGCCTGTGCCCAGTGTATGTACAAAGTGTGTTTTTTCATGCAGTTTGTTGGGAAAAGCCACCCCGTTGTGTCCCCTGTAACAATTTGTTCCCCTTTAGAACATCTCAGTCTTACTCCGTTGCAGTAACAATATTTGTGTTCTTGAATTGCCCAAAGACCCAACAATTCAGATAAAAGCCTGTTAGGTGAGAAATCAACACAGAAAGATGACAGGCAGCCTCATGTTTAGCTTTCTATCAGTGAGTGACTGTGAGTTCAGCCCCAAAGCCTGGTGTGATTTGACTTGGTGTTTCCTTTATTCCCTCTGTTCAGCTTGGCAACACCCAGACACTGACAGAGCTGGAGCTGAAGTGGCAGCACTGGCACGAGGAATGTCAGCGATATCTACAGGATGGAACTTTTGCTTCCAATCCCCACATGGAGTCCATCTGCAAGGTGTGTTGCTGGGAATGAAGGAAACTTCGGACTAAAGTGTTGAATCCATCCTTGTGGATTTAAGGAGCCCAGTGTAGCCATAAGTAACTTTAACATGTCTCCTGTCCTCTGTTTGCCAGCCTGGGCAGATGGGTTTCCCTCCCTGTCCAAGGCCCTAAGGCTGATTTGGATACTGGGCTGTGAGAAGAATCTTCGTTATGTAATTTTGATTAAATCCTCACCTTTGCAGAACAGGAGCAATACCTCTGGAGAGCTGGAGTGCAGCTGTGTCCATTGCTGACTGCAGCATTCCTGCTGTGTTTTTGTCCCATTAGATCCTGCTGGGAGATGAGGATGCCATTTTGGAGAAGAAGGAGCTCATGACCACGTGGTATCACTTCCTGGTCACCCGGCTCCTGTATTCCCACCCAACAGTGAAGCCGCTGGAGCTGCGGTTCTATGCACAGGTAGGAAATACAATTATTCTTATATTCTCCACTGTTGCAAGCACACAAGGGTTACTGCACTGAATGAAAAATTTGGGAAAAATCTTACAGCAACTACATCCCTGTAAGATGTTGTCTGGAGTTTGTAAAAGGACTGGGAGACTGATAAAGTTGACAAATAATTATTGAAGACCCACTTTTCAGTGTCTTAATGTTGTCAGTCTTGTTCCTGCAAATCGTTTTCCCAGTTCCCTTATGCTAAAATAAGGAAAATTCCATTTTGTTAATGTGTTCAGCCTCCACGACCTGTTATTTCCCATAAATAACTGCTACATCCAAACAAATGTCTTCTGCATTTATCCTGTCTTGTCATCTCATTCCACAGTCTAGTATGGACCTGTTCCTGGGTGGAGAGAGCAGCCCTGAGCCTCTAGACATGATTTTAATGGCAGCCTTTGAATTTGAGATGCATCAAGTGATCAAGGAATGCAGGTTGAGTTTTAAGGTTTTTGATTCTCTGGTTCTACAGTATTGCCTCTGTGTATTTGGGGCGGGGTATGGGTACAGAGCCCTGGTCATCCTTGCAAAGAATTTAGCAAAAATACGTGAAGCTGGCAGCAGCTGAAAGTATTCCATTAGGTCTGGGACATTGCAGCCAGACCTTGCACTGTAACAGAGCTGTGTATTGGTGAGAAATGCCTGTGGAAAACCTGACACAGTCCCTGGCAGTGGTAGGCTTAGTTTTTTCTTTTGCTTCAAACACAGCATTGTCCTGAGCAACTGGTGGTTTGTGGCTCATCTGACTGACCTGTTGGATCACTGCAAACTCCTGCAGTCTCACAATCTCTAGTAAGTATTTATTTGCATTATTTGAATAAAGCTGATTAAGATAGCTCAGAGGAAAAAAAAAAAAAACCACAAAAGAAAACATGCTGCAGAAATGGACAGTACTCGTGAAATAAAGTCAGCAGGTTTTTCCAATGAGATGCAAATAATAATATCTGGATATTTGCTCTTTTTCTCCCCAGTTTTGGTTCA
Organism: Pachycephala philippinensis; assembly: GCA_013397055.1. Classification (NCBI taxonomy): domain Eukaryota; kingdom Metazoa; phylum Chordata; class Aves; order Passeriformes; genus Pachycephala; species Pachycephala philippinensis. Next base: position 116,393 of record VWZT01015189.1, read on the forward strand.
AATATGCGGGAATTCCTCCTGCTGGAGTATGCCTCGGGACTCTTCTCCCATCACAGGTACCAACTTTTGTTTTATTACTCATAGGACAGACTAACACTGAGGCAGCCAAAACAAATAACTGCATGTTCATTAAGTAAAAGGGCAAAACTTAGAGCAGCCACTGTTAGAATTTCAGCAGAGATGTCCCTAAGGGATTGTACAAGATTGGCACATTTCCCTTCCTGAATGGAGACAAAAGCTGTCTGTTAGAGCACTTCACACGTCATGACCTGGGCACAGCCACTCCTGCCACTGTGCAGAGTGCCTTGCACTGAAGCTCTTAGGAGCAGCAGGTATTCCAAAGTTACGTTACAGGGAGCTGGCATGGGGTAGAAAGGAAAAGCCATTCCAGGACTGAATACAAAGTTAATCAGAGCTAACAGTTATTAATGCAGGCTCGGATTCTCCTTGGGGCTTTACTGTTGTGCTCATTGAAGATTTCTAGGGTTGGAATGGTGGTGATTTCTCCCCTCTCTCAGCCTGTGGCAGCTGGGGGTGGATTACTTCGACCACTGCCCGGAGTACGGCCGAGTGTACCTGGAGCTGCACATCGAGCGCATCCCGCTCAGCACGGAGCAGAAGGCCCTCAAGGTGCTGAGGATCTGTGAGCAGAGGCAGATGCACGAACAAGGTGGTGCATTTTCAGTCTCACTGTTTTGCAGTGATCCAACTGAACCTACTGACACTAACTGTTCCCCTCCTTTCCCGTGTTTCTCCCCAAGTGCGCAGCATCTGTAAGATCATGGCCATGAAGGCGCTGCGGAACAACCGCCTGGGCTCTGCCCTGTCCTGGAGCATCCGAGCCAAGGACGCGGCCTTTGCCACCCTCATCTCGGACCGGTGAGGCTGAGCCAGCAGCTCCCAGCCTGGGGGGAGGGGGAAGGTGGCTGCTGTGCCAAGGGCCATCCTGGGAAAGCTCCCCCTGCTGCGGGTGGGGCCAGGCACCTTCTTCTGGACCAGAAAACAACACCCTCCGGTGCTCTCCCCTACAGTACCCCCAGCTGTGCCTTCTCCATGTTGTTTTCCTTCCTGACACTTACAGACAAAACAGATTGGCTTTATCTGAGAGTCCAACCCCCTTAGACCTTGCTTGGATAAACATTTATTTTAACAACTTCTGTTTTCTGCCCTTCGGTTGCTGTGACAGAGCTGTTTGATGGGCTGGACAGTGACCCAGGGGGCTGATTTGGGTGGAGGATAATCCCCACCTGTGCTTTATTCAGCAGATTATTTATAATCAAGTTCACTTCACAACCTCCAAATAAGTCAGTGGCAGTCACTGAAACCACCCTTCCTACTAAAAATTTGCATCAAGGAGTGGTTTTATCGCATCCCTGGCTTTGCATGAGCCTCTCAAAATTCCTGACCTTTTCTGGGGTGGGAGGGTTGTTATCAAAGTGAGGAGAATGCTGGCACTTGGCTCAGGCCTCAACGAAAGCTCTGGCAACTCTTTATGGTTTTTAATCTCTAACAATCCATGTCGTGTGGGTTTTTCTAATTGGAAATAGGCAGAGACCAATCTCTGCATAGTTAAGAGTATAATTTTGAAATTACACTCTGGGTAGGTGGCCAGGCAACACTTTGTCTTCAACAGTGGAAAAAGGAGTGGTAAGAGATTGCTGGTCTGAGGTTTGGGGGGTTTTTGTGTTTGTTATTTGAGGGAGTGGGAATCATTACATTTCCTTCAATAGAAGGATGAAAAACACCATCACAGGAAGCAGCTCTGCAGAAAGCAGCATAATGGAGGCTGTGACAAAACAGATGAAAAGCTTTTAGCATTGTTTTTGTTCCTGCTGCTTATCAACTTTTTTACACAGCAGAAAAACAGAGCTTTTGTTATGATCTAGAAGTGTTACTTGTGCATCCACCAGCCTCAGCTTCCTGCCTGCCTTCCTTCGTTTACTTGTTTTAAAGAATAGATCTCAACTACCACAGAACGCAGAAGAATCAATGAAGTGTCAGTTAAATGTACATTACACCAGTTCCTTGGCCACTTCCAGGGAATGTTTGACAACTTCTGAAGCCCTTGGGGAGGTCAGTCAAGATGGAACTGAGCTGTACAGTCATGTTTTCTGGGAAGAGATTAGGAGGTACAGAGTGGATGTGGATGATGTCCTTCTCTCTAAGCTTTCCTTGTGTTCCACTTTCTCCCCAGATTCCTTAAGGACTATTGTGAAAGGGGGTGTTTCTCTGACCTGGACCTCATTGACAATCTGGGCCCGTCCATGCTGCTCAGTGACCGGCTCACGTTCCTTGGTGAGAGCTGCTTACAGTGTCCGTGCTGGTCTGTTATGGAGAACTCCATGGAATTACTTGGATTTATGCTTTCTTCCATCTGGCTACCTCCTGGCTCAGTGATGAGGGGAAAGCAAATGGTGAATGTGGTTTGGGATGCAGCTGGTGCCAGGGGGTGGCATCTACCACTGCCCTCACACCAGGTACCCGCTCTGCTCTGAGCAGGACAGGCCCAAATCCTGGCACTCTGAACTTCCCCTTCCTTTACTCTTTTTCCAGACTGTATCACTACCTTGAGAGGCTCTGAAATACTTACAAATGCTACCTTAGAGGGTTCATTGGAAGAGTAATCCACTGCTTTAAGCTATGTTGACCTTATTATAATTTTAGCAAGTTCTCCAAAGTCTCCGGTGTGTGGGTTCAGTGTGCCCATAAGCTCTTGTGCCAAGAGACAGTGAGGGCCTCCAGCTCATTTCCTTCAGGTACCACAGCTTCCTTCTGCCTGGCACAAGGCAGGCTGTGGTAACCTGCCCCTCTGCCTGCAGCTGCTCCGTGGCCTTTGATTCATGGACCAAAACAGGAAGCTGAGATAAAATATCCCTTTGTCTGATTCTCTGAGTTAGGAAGCTCAATTTCTGGGGCCAGAATCTGATAGGAATTTGGAATAGCTGTCAGCATTGGACTGACTCCCCTCTACCTGATGCCACCGTTACAGGGAGGGTGAGCATGAGTTTTATCTGTTTCCACTTGGTCCAGCTTGCAAAACTGGAGCTGAATTTCCTTCATTAAAGCTTATCCTGAGTTAGGTCTAGAAGCTAAACATGACTTACCAAATGGGTAATCCCTCAGCTCTGCAAGCCCAGCATCATCTGGTGACACTGTCAGCCCCAGAGAAGCCATTTCCCTTTCTGCTCTTCATAACAATCCTGAAAGGTCTGAAAATATTTCTGCCTGGTTTCTTTGGGGGTTTTTAGAATATCAGGTGTACTTTTGCTGGACAACTTTCCCATGTCTCTGCCTTGAGCTCAAGCATTAGTCAAGGTGAATCTGAATGGGAATCATTAACTTCCAGTATTTTGACAGTTTAGTGGACACAGAATGAACCCCACTTCCATCCTCAGCCACTTCTCTCATGCCGGGTATTGATCTCACTAATTCTTAGCAAAAGCAGAACTTTCCCTATTAACAGCGATCCCAGTTCCCATTTAAACAACCAGGAAGACAGTGCAGCCTTTCAGACCTCCTGATACTCTGTGACCTCAAAAAGGACATTTCTCTGCTCTGTAAGCCACCGGGACATTGCTCCCCTGCAGACACTCAGCATGAGGCAGCAGCAGCCACTGACCAGGCTGATGCAAACCCTGAAGCTCACCCAGAACAGCAGCAGGGTTTGGCTGCCCTTTCAGAAGGCTCTGTTGTCACCTTCCTTCAGGCACCAGATACCCCAGACCAGGCTGCTTTGGGCTCGTTTTGGTTGGGGGTGGTTCTCTCGGGGGCTTTGTGAGAGCAGAGGGCTCTCCCAGGGCCCAGCAGCCCCTGACGCCTCGTTCCCTCCCCCCGTGGCAGGGAAGTACCGGGAGTTCCACCGGCTGTACGGGGAGAAGCGGTTCCCGGAGGCGGCGCGGCTGCTGCTGTCGCTGATGACGGCTCACATCGCCCCCTGCTCCTTCTGGATGACGCTGCTCACTGACGCGCTCCCGCTGCTGGAGCAGAAGGAGGTGAGGTCCTGCTCACACCCCCACGGGACTGCTTCTTTTTTCCTGACCCCCCCTTCCTGCTCCTGCCAGGACCTGTCCATGGCAGCTCCAAGTGTCCCAGCAGTGGGAACACACAGGGACCCAGGAAGGGATAAATTGGCTCTTACCTTGGTTCCCTGCTTTTACAACAGCAGTGGAATTCATCTGCACTGGTACTTTAAGCACACGCTGCATCCAGCTCCTTTGGGTACTTGGCTTGAAGAGTGTTCCAGTGCTTCCTTCTACTAAGCACAGTTTTTCCTTTAAGATCCATCAACAAAAGGACAATTGAGCAATTACAGACCCAGAGCAGCCACTCTGACCTCATAGCTGACCCTGCTTGGTGCAGGAGGTGGCACTAGAGACCTCCCAAAGTCACATCCAGCCTGAATTATCCTTGGATCCTGTGATTTGAAGGGTCAGAATGGATCTGTGGGAGTGTAAAAGCATTCTCTTCCTTTCAACTGCATTATCTTCTCAGCCTGTGTGATGTCCTTAAACTTGTTCTTTTTCAGTAAATACTTTGATTTCCACAGGTCATATTTTCAGCAGAGCAGACTTACGAGTTGATGCGATGCCTGGAAGACCTGACAGCAGGGAATCCAGATAAGCAGAAATTCCAGGTAGCCCCAGTTCTGAGGACAACTGGATTATGAATTGAGGGGGGCCATGGGAAGGGTCAGGAAGGGAAGCTCTGCATTTATATTCCTAGTGAGGGCATAAGAGAGGGACAGCCCAAGTCACAGACACTGGCACAGGGGGTTCAGGGCAGCTAAATGAAGCATCAGCAGAGACTGAAGTATTCACAAACCCAGTGCAGGAGTGCTCCCACTCCTCTTGTTCTGATGGTTTGCACTGGCCCGTGATGCTCTTCCAAGATAAATAATTACACATTACATGGGCAGTGAAGAGCTTAGATGTTGCCATCCAGCAGCTCTGGCTCTGAGCATTCCAGGCACAGAACAGGGAACTGTTTGCTGCACATGCAAAGCCCTGCAGCATCCAGGGAATGGACAGGCTTGGCAGTGCTGTCTTGGGTTGAGCTATTAAGTAGGAAATGTAGTTTTTCTCTTCTCAGGAGGCCCCTGTAACAGGTATTTAATTACCTCTTACTCACCTGCATCTTTCCAAACCCAGGGACTGACCCTGTCACCAGCTGATTGCTGTGTGCAGTGCCCTAACCCAGGCTGTGCTCCCTTCCAGGATGATGATGTTGAGAGAACCAAAGTGGAAATGCTGAGACTTGCTCTCGCACGGAACCTCGCACGAGTCATCGTCAAAGAAGGCACTGTGGAAGGCTCTTGAAGACTGCAGGGTGTTCCTCTTCCTCTGGGGCTCGCTGTACATAAACTGACTTTTTCTAAGAATAAATGTTTTGTTTTGCAGATTGCCTGGTCATTTGTTCTTGTCTTCTATAAACAACTTTACATAGATGTTTTTTTAACTTTTATGAAGGAGCTGCATCAAAATGTTACAGCTTCTTGTTCCAGCTTGGCCTGGCAGCCCTCCCCTGGTGAAGTGAGCCTCACTACAGCTTTTCCTTGGATTTTATGTTTTCTTTGCCTCTAACACCCAGAACTGAAATGAAGGCCACCTCTTAAACCAGCAGGGTTTTAGAAACAGCAGCTTCTCCATTTTTGCTTAGGAAGGTCTTGAGTCGATAGTTTGAGTTTGAGGCTTTCCAGAAGCAGCACCGCACTGCAGAAGCTGTCACGAGAAAGGGCCAGCACAGAGCCAGGTAGGGAAAATGATTTATTCAACATGCAGCAGCACAAACGCATTGGAGATGTATGTACAGGTTGGACTGCTGGGGATGAAGCAGGAACCTCACCCTACAGACAAGGAACATTCATAGTTTAATTTCCAAAGCAGCAGGACCGGGGTGCGTGTCTGTGTCCGGATGGCTGCTGCTGTTCACAGAAAGCACCTGTGCCCTCCTGCCTTCAAGTCACAGTGAGATCCACAGGCAGGCAGGGGAAGCAGTGACCCTGCTCCTCAGGACACCACTCAGGCACTGCCCCCATGCCTACTGTGTCTAAAGTGCTGGCAAGAACATGTCTGAGGCAGAAAGAATTCTCTCCTTGTCCCTCCTCTCCCAGTCCATCGCTTTAAAACAGCTTTCTTTAGGATCCAAACAATCCATCCCTCTCACCTGCCTTCTACATCAGGGAGCACACAAGGCTGAGGTCTCTACAGGCTGCAGACCAGGACAAGCTTGGATTCCACCTTCACGGGCTCCTGCAGCTGCCTGGTGCCTCTGATGAGGGCCTCAGGCTTGTGAAGCCCCTGTTTTTCATCTCTAGGGATTTTCACTCTGCAGCACAGTAAAGAAAATTCAACTACAAATAACTCCAAGCTGTGTTTGCAGCAATGGTTTTACAGCCACTATTCATTCCAGCATCATGTTCTCCTGTGGAGTTTTCCTAGAAGCAGCAGGAGCCTCTTCCTGTGTCCTGCTTTTCTCTGTGCTGCTCCCACTCCACGTTTGAGAAGAGCTGTTGCTTGACAGCCCTGCTGGACATGCAGAGCTGAGAGTCCAAGGACTGTCCAAGCACCTCTCTGTGCTTGTGTCAATGGGTGTTAAAAACCCCCATTAATTTACAACTGTCTCAGAGCTCACTGAGGCACTGCTTGAGACTGGAAACCGAGAAGAAGGAAGGGGCTGCTGGAACCAAGTTTTGTTGATTTGAACCTTACTTCTAAGAGATTGTAGCTAAGGTATCAGCTCTTCTGTTAGCACAGAACACTGATGTCCAGCAAAACTGCTTTACCCTTTGTGGGCACAATTGCACTTTGCCACTTAATATAGGGAACAAAGGAAATGGGGCATTAACCCAGCACATGCCCCGTCACAGCCTGGGGGAGCCTCTTCCTTCCTCTGCCTGCTTGTTCTAATACCCTACAGCTCTATTATGTACATCTTGTAGGTCATTGTACTCAGCTCAATAAAACACAGTATTTGACTATACTAATAATACTGCCTGCATGAGGGGACATGAGAGGCATCTCTCCTTATCCCTGGATTCAGTCACTGCCCCTAACTAGTGATTGTAAAGACAGTTCTGTGCTCCAGGTGCTGTCCTCCTCCAATACTGACCAATACCTTCCATCCCTCTTTCCTCCTCACTACACATTTCCTCTTTTCCCCACACTATGGAATGCAATGAAGGCAAAAAAATAACCAGTGTAACCATTTGCAGACGAAACTCAGCCCCAGCTGCCCCAAATGGATGCCCCAGGGCAGCAGCCAGCAGTGTAAAATAAATATAACAAGTAAAGATACAGCAGTGTGGCACACACGGAGTGAGGGGCTGCTTACACGGGCCCTTGGGAATGAAGCAGGAGAGGGGGAAGGGAGCTAAGTGCTATTTCAGTGTAAAAAAGGAAGCATTCCCTCACGGAGCAGCATTATTGCTCAGCATGCTCACGGGCCCGTGTGGCACAAGGAGGTCACAGTCCCAGGGAGGGCTCTGTCAGGGCTCTGCGCTGAGCTCGCGGCATCATCACCCCACAGCCGGGATCTCTGGACAGCAGTGCAGGAAAAGCCAACTAAGTCCCCTTCTGCTGACAGGTCTCCCCTCAAAATACAATAACTTCAAGTTTAATAGAGTGGAAGATAGAACCAGATTCACCCAGAGGTCAAGGTAAAAGCAGCCAGCACTGCCTGTCACTGGCTGCCGCTCAGTTCATGCTTGGCATAAGTGTTCCAGGGCCCCTTCAATGTGGGGCACAACATTCTGGACTAAAGCTACAAGCAGAGTGGTCAGGACATGTAAACAAAGCTGAACATCACCAGTGGATAGCATGTGTGTCCCTCCCCACGGCACATCCGTTCCAGTCCTGTGGGATCCTGCCCTGGTCCTGTCAGAGTCTCTGGCAGTGTCCTAAGGTCATAGATTCCCCCACTGCTCTACCGGGGGAAACTGATCCACTTCGCCCACTTCTGTGCTGGGCTGATCTCCCAGGGTGAAGGTCAGTCTGTACCTCAGCCTCACCTTTTCCTGCAGGAAAGACAAAACCCAAAAGCAACATGAGAACAGCCCCAGCTCAGCAGCCCTGAACAAAACACTTCACTGTTACAGCTCTACAGAGAGCACAAGACTTCTGTTGTACAGAGCAGGGGCAGGAGGGCTCAGGTTAAGTTCATTGAGTTCAGCTATTTACAAACCCGAGTTATTCACCTTACACTTTTTATACCAAAAAACCTTTACTGCTTAGCACGGAGCAGAAGGAGAAGAGCATAAATGACCTGTGAGCATAGACTGCACAGATGTGGCCAGCTGCTCAGCTGCTCCCCAGAGAACTTTTCCTGCTGCTGGAAAAGTTCAAAATTTTCAAAATTAAATTCCTCATCACATGGAGGAAGATAAAACAGTTCCTGCTCTGAAAAATGCCTTGCAATACAGTAAGCACTAGATGGAAGCAGCCCTTCAACGAGGGCACCTCCATGTACCTCACAAAGTTTTTAAACATCCACTAGACCCCTCTGACATTCATCCTTCTATCTCGGAGCTTTCAGCTGATGCTTGAAGGACACTTCTGTTGTAATTCTCAAGTAGAAACATCTAATTTGTCAAACAATTAGAAAGTCCTTCAGCTTTGGGCTTTCAGAGCTGGCTGACTGAATGAGCAAGGAAATGAATGAGCTTCCTAAAGCAAGGAAAAACAGCTTCTCAGGTGCTCCCCGCATCATCATCAGAAAGGAAAGTGTTAACCCTGTTGTGTCCCTGGTCACAGGTACTTCCTCAGAGAATGACAGAACAGACAGGATCTGACATTTGTCTGTTGGTTCATCAAAAGTACTGCTACAGCACCAGTTAATTTAGCATTGATCTAATTATCAGCAAAGCCAGGCACGTTCAGTGCACAGGGGAGACAAACTCCTGATGCAGCTTTGCTACCCTTTAAAGCTGTGCCTGACATGATCCTTGCCCTTTTGCTGGGAGAGGTGTACTGCCCCTTCTCACACCTCTCCCTGCCAAAGACTTTTGGGAAGAGCCTCCTCTAGCCCCGAACTGAAACACCAACATTCCAGAGTAACCACTTCTGGAGGGCACATCAGAATGACAAATAATTAAGGCTGGAAAAGACCTCCAAGATCATTGAGTCCAAACTTCTAGGAACAAACAGCTGTAGCTGCTCAAATGTTTGGTCCCACCCCTCCACAGAGTTCAGCTGGTATCAAAAGTGTCTGAAGAGGGCAGGATAAATCCCACTGTCCCTCTCACCTTCGCAGGATTTGCCAGAAGCATGACCTGGGTGATGGCAGCTGGCGGCTGGATGGGATTGAACGGAGACAGCTCAGTGCCAGAGGGTGGCTGTAGCTTCACCTTCATGGACTGCAAGTGAAATTGAGAGCAGAACCTCAGGGATGATCTCCTGCCTTGGGGACAATGAAGGATGCATGCACAAGCTGGGGGGACAACAGCACACATCCAAATGGAAGAGAATCAACCCACAAGTGAGGAGGAGGGAACAACAGCCAACCCAGCTTGCAAAACACGATAGGAACAGGCAGTTCTTGACTTATCCTGTTCAGTGTTTTCTGCCTCTGACAAGAACCTTTGTGCTTTGGAAAGGGGCACAGCACAGCCTATGGAAAGGTCAGGCCAGGCTGTCCCCAGTCCCTGAGTCCATGGCCAGGCCTCCCTGGATGCAGTCTCTGCCCCGCGTGTCCCCACCTTGGGCACGGCCGCCTGCAGCACGATGTTCCTCACGGGCAGCGGCGCCGTGTTCAGCATGGAGACCACCACGACCAGCACGTCCGAGCGCCCCGGCGGGCACTCCCTGGCAAAGTGCAGCAGGATCCGGAACCCGTTCTTGTCGTAGGCTGTCACGGGCAGGGCACTGCCTGCCACAGAGAGAAGGGAGAGGACCCAGGTTCGTGCTGCAGCAGGTGGTCTGAGGCAGCAGCAGGCGATCGGGATGTTCGGCTGGAGTGCTCATCCCTTCTCTCTACTTCATGAGCTTTGCCAAGAAGCTTTGCCTTTAAAAAATGTTCAGAGCAAGGTGAAAAACCTGAAATACTTACTGGGTTTAATGGATTCCAAGGGAACATGGACATTGGCCAAAGAAATTTCAGGTGCTTTCATGGGACTGCCTTGCTGCTGGAATGATGCCGGCTGGAAGAGAGGACTTCCTGATGCAGCAGTGCAGCTGCTTGGGAAGGGAGCTGGAGGGGCTCCAGAGGCAGTGGCTGGCAGCACTGCAGGTGCTGCTAATGGGGCAGGGGTGACAGTGGTTGGCAAAGGAACCCCAGGGAACACTGCAGGTGTCGCCATGCCTTGGGTGGCACTCCTGCAAGAGAGACAGAAAAGCCATGGGGAATGGAGCTGGAAGCGAAGCAGGAATTTCACCAACACCCAGAGATAACAGCACGTCATGAGGACAAAGCAGCAGCCTGGAGCTAGGCTGAGGCCTGTGACTCTGCACAGTCTCACATGAGGAGAACTACAAGGACAGGGGTGGTGGTAGGGCTGGGGTCACTTCTCTGAGTCAGGAAGGAAATGAGGCCTCTGTGCCCCAACAGCTCATTCCCCTTCACACCACACCTTTGGATCAGGCAACAGCACAGCTGTGTGCTCTGCCTGCCTTTCCCTCCCAGAGGTGGGAAACTTGTATTAGTTTGTAAACTGAAACCTCTGACACGAAAAATCCCAATCCCACATTTCTAACAAACCAGAGAGTTGAAAGTCACCCTCAGAACCTGGCACCACAGCAAGCCTGGCTTTCTACCTGCAGAGCCAAAGCAAAGTTAGGACTTTTGGTTACCCTTTGGCTTCTTCAAGGAGTTGTCCCAATGCATCCATCTTATGTGACATGTTGCTCCCCACAGATGAGCTGAAGTACCCAGGAGCAGCTGCAATAGTCTTAGGAGGCCCCGCAGGGGCAGCTGGTACAGCAGGAAATACAAATGGTGCTGAGTTTGGTGCTGGGATGCTGGGAGCAGTCTGGGAGGCTGGGAAAGCAGAAGGCAGCGTGGCTGATGTCCCACACGTGGTCTGTGATGTGTGATGGAGAAGAGGGTTCCCTGCAGGGTTGCAAGCAACAGTCACCATCTTCGGATTAAAGAAATCCAGGTCCAACTGCTCATTCTGAAAGAGAGGACAGACAGATGCTCTAACTCACTGCTGCCCCTGATGCAGAGATGGCACTGCTCTGTTACAGAAGGACAGAGGTTTACCACAAGAACAGGTGCTAGGTGACAAGCAGCAAAGTCTGTGGCCTAAGTCAGGGCTACTTCTGATCTGTAATTTAAGCAAAGGAAGGACTAACATCATGGGGACAGACTGGACACTGAGAAAGCCAGGTTCAAGGATACCTACTCTGTTTAAACACAGCTATCCGAGGGCTAAGCCAGACTGCCCCTCTGCCTGTGTGTGTGATCACATGCTTCTCCAAGGTGACAGTGTGTCCTGAGACCTCCCACAATGACAATCCCTTCCTCCCTCCCCTTCCCTGAGACCCCTTCTTTGTACCTCAAACATGCTCCACTGGTTGTTTTCTGAGGTCTCCTTCCCTGCTGCAGGGGCTGGGTCATTCAGGCCTGGAGGGAGAAACAATAGGAGGAGAAAATGAATTCACTGTCATTCCTTGGCTGCTGTTTCAGTACCATCAAAACTTGATTCAACTCTGCCAGAGCCCAAGAACCTGATGAAACAGAGATGGGATGCAAGTCTATGACGAGGAAAAGAGACTGACAGCACCAGCAGACAACAGTCACACCCTGCACACAGCTCTTCTAACCCATCCTGATTAGCACTGCCTTCTGCTGTTCACATCGGGGCTCCACAGGCAGGCATCCTGCAGGCTCCTACACACAGCCCCTCTGAGGCACCTTCTCTTTAGCACACCCCCAAAATCAGGGCTTTATCTGTCCCAAACTGCAGCCTGTACACCCAGCATGTCCCAGTAGCCCCAGAGATCAAACAGCAATTGCACTAAACAGTTGCTTTCTTGCAGCCAGCTCTGGGAAGAGATTTTAATACTGACTCACTGACCAGGTCTAATATTCAGAATGATGCAAGGGAGTGTTCCCTTGAATCCAGGAACATGGAGAACATAGAAGCAACCTTTGTTAGGATGGACTGAGCAGCCCTTTTGCAGGCCCCTCAGTGTCTTACCCAAGCACAGGAGCTCCTCATCCAGCAAGGACAGGGAGTTGGTTGTGCTGCCCTGCTGAGTGGGTGCTGTTTCCGCCTGGCCGGAGGAGCTGCTGCGCAGCGGTGCCAATGTCTGGGGAGGAGGAGGGAGGATGGGGATTTCAGCTGGGCCAGGGGCTGTGCTGGGGGCTGCTGGCAGGCTGCTGGGTGGCATTGGAGGTGGCGGGGTGCTGGTGACGTCCAGTCCAGCAAGGTCAATGAGGGTGTTGAGATTATTGGTGGAGTTACTCCCTGCAGCGGACAGGAGAAGAGCACTACTAGGAAAGAAGGCAAAAGGCTCAGAGCAAACCCAGTGTGCAGAAGAAATCAGCAGAGAGACGGTTTAGATGCTCATCTGAGCATGGCTTATGGCTCTTTGTAACAGAGCAAGGGTATCTGCTGTCCAGACTATGTAAATCAACACAGATACTTAAAGAACTTCCATGTGAAAACCTGCTGCAACCACTGCTCCTTCCCCAGTGCTTCACAATTCATGATCTCTTCAAAATGTTTTGAACTCAGATGAGGCTTTGGGAGATCCTACAGCATTATAACAAACAAAGGCTACCAGAGAGCTGGAGAGCTGAGGGAAATTCATACCATCTCAATCTTCATATTTAGAACAGTCTTGTCCCAGTAAGATGCTGCCAGGCAGCATCACAAGTGTTTGAGTCCCACATGGTAATTGTGTCACACTCATGTCCAGAGCTTTAAATGGTGAAGCTGAAGTGTGAAGTGGGCAACTGGCCTGAATTCACAAACGGAATTACTGGCAAAACCAGCAAAAGGAACTCTGGTCCAGCTCCTACTCTCCAGCTCTTGTGTTTTTAATAAAATTATCTTCTTCTTACACATCACTATTAAGAAACAGGACAAATGTGGGGAGAAAAATGTACGAGAACTTCAGCCACACAAACTGCTCAGATGAAGGTTTGTTACTGATGTCATCAAAGGTTTCAATAATGTGGATTGAGCAATGGAGTATGCAAAGCTGCAGCACTGCTGCTCCTGTCCAGAACTGTTTATCCACTGCTCAGGAGCCTTCTTGTCCCCCTCTGATTCACAAACTGTTGGCCACAAGAACCATCAAAGGCTACTTTAACAAAACAGGAAACATTGTTCAAAAGACTTAGAACTGCAGGATTCAAAAATTAAACAACTGGCTTCCCAGGAACTCACCTTCGACTACAGACATCCCAGGGAGATCCACTTCACCATTGATCACTTGCCCCTCTATTATTTTTTTATAGGAATTTATCACACGGGATAAATTGTCACTGGCCTGCAGAATATCCCCTACAAGAGAGACAAAAATGACCTCCAAGGCTTCAGTCACTTTGTTCCCACTAATGCTGAGAGTGCTCAGTTGTCAGCTAAATAATCAGCAAGAAAAACCATAAATATTTGGCTATGAGCTCCATCACTCTGCCTGTGCCACACTTCTCTAAGCAATACCCCGACCTTTTCTAGCTCCATGCACATTGCAGTAACAAGGAAAAAATGAGCCCACGGTTGTTCCCACCAGCAACCCCCTTCCCTTCCCAAAGCAGCAGCTGTTCCCCATTATTGCTCCCATCCTCCTGAACCACCAGCTTTACTCTCCAGTCCTTGCCTGAACTGAAATGATAAGCACAAAGAGGGAAGGATTGTCCTTTACCAAAGCAACAGGAAGCCACAGTGAGAAGGTGACTTTACAGCTGAACCCTTGCACGGGCAAGGAGCACAGAAGCAATTAAAAAAAGACAAGTGTAGCTTAGTTTACCCAAACTGCTGTCATTATCCTCTGTCTCACTGGCCAGCTTAAACAGTGTCCGTCGTTTGGTTTCACACCTTTCGTAGAGCTCCTGGAAGACAGGTTAGGACAAAGGGTTTCAGAAGCCAGGAGCCACTGCCAGCAGCACCAGTCAGCACAGAGCAGTCTCACTGTGCTGACCATGCCAGTGTGGCTGCACAGCCAGGGTGGCCCTCCCTGCCCACTCACAATGCTGAGCAGAGTTACCATGAGCCTGGGGTCTAAATACAACCTGCATTCCCAACACAACTCTCAGTCCTCCCTCACATCAGCACTTATGGCCAAGTTCTAGTCCAAAAGAGATGTTCCTTCCTTGTATAGTAGTCCCTAAAAGCCTGAGGAAGAGCAGAATCATGTTTCAGCAATTAGGCTTCGATTGTGCTGCAACCACTACTGAGTCTGCAACCACACAGCAGAAAGGTGGCAATAACAAAATGGTTCACAGAAACAAACCAGTTTCTTAAAGCTTCTTACCACTGTTTAAGGACCTTGTTGTTAAAAATAAGTGGGTTTAATTTTTTTAATTAGATAACGTGCAACTCTTAAAGGCTCTGGGCCTACCAAGTCATCCCTGGTGGCTGATTTTTACTTTCCTGATGTTCTCCTAACCCTGTAACACAAGCTAAAACTCTTCCTCTGAAGGGAAGGGACTATTTTCTGCCCCATTCAGCCTTTAGTTTATTCATCCACAGTGCTGCAAGGGACAGTTATGACCTGCAATCTGTGTGTCCCTATAGGATCCAGAATTACAAACTGCAGCTTCTTGGTTCTGCCACGCTGCACCTTTGGAGAACAGTTACACCTCACCTCAAACATATGCAAAACTGAGCTACGCCCCACCCAGTGCCTTTGGTGAAAAGCACTAAAACCATGGGTATTTTCTTGCCTGCTGTTTGCAGCAACTGCTCCTGTTTCTCACCACTGCTCTCCATTTTACTGCAGTGTTTGTAATTCTCTGCAAAACTCAAGTCTGTAAGAAAGGACTGACTCCATGATTGCTGGGAAGGAGCAGCTCAGACCCACCTTCATGAGCTCCCTGTCAGCCTCTGATGAGTCCTCTTTGCTGTAATGAACCAGCATCTCATTCAGCAGCTTCACATTGTTGTTCACCTCCTCCAGCGTGTGCATGCGCTTTGTCACCTTCTGGATCCGAGCCTCATCCTTCAGGGTGAGAAGCACAGACAGAAAGGGTGAGTTTACCTCTAGAAGTTCACAGTATTATCTGTAAACGTGTCAAGTAATGGCTATTTAAGGTTAAGCTAGAAAAAAGGCAAACAAAACCCTTCTTTGTTCATGTGAAGCTTTGCTTATTTTATCGTCTTTTCACCACCATTCTGAAATTACAGGCAACCTCATATTTCAAAAAAGTCTCATTAAACAGACTTCAACGTAAAATTACACCACTAAACAAGTTCCCAGAAGTTCCTTTCTGACCTTTTCAGAAGATTTTTTTTTTGTTCACTTGATGCTACTTAACAAAAGAGATGTGTTTGAAGCAAAACATTTACTAGGAACAACATGCACACTCTGGTGGAAAATGTCCACCCATTTCTGATTGGAGATTCCAGCTGAAGACACAGGAGTCTGCCCTGGGGACAAGAGGAGCTTGAATGGAAATATTTTAGTAACCTATACAACCACTACAGTCCAGAAGGTACCCTTTTATGCCAGAATCCCAGTGAGTCATTTCCTGGACTCCAGAGTTTGGAATGATTGTCATGGGTGGATGCAGCACAGCTCTACAAACAGGAAGGTGTTTTGTTTGTGAGAAGACCCAGTCCAGTGACTCAGTCCTCAGCATCCAGGGGTGGTACCATAATGCTCCCACCAAACCTTGGTATGAAATCCCACCTTGAGTGATGGGAATCTGGTAATTACAACAAGGGACATTCAATTCCTGCTCCATCCTCCACCAGAGACACCAACTGTAGACATTTCTGTTACACAAACATCTCCCAGGTACAAGCTAGAGACCAAATCCTAAGCCCTCTACCATTTGAAATTAAATTGTTTAAAACCTGGAAAGCAGACTGCTGACCTGAACCAATCCTACAGGAATTTCTTACCTCTTTTACCATGGATTTTATAAGTTTGTTGGCCTCTTGTAAATCATCTGGGTTTTTGCTTTTCAGCAGCTTGGCTAGAAGCTGAAAGACAGGAAGATGATAGCCAGGAAACAAATAAAGACCCTTGGGTAAATGGAAATGAATCTGTGTGAACAATTCAGGGGAAAAGGGATATAGCCCAGTATTACAAAGCTTACACAGCTTCCATAGTTACAGCAACTTCAGCAGGAGTCATTTAGAGTTTATTAACTATGTGAGCTGCTGCATTCCTGCTTTTACACAGGACATATTCTGTGAAATCTCAGAGACCTCTGACACCAGATAATTATTCCTCCTATACATTATTTTTCCTCCTGTGTGTGAAACATTCTCTGCTTTCCAGTACTTCAGCAGGATGGCACTTTAACAGGAGTAACCCCATAGTGGTAAAACAGAAAAGGTCTTAACTGGAACTTTGGGTTAAGCAGGTGGACAAAGCAGTTGAGTCCTGCAAAAGTACAGACCATACCCCCAAAAATAAAAACCACATTATTATACTTTGCTTCCTTATTCTAAACATGCACTGAGTAATCACTTTTCATTAGTGATTTTGACACAATTCTCCACTGTACCTTGGATTTCTCCTCATCATCAAACACCGGGTTCTTGGGACGAGGCGGTGGAGAAGGAATGAGTGTTCTGTCTGCAGGAATCACGGGATCAAACATGACAATCCCTGAAAGCAGAATGGGAACCCCTGTGAGTTAGGGGTCAGCACACACACTCACAGCAGGCAGGGCACACAGGTACTCACAGGCTGCTGTCAAAGCCCACACACACCTGCCCCGACACTGCCATGCTGCTCCAGTGAACAATGCATCCAAATCCCTGAGCTGACTTTTACCTGGATGTTCTCCCAACCCCAAAACACGAGCTAAAACTCTCCCTCTGAAGGGGAGGAACCATTTTCAGCCCCATTCACCCTTTAGTTTATCCATCCACAGTGCTGCAAGGGACAGTTATGACTTGCAATCTGTGTGTCCTAATAGGACAGGATGGTTTCCAGAGCTTTCATGGAATCAATTTTTCTTGTGAAGCTACTGAGTTTTTTTCACTGTGCCTACACAAGAAATGTGTGTCAGCTGAACTAAAGGTACAGCTGCAAAGCCATTTAGTTAAAAGAACACAAAAGGCTGCTTGGAAGCTCTTATTTCACTTTAAATTAGACTTGTTCAAATCATTTAATAACTACTTCCACCAAAATAAAAAAGTCAACTTAATAAAGGCCCTTCAAACCAAAACAAAAGTATTTGCAAGGTATTTTACTAATTTAGTTAACAGAGCCAACCCAACCCTGCCCAAGGCATTTACACATAATGAAAAGCTTTTCAGAGAATTTTTCCCTTGTTCTATCTCCCCTCAGAGTTTGCCCTGACCCCATTTAATTAGAAGCTGTGTATTTTGTGATACTCTTGCTCAGAGCCAAGGCTGGAGAGAATGCATGAGTGAGCAGCTGACTCCCTACCTTGTCTCTTCAGCATGTAGTAGGCATCCTTGATTTTGGATTCCTCTGGCAATGCCACTGTCCAGCTATACAGTAATTCAATGACTTTGGACTTCACCTTCTCTGAGACTCGGTCTCCCAGGTACTAAGGGTGGAAAAAAAGGATCCAAATTCTTCATGTTCTTAATTTCTTTTTAAAAATAAAGCTCTGTGGAAGCTCAGTGATATACATTAAAAGGTGTATGATCCAAGTTCCAAGATGATCTGAGGTACATCTCATTAGGAGGAAAAATTGCTCCTCTAATAGATTTGAAATAACAGTGAAGAGAAGCTTTGTGATTATCTTCAGCAAAAGAAAAAGCAGCTATTCTGCTGGCTCCAGGACTTTGCTATTTAAAAATTGCAGCAATACAGAGAACCACCCCCTCCCCTGTCTTATGGGAGAGAATCTGGGAATACATTGCTGCATCAATCACGCCATAGTGAAGATTTTCAGCACATTAAACTTATCATGAATGTTGAGAGACTTAGCCAGGCACTCTTTACACAGCAAGTCAGCAGAATGAGGACTAGAACTCCATGGTATGTTGTCAAACCTCTTGTTTTAACCTCTGCATCACATTTCTCTTCCACCATCACTGGAATTCTGTTTTTTAAAACAACACAGCCCAAGTTTTAGAAGCCCTTGAGTTACCTGAAGGATTAGAACAGCCCAGAGACTCCATAGTGATGGCACATATGTAAAACTTCCTGAGAAAATTAGTAAGGCATAAAAAACCCCCAAACTGCAAGAGCTTAGCTAACAAATGCTCTTGAATAAAGACTAATAAGTGCAATGAGCCAGACACGACACTGCAAATATTTTGGATGCTGCCTGTAGCTTACAGAGGTCAAACAAAAAGTAGCTACAAGCCATAAGGCTCAGGGACTAACCTTTGGAGACACAACTTTTATTAACTCGTTTAAAAAGCGAAACTTCCCAACTTCATTATGAAATCTTCTCCCACAATTCTTCATACAAGCTTCCAGCACCTGCATTCAAGGAACAGAAAAAGGGGCTGAAAGCAACAGCAAAACCCTACAATAACAATGTGTGTTCTGCTTAGAGGAGAGGTGAAGGGCCCCTGTCAGAGAGACAAGTATTCCTGCTCCATGCAGACAACAGTCTCCCATCTTTAGGGCAAGACAGGCTGGTGTCCCACCCTCAGCCAGGTGTATCTGCGTCTGTGTTATCTCAATATTTGGTTTTAACAAAGAACACAAATCTTGCCTGAAGATAACAAAGGAAAGCAGCTCAAACTAAACCAGAGCTGTTTCTGGACACTTTAGGGATGGAACTGTGCTCCCTCCCACCTCCCACTCCCTCCCTGGGGATCAGGGAACTCAGCCCCCAGCTGACCCCATGGACACTCCCTGTGCCCCCTCTACTCCACACAGGGGATGCAATGGGATACATGCCTGGATTGAAGAGGAGGGGTAAGGACTACCTACTGTCAAGGCTTGCACTGCCTCCCATTCCTGCGGCGACTGGATTTTATGAGCCAGGAGTCTCACAGCTATTTGTGGCCTGGAACAGAGCAGAGCCCCGTTACAAACACAGCAGGTAAACACCACGAAGGATTTTCACGCTGTCACAAATTCTGCTGTTTAAACAAAGTGTCTTCCACATAATCAAAGGGAAATGCCATTAAATATTTTTATCTTTGCATCACAAAGGCTAGCAAGAAATGTTCATGGTAACTTTGTAAGCCTGGCTGTTTGCATGTATGAAAGGAAGAGAGGGCTGGTAGTCTGAGGCAGCAATTCCAGATTCCTCCTTGGGAGGGACCAAACAACTGCCAGTACAGGCCCCAGCCCAGGGAATCACTACTCTTGCATTTGTTTCCTTTTTTCAGAAGAAAACACTTCTTCCTTAGCTCTGGGGAATGCTGTGAGCCAGGAGTTTTCCTCAGTTAAGCCCAGTAAAGACTTTAAAGATGTGAAGCCCCACCAGCGCTATCAGTGATAACCCCGTTTTACAGACTGACAAATGGAATCATTTTGGCCAGATGAGAACCCTGGAGCTGCAGAAGCTGAAATTACAAGCAGATCCAGGATTCCCAGTTTCCCAGTGCTTGGCCTGGATTAGCCACGCTGCCTTTCACAGGAGATGCAGCATCTTCTCTCTGTTGTAGCCTGCTCTTCCTTATGGTATCAGTATATATAAAAGAAAATGTAAATGTTTGATGATGGAATTTCACACTTTAAACTGTGAATGTTAATTTATTAAGTCTAGAGCAGTTTGGGACACCCACCCTTCAAGTTCCTTGTTGATCTGGTCACAGAATCCGATGATGTATTCCCAGTCTTCTTGCCTGTTAGATGGGTTGGTGGCTTTATCTTTGGCAAGGGAAATAGAACATATTACCAGTCAAGAGAAGAAACAGTATAAAAGGTCACACATTTCCTAGAGAAAAGCATCTGACATCCATTGCCAGCTCTAAAAAAGGAGAAAGAAGTTCACACATAGTACGTCTGTTCAGGGAAAAGGGTGTGTCCAAGTTGAGACATCCAAACATCCAGTAAGAACCACTGCTTTCAAAAGAAAACAGGTGCCAAATCTCAAGTATTTAGAAACAGGCTATTCCCATATCCTAAATGAGAGCACAGGATAAAATATTTCAGCTCACAGTTTCCTCTGCCTGAAATGCTGTCTCTTCCTATTTGGCTGTAACATTAAACTCTTTAAAGGTTAAATCCTCACACTTTCTACATATGAAATTATTTTTGTATTCCCTGGGAATTTTGCAGAAGCAAGAGCTGGAACATCAGATGTTTAATATCAGTCATTGAGCATTAACACTTGCTTTTGGAGTGCCAGCTGATTTGATTGATGCCTTAGCATCTCTCCTGGGATTTATGAACTGAAATTTATCATTATACATTGAGTTCTTCTTGCAAGTAATAAACACTGCAGCCTGCACCTGATCAGGAACTCAAATCCTACATGCTGAAGCCAAGAGATCGATGCTTTACTGATGGGGCTGTTTCAGGCTCCTGAAGGATCCTCCCTCAAGCAGCAGGACCTCACTGACTGTACTGATTGCAGAGTAGTGAGGCTATCAGCATCTCTTTGGTTACGAATGCATCTTCTCCATATATTTTACTTAACCCTGATGCAGCAATGAATTTACAGGAGATCAGATTCCTGCTTTAACCTAATTTTCCAGCCAAGAGGACCAAACATTATGGTTTTTCTTTCTTGTAAGGGAAGAAACAATGCACTGTATCCATCCCTATATATCTAAGAGCTGGCATTTAAGAAACCTTCCTCAAAATTTTAATGTAATGGAAAGAGGTTTAAGAAATAAAATATTGCTTAGTCAGATAGTATAGAGCGGGGGATGAAGGGTAGGAAAAACCCCCACACATATCCCTGTACTTTCATTTCAGAGGGAAGCATAACAAAACAAACACAGGTTGCATTACCAAGTGTCATTTTTTATCATCATTAAAATATATCCTTTTACCTTTCCAGAGACAGCTTAAACCAGCTGTCAGGCATCTACTCCAAACCCTCCCTTTCCCAGTGCACCTCAGCCCTCCTACTGTGCCCATCCTGCAGGGTTTGCTCAAGTTTTCCTCCTCACGGGATGATATTTGTAAAGCAAGTAAATTTTTCCATGGATTGCATGGTAAAATATTCCACAGGTGAATCTCTGTGCCTGCTGCTGGCCTTCATGGGACCCTAGATAAGCAGAAGACAGCAGCCAGGGAGGAATAGCTGCAGGATCACATCCTGTAGAACTCGCTGAGCTACCAGGCTGGTCTTAAATTTAAGAGATTAAAGAGAGGCTCAGTTTAAAAGACAACTTCTGCAGAGCCAAACAACTGTTCCAAACATGTGGCACCTAAAACTTATTACCACATTTCCAACTGCTGAACACCCTGGAAGCATCATGAAACCATGGACTTACAACAATCTAAAGCCTCTTCATGCAAGTCAAACAGCACCGTGGTGCAAGTCAAAGCACCTCTTGTGCTCGGCAGGCCCAGAAGAAAAACACTCAGTTCCTGGCTGGAATTAAGGGAATTTACTTAATAAATGCAGGAGGAGCAGAAACAGATAAGGACACACAACCAAATGGACTCTGTTGGCTGCACATCCTGAAATTAGGAAAATGATGTGGTACAAACATGAAAATGTAACCAACATTTCCATGTTCCAAGTGTTAATTTTAAAGCTGTTCCAAATATCTCCACATTTTTTTTCCAATGACACTGCATTATTTTATGCTCTCAGACTCATCTAAGTCTTTTTCTGCAAAAGCTCTCACACGAAGACAGTGAAGCCTCAGAAGGAGAGAGTGACTGCCAAAGGGAAGTGCTGTTCCACATGAAGAAACTCTCTATTTCCAACATCCATAAAACCTCCATGTGAAGCCTTGGTTCATAAAAGTTAATGAGCTTGATCACAAGTCTTGCCCTGGCTCTGGAGATTGATGTGTTTGCATGACACAACACCACAGGCTGTATGGATACCTGTTCCCAGTCCCAGCACAGCCACATGAACTCAGCATTCCAGCGGAGTGGAATCACCTCACTTCACCTTTCCAGGTCAGCCCTACAGGAAGCTGTATCACGTCTATCAAGTTGTGACTTAAAATCCTCTATTTTTATGCAGAATGCTTAAAATGTGGGCAAGGACCTCATCTGTGCTGCTTTATAAATATGCTTCAATCCTTATGTGAAAGGATTCACTCCAGGATGAAGAGTTGGTGCTCTGGAATATCAAGTCCTTGGCTTTTCTGTTGAAACTGCCAACCAAGGCCCATTTGGTACCAGTTATTTGCTTCCAGAGACACTTGTCCACCTGGTCCCCCCTGAAAAATCCCATTTCACACTGGCAACCACATGAATCTAAATTAGCAATCTGGGGCCTGAAGTCTTGGCACTACCCCAGTCCTACTACCACTTTTGCCTCAGTTTTCAGCTTTTTTAAAATGTTCTCAGGACAAACAAAGCTGCTTCACACCCACCCTGAGCGTCAGAGTCACTCAGCCCTCAGGTGCTCTGCCAGACTGAAATGCTAATGAGGCAACATTCAGATTAATAATTAGATATGAAGCAAAGGTGTTTGTTTTCTCTAGAGAGAAACGATGCTGGAATGCAGAGAACCACAGAGCAGCTGGAATGAAGAGAACCACTGACCATTAACTGGCTGGTAATGAATGCTCCTGTTTTCCTGGGTTCACTTCTCTACTGAAATGAGACAAAAGCCACCCCAACAAAGAGTTTCCCCAGGTCAGGCTTAGCCTATGAATTGGGAATCCCCAGCCCACGCATGTCCAGTCTAACAGTCAGACTCTGTTTGCATCCCTGGGCACAAAAGAATGCTGAGCCAGACAAACCAAGGAAAAAAGAAATGAAGACAATTATAATATTTTATCCATTTGCATCTGTTCCACAGTGGAACACTGCCTTAGCCTGACATGAGTGGGATACAAGAAGCTTCCTTCTGGATGCAGCAGAAAAAGCAGCATCGGAGTCAAAGGCTCCAGCTATGTTTGTACAGCTGACATTATCTCCTAACCTTCTTCTGTTTAAGCTCAGTGCAGAAGCAGAGCCTGCAGCCAGGAGGGGACAGGAAGGATCACCTTCTCTCATCCCAGCTGCCTGGAACGAGGCAGGACATGCAGATGCCAGATCATCACTGGCTGAGGTGCAGATCTTGCTGCAGCAGCAGGACACGAGGATGATGTTACTTCATGGGTCTGTGACTCCACCTGATGCCAGAGGCAGGGCAGCAGGAGGCTGCACACCACCACAGGAAAAAAAAAAACCAACATTTTCATTAACAAATTCTCCATCTTCCCATGGCTGGGAAGTTGGCTGTGCTGCTGAGCCATTCCTTTAGGAAGGGCACAGCATGGCACACCCTCAAGGCTGGCATTAGCCACAGCTGTGTGATGATTACAGAAAAAAACCCCCTCAGGAAGGCAGGTGAGAGCCGGGAGCTGCACCAGCTCTGTCTGCCCGGCCTCACGACTCCGCCGGTAATTCCCGGACACGGAAGGCTCCGCGCTCCCTGCGATGGGAGGGGCGATACAGCCACACCAGCAGCGATCACTGTAGCAGTGACCTGGCATAAAAGCATCCTCCTAAATCAGAGAGCAGCACTCAAGCCTTGAAAAACGTGTGCCCCTCTGCAATCAGGCCCGCTGCAATGCTTCTCACAGTGAGGAAGGCTTTTGCAACTCTTCCCTTCAGCCCTTTGGCCAAGGACAGATCACCTCTCCCTTCCTCAATTAAAAAAATATCCCCACAAAACAAGCAGTCAGGAAGCGTTCCAGGCTATACAACTCAAAATATCCTTCCTACTAGAGATATTTTCTCACACAAACTGAACTGGGTGAGTCAGCTCTCCTCAGAGAAAGATTGCAAGGAAGAGATGTGGGTGTTCCTTCTTGTGTCTCACTGGCTACAACAAAAGATATTGACAAATTGTGGGAGTTCAGAGGAGGAGCAAAAACGGTAAGGGGACAGAAGGGATTGAGCTAAAATGAGAAGAGCTGAAAACATCTTTCAGCCAGAAACTCGTATAAGAGATCATGACAGCATGCACACGTTTGAATTTTATATAAAAATACCAAGAAAGAAGGAGAATTATCTAGTCTTGTTTATGGAAGGATAGCTCCAAGGGTAACAGGTTTTGCACTCTGAGGCATTTGGGGTAATGACCATCTGCAGTTTGCCCAGTGCCTGACTACTTGGAACTTCACTTGCTGCCACAATCAAACAAATAACTATTAAAAAAAAAAGAAGAAAATCTAGGCAACAGGCTATGATGTGCAGGATGGCCTCCCAGGGACAGCAGCAGGAGCTCCTGTGTGTGGAATACACGAAAAACAATTACAGTTATGACTGATTCATTCAGGAATCACATCCCTGTGCTCTGTACAGGCAGAGCCCAAATGCCACCGGCAGCACGGACAGACACACAGACAGGAAACACTCATCAAGGGCTGAGCATCAACAAAGAACGGGGGTTTGTCGCCTCTAACCTTTAAGGTACCTTATCCTGACAAAGGGTTTTGATATATTCCAGCCCTTACAGAGTGGATGTCCACAACTACCCTGAAACTGCAGCCAGGCACAAAGCAGGATTTGTCTGCTTGAAAATCACAGTTGTGTAACACACGAATACAATTCATCTGGGCAACCCCACAGTTCTGAACCTCACGAACAGCACTCAGGTTGTACACTCGGCTGGCCACAACCCAGGCAAGGGAAGAGACGGGAGGGACAGACACGAACCATGACCCTTTATGGACAGGAAGAAGCAGCAGCCTCGCAGGTGCTGAGCAAGGCGAGCCGCAGAGCTGCCCGTTGTCCAGATCTCCCCCGGGAGCTGGTACCGGCCCCCACCCGCTGCCGCGCCCCACACCGAGGTGACCGCCGGGAGGGGCGGCTCCGGCTCTTCCCCCGGGACGGCGCATCCCCGGGCTGCTGAGACCCCGTGCCCGGTGTGCTGACACTCCCCCGTGCTCGGGGGTCTGTGCCAACCCGGCCCCAAGGCGCTGTCACTCCCCGGCCTCCCCGGGACGGCCCCGGGGCTCCCGCCGGGCTGAGGGGGGCGGC
>VWZT01015189.1:141526-159562 GCA_013397055.1 Pachycephala philippinensis
CGGGGTCAGGCGAGCGGAGGCTGCGGGGAGGCGATGGGAAGGGGCTGAGGGGCCGGGGGGCAGCGGGGCCCGGGGTCGGACGGTGCCGGAGGGGGCCGGGCGGTGCCCCCGCGCCCGCGGTACTCACTCAGCCACGACTCCAGGCTCTCCCCCTCAGCCTCCGCCATGTTGCCGGAGCGACCCGGGGCCCCGCCCCGCCCGCGCGAGAGCCGCNTGGCTGCCCCGGTGAGCGGGGAGAGGGGCCGGGGGTCTCCCCGGGGGGGCAGGGGCAGCGCCACAGCGGGGGCGCACGGGCAGCACGGGGGGAGGCCCGGAGGCGGCGCACCGGGAGTACACGAGGGGTGCGGGGAAGGTGTGCGCCGCACCGGGAGCACACGGACAGGCCGCCCGCCTGTTTTTGCCGGGCTCACACAGGCATAGAATTATCAAGGCTGGAAGAGACCTTTAATGTCCGTGCACCCAGCACTGCTGCTCTAACCCCTAAACCACATCGCCCAGCGCCAGGCACAGATGCCTCTTGAACAGCGCCAGGGATGGTGACCCCACCGCCTCCCTGGGCAGCCGCTTCCAATGCCCGGCCACAGAAACAGTGAAAAAAGGGATGGAACGCCGCATTGAACTGCTCGCCCCACTGCCACGTGATGCCTCTCACAGCTAACATGTCTTTCTGAGGCGTGTTCACGTCTGTCCACATCTGTCTGCATCCCTGTCGCGACACAGCACGTGCATTGGGCCACAGCCCCGCTTCTCTTGTTCCTTGCAGGATAATGCCGGTGAGATGGAGCCGCTACAACCCCAGCTACCTGGAGCCAGAAGTGAAAAAGGAATCGTATGAGAAACCTTTAGAGGAGCTGTCTGAGGAGGAAAGGGAACAAATGGAGCTTAAGACTGTTCGACCCATCAAAGCTGCTCCTCCCACTCTCTCCAGTTCCGTGTTCAGCGACCCCATGATCAGGTCAGAGAAAGCAGCGTCTCCTCCTCTCTCCAAAAATGGCTGGGAGCTGTGCTGCCCTCTTCGACCTTCACCTGCTGGCTGCCCATTGCCTTTTGTTACAGCACAATCACTATAGTCTGGGTTAATCTTTTCCCATCAACCAGTCCATTGTCCTACAGTGATTAGAGATAATTACAGCAGATCTGGCAGCACCCACACTTAACCATGGGAACAACACAAAGGGATGGGGGTGGGGGGCTTATTTCTGTGGGTGATAAAATCAGAATTCATATCAGATCCCATTTGACTTTGTGTTTACAGTAAATTCACCAATATGATGATGAAGAGTGGAAATAAAGTGCTGGCCAGAAGCCTCATGTCTCAGGTAAGAACTCACTATTATGTTAAAACTACTATGTTTCTTCTCATTATTACATTAAAACAAGACAAAATGGAAGGCTGGGATGTCAAACCAACTGGAATTGGAAATTACCAGAACTCGGGTGGTCCATCTCTGTGGTCCTGATATGTTTCCCTCTGCCACACGTTGCTTTCAGCATGATTCCTCTGATAAACCATGATTTTTCCCCCTCACCCCAAATGCAGTGTTTGATAAAACAAACTGAAGAGCTGGAAGAAGGTGAAGTAAAACTTGAGTTAAAGAATTCCCAATGGGTCTTTTGC
Source organism: Pachycephala philippinensis (assembly GCA_013397055.1). NCBI lineage: Eukaryota > Metazoa > Chordata > Aves > Passeriformes > Pachycephala > Pachycephala philippinensis. Next base: position 143,145 of record VWZT01015189.1, read on the forward strand.
CTCTGGGGCAGGAGGACCAGCTGCTCAGGTGAAAATGGCATGCCTGTAAAAGTGATGTAACCTCATGGAGTGGGAGAATCCATCTGCTCTGTATGTCTTCTTTCTTGCCTTTCTTCCAAGACTCTGGAGGCCATTAAGAGGAAGCAGCTGGAGAAGTACCACAAAGCTCCAGAAAATGAGAAGGAGACAATTGAATGCAACCCCTACGTCATCTTCCACCAGGCTCTCAAGAACTGCCAGCCCATCATCGGGCTCAGCAACATCACCAGAGGAGGCAAGACCTACCAGGTGAAAGGGGGGCTGGGAGCATATCTGATTGGGAGAAGTTAGCTAGGGAGGCAGATGAGCTGGTTTCCACCCCATCAGCTCAAGATCTTCTCTACTTGGAAAGAGCCACTTCGCAATCTGGAATAAAACAACACCTAGAAACTGTCCAGAATCAGGATCCCCACCTATGAGTGGTGTGATTCCCCTGTCACAGAATCACTAAGGTTGGAAAAGACTTCTAAGATCAATCAGCAGCAGTCTCTGGTTCTCTGGCTAGATGTGAGGAGAAATGCACAGCAAGTATTTTCCCAGGAGACAGAGATCAGCAGCAAAAGAATTGGTAGTGCTTGGACTACCAGTCCCATCCTTTCCACTGCACCGTGTTGGTTGGGGAGAGGTCCCAAAGCCCTGGGGCAGGTCAGCATGGCAAAATGGGTCACCTGGATCCAGTGGGGTATTTAAAACACAAGCAGAACCTGTCTCTGAGTTCAGGCTCTGCAACCCTTGGGGCCTGAAGGAGAGGTGAGATGCATTTGGAATGAGATGATCTTTAAGTTCCCTTCCAACCCAAACCATTCTGTGACTTCTCTGCATTCAGTGCAGGGATGGGGTGACCATCTCCCATCTCTGCTAACACAAACCAGTCTGGATTCAGCTCCCAAACAGGCCAGAATTTCCATTTTGGTAGCAGTGGCCAGTTCCTACAGACAGAGCAGGAGAACTGGCAGGGCTCAGCTGTCGGAGGGGGTCTGGCTGCAGAGAGCAGCACGGTGAACACCTGCAGCTGCCAGCTGGTGCTGTGTGGCTGCCGGGGAGGAGCAGGGTGCTGATAACTGCCACGGTTTAACCCTTGCCCAGGTGCCCGTCCCGCTGACGGACAATCGGAAGCGCTTCCTGGCCATGAAGTGGTTGATCACCGAGTGCAGGGAGAACAAGCACCGCCGGACAATGATGCCAGAAAAGCTCTCCCAGGAGCTGCTCCTGGCCTTCAACAACGAGGGGCCCGTCATCAAGAAGAAGCACGTCCTGCACAAGATGGCAGAGGCCAACAGGGCGTACGCCCACTTCCGCTGGTGGTAGGGACCCTGCATGGGACACGCTGCCACGGCCTGGAGAGCAGAGCCCCAGGGCTGCCAGCCTGCGAGAGGGAAAGGTGGAACATCCCTTGCAGGCAGCTTCTGATCTAACCCAGGGAAAGCTCACACAATCCCCATGAGATTCTTTTTCTTTGTGCTTGTTTGGATGGGGGAAGGGGGAATCTGAGTTACCAGCCCCAGCAGGGATGCTCCAGTTATTTCATAATCGCTTCCCTGTGAAGACAAGCCTTAGATGTTTTTCTTACAGCAACGCTAAACAAAATCATCTTTCACTCACCTGTTTCCTGGGGATCTGAAAGTCTCTCTGCTCCTCAAATCAGCAATGTTTTTGGCTGCCGAGCTAAGAGCAGAGCTGGATCCTCTTCCACACCATAACCAGCCTTAGAGGGATTGGTACAAGAGGCAATAAAGGGCCCTTTTTGATTTTTGGTTCTGGTCATCAGCAACATTGTCTGCACAGATTTGATGGGAATGTTAATGAAATAAAACCAGTTTTACGGTAAAGGTTTCCTGATTCCAGACCTTTGTCTCTGTTGCTCCAGCCACCCTGGTTATGTAAAGCTCTGAGGCCCTACACTGGAGCAGAAACTGAGTTATCACAGCCTTAGGGCTTCAGGCAGGAGCAACCCTTCAGAACTCAGCAGCTGCGCAGGGAGAAAGCAGGGCACACGTTAGTGGAAAACTTTTATTAGAAAAAAATCCTTCAATAGACTATTTTGTTTCCTTTCTTCCTCTCCCATTCTTGTAACAAACATACCGTAGCTGAAACTTGCAAAATTCTGAAAAAAATGTGACAGTTACTGTATAAAACTTATAAAACCCGTTCCTACATGTGCTCAGGGATCTCTCCTGTCTCAGGCTGCCCCACGGCAGGTATTCCTGGCTGTGGGAGAGGCTGTGTGCACGCAGGTGCAGCCAGCATGCTGGAAGGAGTCTGGGAAAAATAGCACTTGGTTGAGCTGTTTATGAGGCCACGATGTGTTCTGTGACCTGTCCCAGAAAACCAGGTACAATCTGAGCTGGGAGATTCCCCCTCTGCCTCCCACAGCTCTGCTGGCTTTGGGGTGAAGCAGAATGTTCTCAGCCTAAACTGTGCTTTCCTTAACACTCAGAGAAAATGCTGGTGTGAGCTAGAAGCCTTCCAAGCCCTTTGCTGGCAGCAGCCCAATATTAAGACAAAATCAGTGGGAGAACTTTGTGGGTTAAGTGTGCACTTCCCACTGCTCTGAACCTCCAAAGTCAGACCAGCACCAGCTGCATCTGACAGTAGGTGCACAGAGGCTCTAGCCAGTATAAATTCTATTTACAGGAAGTGCTAGAAAATTAATGTGAAAAATTCCAACTTGGTATGAAGCTTGCTGGTGAAGGTGCTGGGGACTCCTCTGCCATGGGAGGTTAATCCGTCACTTCGCTGTAATAATATTTCTGGGCAGCGTCCGTCATCTTCCAGTCGGCAGCCCGGAACTCGATGATCTCCAGCAGCAGGAGCTGGGACAGGGAGCTGAGCCCCTCCTGCAGGAGGAAGCCATCTCGGAGGAGGGAGAAGAGCTCGTCCATCCGCTGGGAATTCATCTTCTCCAGCTGCTCACCGATGCGGTGGAGCTGCAGGACCAAGCAGTCCACCTTCAGAAGGAAGAGCAGATGGCTGAACACAAAGCAAGCTCCTCTGCACCCCCCGGGCTGTGCTTTTTACAGGTCCTTGGCAGGACAACATCAGCAGCTCTTCCCTGCACTCACCTCCTCCTCCTTCTGCAGGCTGTCGGGCTGTGCCAGCCGGAACAAGCAGTCATACACAGGGTTCACCAGAGCCATCATGGGCATGTTGTTCACCTGCAAGGAGAGAGGAGCACTGTCAGCCTGGGGCCAGAAAGGAGTCTGCAGCTATTTAAAATAGTTATTCCCTTGCTGCTCTCCAAAGGAGAAGGGAGCAGGATTTAGCTCTGCTGTATTAGTGGGATTTACATCAGAGATCAGACATTTGAGTCTCCAGGAAGCAGAGGAGCTGAACAAATGATGTAAAAACCATCTATTTTTAAATGTAAGCAGGTAGTCGTGGGAAATATACCTGTTCCAACAGTATTTTTCCTGCCTCCAGCTCTACTTGCATCATTTTTACATCTACTCCAAGCAGGAATTCAAAGTTCACACACTGCACAAAGGCCTGAAGGCAAACTCCGTCAGCAAACCCCACAGCAACTAAACCAGTGCAATCTGGGACATCTGGGAACAGGCAAATCAGGGGATTTCAAACACCAGGTACAAAATGAGGTAGCTGAAACTTTGTTACTGTTCCTGAAGACTTCCTCTACCTCTCCAAGCCTGTAGGTAGCACCAGCCCTGGCGGCATCCTTGTGCTGAGAACCAGCTCTGGCCCCCATGGCCCTGGGGCTCTGTACAACACCCACCCAACACCCCTGCCCTGGTATCCTAGGATGCCCAGGCCCTTCTGGCACTCCAGGCAGCAACACCCCGGTGCTCCTGCTCCAGCTCCTCACCCTCAGGTAGTCGAAGATGTTGCAGATGAAGGTGACATAGCAGATCCAGGCCTGGAGGGAGCGGGTGCGCAGCTCCTCCCTGTCCTTGTACTCCTGCTGCAGCCGGTTCAGCAGGCTCCTCCGGAAGATGCTCTGGCCAACTTGTTTGCTCTCTGCCTATGAGCCCACAAAAGCAGGATGGAGGGATGAAACAGGGGTGCCATAGGGGCAGGGGGATGCAGGACCATACAGATACCCTCCTGTGATTCCCGGAGAGGCAGAAAAACTGCAACTCGATGCCTGTGCCAGCCCACTGCTCCTCTGGATGCTGCCACTGCATGGGGCAAGTGGCAGGAGAGGAGAGATGGCCAAGGGGTCAGAGCACGTGGCTGGGGCCCAGGCCAGGGACAACCCACACAACACAGCCCAGGTGTTTCTGTCCAGACTCGAGCTCTCACCTGGATGATGGTGTAGCAGATGCGCCCAGCCTCCTTGCTGAACACACAGTCTTTGAGGGACTGGTCCACTATAATATTGGCCACTTTATCCAGGTCCACATTACTGGGGTCTGCAGAGAAGAGAAATATTGTCAGGACCCAGCCCTCTTTGGCCCCTGATTGCTCTGGGGTACCTGGAAAGCAACCACGGTCTGTGCAGGGCCCAGTACAGTCACATTTAATGGTGCAGAAACCAAAAAATGGCAGAGGAGCTCATAAAAACCTGCTGACCTTTGAGGGCTGTTTTCAGCAGCTTCTGAGTCTCGGAGTCGAAAGACTGTATTTTGTACTCTTCTTTGCCCGTTTCCCCCATGACTGGTTTTCTCCAAGGGCAAGAGTCAGGGCAGTGGATGAACTAGTGACAGTCAGTCCCTGTGGAGGGAGCACACAGAGCTTAGTTGGACAGAGGCAAAGCTTCACCCATTTGCCATTTGGCAAATCCCAGGTAGTGCTGGAGCACAGGCTGTCTCCTGACAGCTCCCCACCCCAAGGAAACTCCTCTTTTATTAGGGCACCAACTCCAGCCCTAGATCCAGGCAAATCCTCATTCCCACATATTTTAAAGCCTTGTTTCCTACCAGCTGATGACAGAACTTCATCTTCAGAGCCTTTATATTTTTCTGATATGAGATATGTTACAGGCAAAGCAGACCCAAAATATACCTATCTCACCTCAGAATGTTTCCCTATGGCTGTATCACAGGGAAGCACACACTGCTTCCTTGGGCCTTTGAAACACCAATTCAGCTGCTTTCATACAAAAATCTGGGAAGAATCAAAGCCAGCACAAAAGCATCCAGCACATGCTCACCATAGCACCTCTCCTGCACCAGAGCCAGGCTCCCTCAGATCCCAGTGCTACACAGCAAACTCAGCAGCCAAATCCCCAACAGCAACAGCTCCCATCTCATCCATCTGCAGCCAAGCACTGCTCTGCAGCACCAACAGTGCTCCTAACTAGTCTCTAAATTGATTTTCTTCTGCTTCATGATACAGTGAAGACAGCAAGAGGGTACGCACGGCACAGAGAGGAAGGGCTTGCTCACACAGGATCTGCTGGATGGAAATGCAGGGCTGGCCAGACCGACAGCACAAACAGGAGAAGGCAATCAGCCAAATGAGTTTTGCCAGCTCGTCGAAATTCCTCGGCCATTACTCACCCCTCTCTGCAAACAGGTCCCTACCCAGATCAAAGCCCAAGAGCCTTTACGGGCATGGGACAGGTACCGTGGGCAGTCCCCTCACACACAGCACAACAGTAACTCAGAGCAGAGAGTTGCCATGGGGGTGACCACCTGCTCTCGCAGCCAAAGCTCTCACCTACCCTGGGTCCGGCACAGAGGTTTCTTTCCCAGGCAGATTCACAAGCAGCTGGGTACCCTCCTCCGTACCATGCCTGGTTAGCAAAACACGTTCCTAGCCGACTTCTCCTCTCTCTGCATCTGCACTCACGCCATGCGGCAGTGCCAGTGGAGCAGCCCGAGATCACCAGCAGCCCCGTGTCCCACCGGCAGCACCCCCATGCAGAAGGAACCTGACGAGAGCTCAGGCAGCATAGGGGAAGCGCCCGAGCCCGTCTGGCAGCGTCTGTGCCGCCGCCGCCGCCCAGCCCCTCTCCCGGAGCTTCCGTCCCCACGGCTCCCTGGGACGGCCACGGCTGCTTTGAACTGCTGTGCCAAATAACCCTGCCTAGAGCAAACAACAGCGTGTGAACACCGAGCCAGCCAGGTCTCGCCTGCACTACAGACCCTGCTGCCAGCACCACCTTGTCTGAAGGGCTGGTAGCAGTGGTGACATGAGGCACCTGTGGGTACCGACTGCTCCTCTGCCACTGGCCCCTGCTAAACGAGCCGTCCCGGAGACTGACACAGTTGGGGTCAGCACCCTCAATCTGCCGGTGATCCACTAGCTCAGGTGCCTGCGGGGTCACACCTGCGGGGTCACACCTGCGGGGTCACACCTGGCAGTATGGGCTGGACAAGTCCTGGCCACCACAAGGAGAGAGAGAAGAGCAGAGAGTCTCCTCCGCCACTCCATAGTATCTGCCCCAGGGGCTCTACCAGCCCATCCCCGCCGAGCCGCACGTGGAACTCCCAGCGCCGAGACGCCTCTTGCCCGGGGCAGCTGGACCACCAGAGCCCCCAGGAACCCCTGCCGCTGCCTCCCGTCGCTCCAGCCCCGCGGCTGGCACAAGCCCAAGGGCCACCGGGCGGAGGGACAGGAGGATTCTGGCGGATGCCAGCCCCCGCACTGCCCCGGGGCGGGCAGGGGGAGCCGGGCGCAGCCCCACCGACCTGCCGGCCGCCCCCGCTGTGTCCTCCGGCCGCCGGGGCATCGCGGGCACCTCCCGGGCCCCGCGCCCTCCCGGCACGGCCCAGGTTTCCTCTTAGGTCATTTCCTCGCCCGAGCCGGGGGAGGGACGGGCCGGGACGGGCGGGGGAGCGGCGNCTGCTTTTCCGACTCTCCCCCGCCGGCGGGTCGCGGGCAGCGCTCACCCCTCTGTCGCGGTCCCCCGCGGGGCTGTCCCGGCGCTCTACGGGTGATAACGGCGTGAATTCCGCCCTTCGCTCCGGGCCAGGGCAGGCTGCAGCCGAGTGGTATAAAAAAATGAATAGAAAAAAAGTCAGGAAAGGGGAGATGCATTAAACCAACGCACTGCAACAAGAGCTGAGTATGGTATAACACACTTCACGTTCTTCCTCTCAAATCTCAACCATTTCACAAGGGAAGACCCCGCAGGGGGTGAAGCCTTCACAGCAGAGCAGCCAGGCTGCTGAAACCAGGGAATGGCTGAGGGAACACAGAAAATGTTCCACAATGGGCACATTTTCCGTAGCACCGCATGGCTTGGCTGGATACAAACAAAGCCTGAGCTCACCCACCGAGGGTGTGAGGCTCAGGACTGGCCACCACAGCTCCAAAAGCCCCTCTAGGACACAGCAGTGGGACTGGGCTGCACAAATCCCCCTTGGCTGATGCCTTTTGGTGCAGTTCTCAACAGCGATACCCAGCACAGAGGGTACAGTTCTGCCTACAGCTGAGGAGCATCCACAAGCCAGCAATGGGAAATCCAAATGGCTCCTGTTGTCCCACACTCTGGGCCCTGATTATCCTCCCTTTCAGGCACCAGGAGGGCCATGATGTTCCTGCAGGATCCAGCATAGGCATGAAGAGGACAGGAATAAACCAACTGCAGCCAGACATGTACATAACAAAATATTTAATGTACCTTGTCTCAAAGGTAGGCACACACTGTGCGTGTTGTGCTCGGATGCTTTCAGGAAACAGCAGCTGCAAAAGATCCACTCAGGCAACACAGCAAAATGCCACAGTTACAGTTTCTACATCACAAGAGAAACTTAAATCCAAATTAAATACGATCTATTCCAGTCCCGACTGTAGAACATTCATTTCTTGTTAAAAATGATGCTGTGCAGCTCTGGATGATCATCCTGAGAGTCAGACTGTCCTAGGAACCCGGTGAGCCAACCAGCACTGCAGGAAGCAGCATGTTCCTCACAGATCTTGTGCGTCCAAGGCCGGCTCAGCACCGTGGTGGAGCCACGAACAACCACGGCACAACTCGCCAACGCTCTGCCTGCTAAGGAGCTTTTGGATGTTCTGATGGTAAAAGGCACTAGAAGAAAACAAACGCAACTGCTGAGCAGCTTGTGAGGTGAACTGCAGGCAAATCCCTGGTGATAGGATTAGCTTGGAAAGAAATCCCAATGGCCAAAATCGGCCAAGTCCCACAGCGACACACTTGCTGCGTTGAGTCACTTCACACTGAATGGGAGCACACAGCTTCCAAGAGCAGATCTGTCCCAGCACGTGGTAGAACAAGGTGACCACTGATCTCTCCCATCTCCCGCTCCCCTAATTCTAAGAAATTTAGCTCTAACAGCATACGTTTTGCCAGAGCAGCATGAGAAATAAGACCTGTCCTCCTAGTGCTTCATTCAGCCTCAATCCCACAGAGAAAACAACATTCCTCTTACAGTGCTTTCCCCAGCAAAGTGCACATGAGAAATCTGTGAGGGACAGATGCTGCTGATCAGAGGTGAGTGATGAAGCGACCGTTGGATGCAGTTCCTAATATTGTTGAGGTTGTCATGTCTTTCTTTCTCCCTCTCACTGGAAGCCCAGATGCCTTTATGGGCCTGTAACATTTGTGACTCGCAGCCCAAAGTCCTCTGACCAGGGAGTGTCTCTTCCACAGCCTGGGCCAGACAGGCACAACTTAAACTCCAGCTTTGCCATCTGTTGGATGGAGGCAAGCTCAGTTAATGCAGAGTGGAGGAAAAAACTACTCCAGAGAGGAAAAGCTGCTCCATACTCTCCAGTGCTGCCCTCTCTATGGAACAGCCAGGCTGCCCATGCCTGCATCACCCCAAGCTCCACAGCAGCCTCGAGGAACGTCATCTTAGCAGAGCACAGATTTCCTGTTCTTTCCTACTGCTGAGTTCCCAACCAGTTTCCCCCTATTTTGTGCAGTTTAACAGCAGCTCTTTGACATAAAGTGGAAAACAAGTCTTGCAATGTTTAGACAGGACGGATGAGTCCCCATTTCCTAAGGAAGCCTAGGTCAGCACTGAACATTTTCTGCTGTGGCCTGTCCCTGCTAACCATGACGGCATTCCTCTCACCAGCAACAAAAGACAATAACAAACCCAACCTGTTTGTGTCTGTTTTGAAAGGAGACATTTCTCTCCCTCAGAAGGATGTCGTGGGGCTGAGTTCATTACTCCTTATGATGTCTTTCCAACAACAACAGGTGAACAATAAAGGAAGGCTAAACATTGTTAAGAAGATTTTGAGAAATCTCAGCCTAAATACCACAGGAAAATGCCAACAGGATTGAGGTACTTGGAGAAACTCACTCCACATTTTCTGCATTTTCTCCTCGAAAAAAACCTGCCATTTTTAGAGTACATGCAGCTCTCTCTCCCTCTTTAAGACTCACATATTGGCCTCCTGCTCAATGAACTTAATTTTACGCAGCTCAGTCACCTGCAGTGAAACGGCCACTTTGTACTCCAAGATCTCACACCCACAGCAGACACAAAGTTATTTGGCCTGGGCTTGCAAGGAATTTCTCCAGATACCTCAGCCACCAGTGAAACAGCTGTTCTTTAAAAACAGCCTCTCACAATAGCTCAGGATAAGTGAGCAATGCTGATATGCTCAAAATCGCCAGGAGAAGTTGCGTCAACGGAATGGAATTGGTCACGCTGGAATTTGGCCAGACCATTTGGGATTAACACCCTGAATACTGCAAAAGAGCTGGGAAAAGCTCTGTGTTAAGAGAAGAACCATCAAACCATCCTCCAAATAACTGCAGTGCTCTGCCTTATCCACCCCTTGCAGATGACTAACGTGCTTTTGTAGGCAGGGCTCCGAACTCTGCCTTCCACACAGCTCAACCACACCCTGCTAGGCTTGAAAAAACACAGAATAAAAGAGAAGGAAGAAAGTAATTTTCCTCTTTTCCACTGTTACATAAATCAGAGTTGTTGGTAGGTTGTTTTGTTGGGTTTTTTTAACCACTCGTAAAACCTTTGAAACTCCAGAAAAACACTCTTCCATCTCTAATTCAATCATCCATGTGAAACACCACGCTCAGCCAACCAATTCCCATTTGATGTTCATTCCTTTCACTTCAGCAAATCTTGTCAAAACACTTTCATCTGCTAGCACCAGTACGGGACTGAGGTTCTGAAATGTTTTGAGGCCACTACAGAAATACTTGCTAGACACATTCAAAGGTGCTATATCAAATAAATAATAATAAAAAAATTACTAGTTTCCACAGGACTTTCCCTTCATTATTTCAACTTAGAATAATTATTTAACTCTATACAGCATTTGTTTACTCACTGCTTTGAAGCAAAGAACCCTGAAGTAAGAATTGGGTTTGTGCGTTGAATCCCCTCAGAGTGGGGCTCTTAATGTGCAGGTTTGCTTGTAAAAAGTGTGAGTGAGGCACTGCAAACCCCTAAGAGATGTATGGCCAGACACCCAAAAAGAGAAATGGGAATTCAGGATACAATCAAGCTGGCTGGAGTTAAAGGAAGAACAAGTCTGGTCCAGCATGATCAGAGAAGATGCTGTGTTTAAGATGACAGAGAATGCACAGCCAGCAAGTCGTGACCAAGATGCAGCAGCTGGCAGCAAAGGAAAGGAAAACTGAGGGTCTGTGCACTTTACCTGACTTCACACCAGCAGGACAGAGTGACCAGTGCAGCACCAACTGAGACAAGAATCTGGTGCAAACAGCAGGCACAGAGCAAGGGAATAAAGCTGTGCAGACGCAGTGCTAGGAAGTGGTGTTTGGTTGGTTAAGCAGCACTAGGCTGGGCCAGGATGCCCTCTCTGGGATCCAGGGCGAGCTCAGGGATTCACCCGCTCTATTGGGTGCCTTTCCAGAGCACAGGCGTTGCTAGGGAGTGGTCTGTTGGTTCCCCCTCTCCCCACTGAATGTGCACTGATGAGAGGAGACAAGAGAGAAGTGCTCTGTTGAACGGCTTCCAGCCAAGCAGTTCAGTGTCTCCAGCAGAACTGCAGTCGCCTTCTCCTTCTGCTTGGTCCCAGGAGGTGATTCCCCACAGGCTGGGGGAGCTCTGACGTTTCCAACATGCTCGTGACAGAGCAGGGCCATCAGCCTCCCCTCCTGAGGAGTGCAGCAGGCAGCCACACATGTCCCTTTCAGCCTTCCTTCCTCCTCGTGCTCTCCGGGCTCTTCAGGGCGCACAGGAGGCCGCAGAACAGCTCGTACCAAAAGAAGATGAGGCCGGTGGAGAAGGCAGCCTTCAGTAAGCTGGGAGAGAGGCCCTTGAAGAACCCACCTGGGCCCTCCTCTTGCATGATCTGTCTCATGCAGTCCAGGAGACCCCCGTATGTCCGTACCTGGGACAGAAATGGCAACAAGGTTAAACAGGAAAACTTCAGGACAACTGGAAAAAACCACAAAGATCCCCAAACTATACCACAGAAACATTATCTTGACATGCAGCCTGGAGATGCCTTTCTGGATAGTATTACAACTAACTGAAAGTTTCAGAGACAGTTTAGAAAGAGCAGGACAGAGGAAATGCAGACATTTAGCATCAGCAATGGTTTATGCACATCATTCATTAAATGGCTGTAAAACCTCTGCAGGCAACAACAGCATGACTTTAAATTTAGGGCACAGGTTTGTGAAGTCATTATTTCAGATTGTGTGGCTGCTGTTTTCTATCCCCTTCACTCTCTAAGAAGGGACAATTTTTGAGTTTTCTGACAGAAAAACACAGCTACAGCACTTACAAGTTTCCAAATTAGCTGTCTGCGTGTTGTTGTGTTACCCTCTGCAGTTTTAACATCTTGTGACACATCAATGCTAAGAACAAATTCTGTATCTCACTGCAAGAGGAAAAGCATCCAATGCAATGGGCTGAGACATCAAAATCCTATTCCAGAATTTATTAGGGTACGGACTGACTTCCTTCTCAGATCCAAGGAATTTTAAGAAAAAGAGAAAATTTCCACATTTCATGGAAAAAAAGAGAAAGTTCCTTGAAAGATCTGTATTTGTCTTCAAGTGTATTTCAAGGTGGTAACAATGGTGCTAAAGAACACCAGAGTATTTAATAAGCTTTGAATTTCAGGCCATTCTCATACATAAGACACATGCTGAACACTTGGTGCCTATTCCTTGTGTCAAAATACTGATTGCAGAAGAGGAGCCTGACAGCCAGGTGACCCCAGCACAGAGCCAGTGTCATCCTCTGCTAGTAATTTGGTTCTGAATCAAAAATACCAAGCTGCAACTAGAAAAGTAAAGTAAATCAAAACCCCTTTGCCTGCCTGACTCACCTCCAGCTCCAAGACACAGTTGATGGAGAGGGATGACAAGCCAGAGCATAGGTATGTTGGACAGTGTCATAAAATAAATCCAGCACGTTCACGCATAAATTCACATTATTAAACGAGACCAATGCTCAGTGGCAGCTCCCAACCCAAACATGAACTCAACAGGTACCACTGGTGGATTGTCACATTCCAGTGCACTGGACTAGCTCCATTCTCAGGAAGATCCACCACTTCCAACATTTCTCACCTGCCCAAAGGCTGCCCGAGCGTGCTCAAAGCCACCCACTTGCAGTCGCTTTTTGACCACATCCAAAGGGTATGTGAGGGTTTTGCTGATGACTCCAGCACAGCTGCCACAAACAAGGTTTTTAACGTTGCCTGAGAAGCAAAAAGGGAAAAGGATAGCAAGGAGGAAAAAAAAGAGGATTAGCAGGGAATTCTGATTAAAGACCATAAGAGATAAGTTAAAAATCACTTTTCACAAGAAGTAAGGTCAAAAAAGTCTTTTGAAGTTACATCACCTCTTCTGCATAGTTTGGGGCAAAGAATCTCAAGCTGTATTTTTTCAGGCTTGTAAAGTCTGTTGGAATCATAGGACTAGCTCCTCTTGGTCCATTACACTGACCTATGGTTTTGCTCTGCTCAAAAAACCCCAATCGCCAGTCACCAGACAACTTGCTGCCAGTGGATGGAAAAGTTTTCATGCCCGTGCCAGTGAAAGCCTGGTCACTGGAAATCCTGCACCCCTGACTGCTCAGGCTGATGTATTCTGGATTGGAATGTCACAAGCTGACACTGCCCGATGATTTCAGAGGCTTGTGGGAAAGGAGTTCTGTATTAGACTCTTTCCTGACAAACATGAGCCCCCAGCACAAAACCACCATCAGCCTCTGCCACCTAAAATTAAATATGCAGACATGATATTGAAAAGTCTAGTTCCTCTGCTGAAGAGATTCCACTGAGGAACAAAGCCACAGTGCTGCTGCATCCCTCTCTCTCAAAGAGGCACAGGTATCTAGAACTGCCAAGGTGACAGGTTGCATCAGGATGAGGTTCTCTACAATGGAGGTAGAAACCAACATAAAAACATCAAATCAAGAGCCTGGCAGCTTTAAATTAGACTAAATGAATCCTCTTCTCTAACAGCTGTGCTGGAATTTGCAGGCAGATTTACTAAGGAAATCCAAGAGTCCTGTCCCCACAGCACTAATGAAACAGAGAAACATTATGCCAGCACTGTCTTCCCACAGTATCAGTAACGTGGCACTGCTCAAGAAAGAGCACCCTGGCCTGTGACACTTCACTTTCCCATCCACCCACTTCCATCATGGTTAATCCACAACGGAAGCTGTTTGTGAACTCCACTGTACTTAATGTGGCGTTTCTGTGCAGGGGTAAGAATGAGAGGTGGGAAATTGAAATACTTTTCAGATGTTGCATCAAAAAATGTGAAAGGACTAACAGAGCTTACATCAGTCACCCAAACCAGCATGCATCCTCTTTCTCTCCCGACTGCAGCCATCATTGTCCCAAGTTCCTACCTCCATTCTTTCCTTCAGCTGGAATTACCCATTTGGAAAACTGCTGCAGAATGTTGTAGAAGAAGAACTGGAGACCAGCATATGGGAATATAGCAACGAGTGTGGGGGTCAAACCTCTGTAGAAAGTCCGAGGCCCTTCTGCCTGGTACATGGTCATCACTGCATGGCGAAGGTTGGGGTAGATCTGGACAACAAGGAAGAGGCTGAGTGACTCTCCAGTGAACTTAACAACAGCAAATCAAAGGTCACCTCATTTCCCAGTAATGGGTACAGGAATTTCCCTTTGCCCAAAATACAACTGACTGTTTTCAGCACATAGTGATGAGCAAGGTGATTTTCCACACCACCAGTGTTCTCTGCTAAGCTCTTGTGACTTAGAAGAAACAAGGCACAGAGCTGAGTCCTGAAACCACCTACATCACAGACACGATTATTTTTCTTTTAACAGCTCTTAACTCCTGCAACACAATTCATATACATATTGTAATTCTACTACAGGCTAAATACAGAAATGGCTCTGGTACAAACCTATCTCATTATTACAGACCTAATTAGCACACAGACCAATTCTTGTGTAAATAAGAACATGAAGCACAGGTGAAAGGTGACTGGTTTCAAGTATCATCCCCATCATTATCTAAACATGACTCTCTGCATGTGGAAAGTTTCCAAAATGCAATGTTCAACAGGCTGGGGAGCGGGTTCTATAAAAGGTCAACAGCCAAAGCAAAGACTGAGTTATCCTGTTACTGTTAAGGACAGTTTCTCCTTTCTGGATCACCTGTCAGGATCAGAAGCGGCAAAACACAATTAGGAAAGCTGTGTCAACAGCACGGAGGATAACTGGGCAACAGCGCAAACACTGCCCGTAACAGCACCTGCTCCTTCATTTTAACCCACAGGCTGTATGTGCTTTCAAACCTCCTGCATTTTCAGACCCGTGAAATATTGCCACTGCTGTGGATGACAATTCCAACATGGAATGCTAAGCCTCACCTTTGGCTCACCCTGGGCAGCAAAGCGGGTGCGCAGCGTGTCCACAGGCTGGACTGCGACCGTGGCCGTGCAGGCAGCCAGGCCCCCGCACACCAGGTGCACGAAGGAGTCGCGGGCGTTGAAGGAGGTGGCGTTGTGCACCAGCTCTGTCAGGCTCTCGAACGCCATGAACTTGCAGAAACAAACACACACGGGTCAGGAAGCCAATCCCTATGACTCACACAGGTNGTCCTTCAAAAGTCCTCCTCAACTTGCAATGTGTAAAAATCACTAAGCAGCCCAGGGAATGCTGGGAATACTCTGACGTCTAACACCTCTGCTAATTCTTGCATTTAGAATTGTGAAAAACTCATTTTAACGTTCTATGTATCCAGAAGAGTGTTCGCCATGTCACAAATATGCTGTCCTTTGCCCTTTCAGCCACTGCTCCTAAACACGTTGTTAATGTTTACAAATGAAGCATAATCATGCTGTGTAAAACACCATCATCACCTTCACTGATTTTTTCCTAACAAGACCTTAGGGTGGACAGCATGACCAGAAGCAAAAAACTGCCCAGGCTCGGGGCATGAACAGCTAAGCCAAGTGTCAGGAGTAGAGAGGGCTTATCTATGACACCAGATACAGACAGAGCTCAGTTTGCTCTCGCTGTGCTCCAGTCTGTTCAGCAAGTTCAGGAATATTAACTTCGGAATTATACACTAGTTTTAGACAGCTACACATCCTTCCCACTCCTGAACACAACCGGTCTGAGGGAGCAGAGCAGTGTCCTGTACACATACACAGTGCCCAGGTGATGCCTGGTCCCCTCACCTGAACAGCTCCGTCAGCGACGGAAAGGAACTGAGCAGGAACATGGCCCTTCCAGAAGGCTGTCAAGCCCTCCTCCCGGAAGATGCGCTGCACAGCTTGCAGGATGCCGTGGTACTTGGCTGCCGGGTTTCTGGAGGAGAGCTGCTCGATCTGGAGCTGGAGGAAACGGGAGAAAATATTTTCAATTTCACCCTTCAATGCTGGTTCAAGCATCCAGTTCAGGAATTCACAACCCTGTCAGCCAGCCAATGCTAAGGGATGACATTCTGCCTTCCCACAGAACCACAGTCAGATCTGACTGGGATGTTATTTATGACGGGCTCTAAAAGAATAAAAACGTGCATGAACACAAAGATAAACAGGAGGGATGGTGGTGAAATTCAGTCAGATAGTGGAAGTCATTCACAAAAACAGAGAAAGAGAACGAACTATGAGAAACACAAGATTCCATTCCCACACAAGTTAAGTTATATAAATAGAAGTGGTGGACACAAGATAGCCCTACTTCCTTGCATAACCTAACCCAACGTAGGTGAAGGCTGACGAGCAGATTTAGTGCTCTCTCGCTGCACAAGTGACCTGTTCACCCAGGACACGATCAGCTCTGCTCCCTGACAGGCACTTCCATCCCTGCCCCCGGGCACACCGCGAGTGAGGTACCTGAAAGCGGATCTTGAGGACATCCAAGGGGCTGACAAGGACCCGAGTGACCAAGCCTGACGCTGATCCTGCTGCAGCCGCTTCCGCCGTAGACACGCACTTGGCTTCGGGGTCGTAACCCACCATGCCTGCCCGGGGTCCCCAGCCTGGGCAGGGGCACAGGGGCAGTGATTCCCCTCCACACCGAGCCGACGGCCTCTCCCCCCTCACAGAGCCCCCACC
>VWZT01015189.1:159890-205796 GCA_013397055.1 Pachycephala philippinensis
ACACCTCCCTGGGCCGCCCCTTCCAATGTCTAATCACCCTTTCCGTGAAGAAATTCCTCCTGATGTCCAACCTAAAGCTCCCCTGGTGCAGCGTAAGATTATGTCCTGTCACCTGGGAGAAGAGCCTGACTCCCACCTCACTGCACCCTCGTGGCGGGGAGTTGTCGAGAGCAAGAAGGTCATCCCTGGATCTTCCCTTCTCCAGGTTAAACAACCCCAGCTCCCTCAGCCACTCCTCATCACACTTGTGATCCAGACGCTTCCCCAGCTCTGCTGTTGCCCTTCTCTGGTCCCACAGGCCAGGGCTGCGAGAGGGGAAGGTCAGCACACGGCACACACTGCCCTCAGCACTGCTCCCGCCGCTGCCACAGACCAACAAACCTTCTCTTGTCCCTATAAAGCACAGGGGAAGCAAGATTCTAAACAACCCAAGGTTCAGTAACACACCACATCATGCAACATGTTCTGCTACAGCATTCCAAAAAAAGCCAAGCACATCAAGCCCCACTGTCAATTTTCCATACTGACTTCTGGCACAAAAAAAGAGAAATAACTGATCGTAGGAATATTCAGGCATTTCCACCATGACATCATCAGTATTTAAGCAGAATAACTAAGAGCAGCTGTTAAAAAACCACTCAAAACGTCCATGTGGGCCTTCTCCTATTGTATGTTAAAATTGACTGTAACACTCACGCCCACAGGCACTTTCTGACCATTAGCAAAGGCTCGGGAGAAGCTGCAGAGAGCTGCCCACACACCTTATTTAGCACAACAGAGCCATTCTTCTTTAGGCAACAGAAGTGAAAACAATCTGCAGGGCCCTGATAGAGCAGGGCCAAAGCCACAACAGCCTGAGCCCAACACCCACCTCCCCCTTTTAGCAAAAGGCTCCAGAAGTGTCTGAACTACAAGCTCAGTCCTACCTCGGTCAGTTAACTGAAAATAACAGACAGATGCTCAAGTGAAGAATTCAATGTATATTTATTATTCACAGTTAATTACTATCTACCAAATGCTGCTGCAGAGTTAAAGGATTAAGTACATAGGCCTTTTTTTTTATTTAAACACGGAATTTTTTTTTTAATATATATACACACACAAGACATATGTCTGCAAGGCTGCATGATATACACCAATTCCAAAATAAGGAAACAATCAAATGGTCCAGGTGTAGAATGCCATAGATTCCTTTTCCAATCACTTTACAAAGTGGGAAGAAAGTGAGTGACAGCTAGCAAGGAGAGGGGGAGAAAGTAATACTCTACAGGGTAGCTCTCTCTTTCATTTGCTGGAAAATTAAAGTGTAAGGCAGAGTCCATCTCAGGAGTAAAACTTTTGTAACACTTAGTACAAAAAAAGGCACCCTCCAACAAAAGATTGCCCGTGCTGAGGCAGGGCGGGAGGAGATCTCCGCTGCAGGTTGGGATGCGTTGGTGGGGTGAAGGGATCCAGCCAAACGGCCACCAAGGGAAAAAACGCAACTGAAGATTGGCACAGAGAGCGCTGCGGGCTGATTGCTTTCCTTCTGTCCAATTTAATGTCACACTGCTCTGGTGAGGAGCAAAGGGCCACCAGAAACGCCCCGGGGGTGCAGGGTGGGGAGAACAGTCACACACAGCCTGCTGTGAACGGGAGCGGGTGGGGAGCTACTTCAACAGGAACACTGACCTGAGGAGGGAGGAGAGACTGGAGAACAGGGATGCCAACTCCACTTCTCAAGAGCAACGACTGCAAATACTGCCTATCCAGGCCGAGGAGACAGGCTGATCACATGCATCACGTAGAAACACTCACTAAGAGCGTAAAGTTTTTTCAAGCACTATTTCTTGAGGTTTCTCTGCATTATGAAGTTTTCCACCAAAGGAATGTACATTTTGTAGGACATCTCAGGGCTATTATTTCTCAAATTCCCCCCTTAACCCTCCCTCCCCAAAATATTCTTCCTCATTTTCCCTGATCATAACTTTCCCCTTTCTCTTACTTCTTCTGAGGCTCCTGGTTGCAGCTCTCCACCTCTGAGCAGCCTAAGTTGCCACTTGAATGCCTTGATTTCATTTTCCTTGGAATAAGGGAAGTTGAACAGTAAGACAAATCTGAATATTAAAGCTCCATCTCTGTTGTAGGTTTTTCTCAAGTGTCCATTGATAAAACCACCCTCCTTTGCCCCCTTCCCCCAAAGTATCTATTTACACATAGGCAGAAAAAAAAACCCCTCTGAAAAGCTCTGGACTGTCCTTTTAACTTAAAAAATAATAAAAAAGAAAATAAGGGAAAGGCACTATGGAAAAAATTACAGAATGTGCTCAACCGTACACCTTTAAGAAAAAACAAAAAAGCTGTCAGCACAGCATTAAAAGACTTCAGTTGGAGTTTCTCAAAGCAGCTCTGTGACTCAAAAGAAAAAAAAATAGAACAAAAAGCCACACAACTCTTCTCCCTTCCTCTGTTTGGAAGCTGCTGAGCTTCAGAAGAAAGTGCCAAAGGAGAAGAGACAATAAAAATTAGATTAACACCTCATCTTTCCCAGGCAAGAAATGCTGAATGTTGAAGGCAAAAGCAGAGACTGATGATTTTTGTTTTTTTTTAAAGGCAGGACTGTGGATTTGGTTCTTCTCTCATGTCCCTTCATGTCAAATGAAGACTGTTTGCAGAGAGAGAAAATACCAGCAGAGTTTCTCCCTTTTCCTTTAACTGCATGGCTAGGACTTTATATGGCATTAAAACTTCATGCACTGATGGACAGAGGAGGAGGGGGAAACAAGAAGAGTTGTGGTGCTGAGACCTTAAGTGACCTTAAAACACTCATTCTCAACAAGAGTGAATAAAAGGGGATAACCCAGGAGCAGCTGAGGAAATCTGTTACTTTCATTTTTTGCTCTCTCTCTCCTTTTTTTATTTTCCTTTTTTTTTTTTTCCTTTAAGATAACTTTTGGTGTGTAAGTTGAACTCTTCCCCCCCGCCCCTGAAGTTCCGTACTGAGGGAAGGAGGATCACCTCACGGTGAAAGGTGACTCCGGTTTTACCGCCGTGTGATTTTTAGGTCACTGGCTGCAGTTAGGCTCTGTATGTGTATTTACTGTTTCTCTGGTTTCCTTAAATAATCTCTAATATTTATCTCTAGATGTTCCGGTTCACTGGGGTCACGTAGTTGCGTGGGAACATGCCCGTCTGTCCGCGGCATGCTCCCTTCCACCAGTTGGGGTCAGAATTGTCAAGGACTTGGATAAAGTCTCCGCGATGGAAGCCCAGCTCTCCTTCCTCTTGGGGATCAAAATCAAACAGGGCCTGAACGTATGTTGGTTGCTGAAAGGGGAAAGAGAAACATACACACAGTGAGAATCACCCACGGTACTCCAGGCACCTGCTCCCGCGGGCAGGAGCTGCTCTTACACCACAGTTTAACAATAAATATTTGGCCTGTTCCCTTTCCCTGCAAGCCAGCTCCCAACAGCTGCAACAAGGTGCTAAAACAGCAAAGCACAGGCTACAGAACACCTCAGAAAAAAGTCAAGTTTCTGCGAAAGAGCTGAAATAGAGCAGATGATTCTGATGTTTTCCTAGTATTTTTCTTTGTGGCCTACTGTAAATCTGTGTTCTATTGCAGTACAACAGTCTTGGTGCTTACTTCTGTTTTCACCAACCGACAGCACAAATATTACTGATCTACACAAAGTTCCCCCTAAAACTGGATGTTGACATTTTACACATTTTTCTTAACTCTTCTGTCACAGAACATTTTGCCTGGTCAGCAACTCTTCCATTCTGATGGAAAAGCTAACAGTTCATTTAAAATACATTTGCAGTCTTAAAATCATGAGGCCAGGAAGGTCTCTTCGTGCTTGTCCTTTTCAGCCAGCTGTTTTCTCACCCTCTGTTTATCCCTGACCCGGCAGTGCAGAGCCAGGTGTTGAGTTCAGACAAACTGTGACAAAGTTGCCTGTGGCACCTGCAGCAGCACCAATTCCACACCCCTTGTCTTCAGGCTAGAACCAGAATGCTGCATGAGGAAGCAAGAGAATTTATCCAGAACTGACAAAACATGCAGTTACATGAAATATAACGCTCTGATTGACCTGGGAAATGGAACAAAATAAAGAGTTGGATATACACAAGCTGCTCTGCTGGCACTTCACAACAGTTTTTGGATTCTCTTCACACTGGCTAGATCTAAACCAGAGATGCTCCATATGCTGTAACCACCTCTTCAGGAAAGCTCAGTATCAAAGCCTCACTGAGGGCTGCACTTCTGGCTATGATCAGGTATTAATCAGAACAGAATTACAGAATTGTTTAGGTTGAAGAACCTCTAAGATCACCAAGTCCAACCATTAACCCAGAACTTCCCTCTCTTTTCTTACTGTGGCCTGTAACAGGAGTAAATCCACTTTTAGTTCACAGCAATCAGGTGACCTTCCTGCAACAGAATCCATAAACATTCCAACAAGCCAAATGTTCAAGAAGCAACAATAATATTGCCTCAACTCAAGGGAGACCAGGAGTGCAGGCAGGCTTTGCACAAGAATGCAGCTTATCTACCAGTATAATTTTGACTGCAGGATCTAAAGATACACTTCCACAGGTAAAAAAATGTCAGTCAGCTTCTTTCTATCCCTATCCATTTACTCTGAAATGCAATCCCACTTCAGACTGTGGATGCAATAGCCTGAACAGGGCACTCTGCAGGGACACTTCTCTTACCTGTGGCACCTGCTCAATGTCCCGGAGAAATATTTGCTGGTTCCTGGAGACAGATGTGGATCTGTGATAATCTACCAGCTCGTTCAAAGAATTGAACTTCACCACCCAAAGGAAATACTTGCCAGCCCCATCTCTAAGCACCTTGAAGTGCTGCACATCATTTCCAAACCTGTGTGGAAAGAATGAAGAATACAAAAGAGCACATTATTAACCACAGAGAACTCCTTTTGGGATCACCAGCACAGAGTTTAGAACAAAAAGGTCTCTCAGGGCACAGTGAAAACTGTCAATGACATTGATAACATATAATCCCATAGCTGGCATCGCATGTACTTTTTGATGTGTGTTACATACGTTGTAACCTGTGCTGCTGAAGATGGTGCAGAGAATCCCAAGGACAAATGCCACAGCCTTTGCAAAGTCACAGTAACACAGCTGCACCCCAGTGCCTTCCACTTTCACATCCCCAAACACAGGATTGCCACTCAAACAGCACAAGCACTTTGGTTTAACTCTTCACACCCAGCAGTTTCACAACTGACTCGAGCCACTTTCAGTCTGTGCTACTCTTGCCATGGTTCTCTGCTTCTCACAGTCCCAGTCCCTCCCTCCCACAGCACCACTGGGTACGTGCAACAATGCAATGCGTAAGCACCAGTCCCATTATAGGCAAATTCCTGGGAAAACACTGCCACCGGGAGAGCAGGATTGGCTCTTTTGGCAACCAGCATGGACTTGTGCAAAGGGCTCTCTTATGAAACAAAAGAACATCTCTGGTTCTTAAAAAAACCCCCAAAATAAAATGTAACGAAAAAAAGACCTCAAACCCCAAAATGTTCAAAGACGCTGCTGCACACATAAACCAGCAACTTTAATTCTGTGTTAACAATTTTTTCCAACAAATGATGGCATTCAGTTGAAGCTACATTTCCAACGGTTTTACTCTGAATAAAGAGGAACTCTGGAGAGGTCCACTGGGATTTTCCAGATGAATGGCACATTGGTATTTTTACTTCAGCCTAAAACACTGAAAACAGAAGACAACTGTTCCCCCTTGGCATACACGGCTCCTATACATCAGTGGGGAAAGCAGACACTGCCTTGAAACAACTCCTGGGTGCCGCCTCTGCTCTGCCTACCTCAACCTGGGAGCTTCTCACTATTTCAAATCCTACACATCACTGTGTAGGAAAAGGACTTTCCTAAATTATACACACAGTAAAAACCATACAGCTGAGACATTTACCACCAGATGGCAACACCAGGCTGAAGAGGCAGGCCCAGCTATGCCATTGTAACTTTGTTTCTTAAAGGAATGCACTTTCTGCAACTGAAGCTTCCATTCATATCTAATATTCCAGCCCAGATGACTCTATCCAAGACAGAAATATAAACATCTCTAAAATCACTGGCTTTTATCCAGTTTGCTGGCATGACTCAGTGCTGCTGTAGAGGACAAAAATTTGGTTACAGACCAAAGATGACCAGAAAAAAAGAAACAAATCTTGTAGAGACAGATCACTGACAGCCACAGAAAACAGAGCCAGCTGGAATTGTGCATGAATAATAAAAAATGTTGTAAAGATTCTAAAGAAAAACTTGTTTATTTATGGTAGGAAAGGGGAAGATTATAGAAAATAATAATAATTAAAAAAAGCCAAGACCAGCTGCTGAGGACAGATTCCCTCCCACCCCCATCATATATTAAATTATTTCACACACCTTTTCAAGTTTCTAATACCTCTATTTGAGTGACTTCAGATCAGAGAATCACAGAATTGCTTGTGTTGGGAATCCACCTAAGGATCACCTCATTCCAATCCTCCTCCCATGGGCAGGGACACCTTCCACCAGACCAGGTTGCTCCAAGTCCTGTTCAGCCTGGGATTTAACATTTCCAGGGATGGGACAGCCACAGCTTCTTTGGGCAACTTGTGCCATGGCCTCACCACCCTCATAGAGAAAAATTTCTTCCTAACCCATGTGGAATGCACTTGTGAGAGTTCCAAGGGACCTCTGGTTTCACAGCTCCATGTCCCAGTGCTAGTCAATGGGAGTATCACCAAAGCAGGTGCCAAACAGAGAAAAACATACTTGCAAATGTACTACATAGAGGGAAGACAACGTAGTAATTTGCACTGCAGAGGAGGAAAGGAGGAGGATGGGAGGTTGTCCACACTGGGTGCTTTGTGGCTGTAAGAAGGAGGAATGGGATCTACATAGAAGCCACCACACACTGCCTGGGCCTGTGTGAGCCATGTGCCACCAGGTCAGTCCTGTGGGCTCACTACAACCAGAGCGAAGATATTTGTTCTATCAGAGAGGGAATAAATGGCACTAGAAGAACAGGAATGCTGTAAGGCATCTGTGAGATTATTCCTGCTCCTCATTGTTGACATCACCTGCCCTTTACTCCCCAGTGCAAAGGAGCAGCAGATGCCTGATTAGCACACAATTGCTCCTGGGCATGACTTACTTGACTGAGAGGGAGAAGTCCCCGGGAGCACTCTCACTCTCCCTGATGAGGAAGGCACCATCGTGTCTCTGTTTGCCCAACATCTCTTCAGCCTTCGCTCGGGGAATCTTTCCAAAAAACCACCTGTGAAGGGAGGAAAAGAAAACAATAGGAGAAATCAAGAATTTTAATCCTTTCATGGAAGAGCCAGAAACATCATGGCTCTGGAAACAAGATCCTGTCTATGCACTGCCCATCCTGCACAAGCCAAAAGGGCATTTTGTATGTAAATCAATTTCTAGTCTCTTTCAGATCAGGTGGTAAGACACATCTGCTTCAGCAGAGAGAATCAGTATCTTCATCCAGCAGCTGTTTGCTCCTGCAGCCCACAGTCCAATCTCTGAGCCCTACCAGAATCCTATGGTCTAAGACAGGTATCATCTGTCAGAAAGCTGAGGCAGGTGCCAGGACTGCAGTTACACACAGACCAAGTGAGAAAAGTTCCTTCAAGGTCTCTCTGCTCCATGGCACAGGAGTGCTAAACTAGGCATGGATTCTGTTCCACAAAAGATGCTGATGCCACTTGTTTCAGGAGCCTCTTTTCTTGCTTTCTCCCACAGGCAGGACAATCCAGCAGCTTTCACAGAAGGAGTCACATGAGGTAGCTGCCTCACGGAAACCACATCCAAAATTCTCACCAGCCACAGGCTGACCATGACACCGAGGCTGAACCTACCTCAGGCCACCAGATCGTCAGCACTGACCAACAGCCTGGTCACGGGCTCCTTGCCTCCATTTACATTTACATTTCCAGACTAATCCAAGATTAAAGGCAAAGAAGGGATGAGCGGTAGGTCACATGGCATGAGAAAAGCAGAAGCATCTTCACAACTAAAAAGCGGAGCTTTCAGCTCTGAGGAACAGAACAGATCACACAGGACAGCAGCACTTATCACACCCACACCCACGCAGATGACTGACCTCTATTAGAGGAGAGCATTTCATAACAAGAGCTCCACTCACACAGCCCACTGTCTGCAGTGAAGGTTTTGCTGCAGCAACAAGGCAGGAGTTGCAGAATCCTTCCTGAAACAGTCATTCTTAAGAGAAGCTGGAGCTCTCGTGACCTCACAAAGTCACCAGATCTTTCTCTCTAAGGGGAAACTACCTCTAAAGCCAAAGAAGCACTGATTACTTGATCACCAAACATGCTTTACTTGCTTGAAACTCCCATTGTGTACTTTTTATTCCCTGGAATGAAAAAGAAAAGCTGCCTTCCTCAACCATCGTATTTCCAGTGATCAAGAACTTCATGGCATTTTGTACATTCTGGATGGATTAGCACCTGTGCTGCTTCTTGGTACCTGAGCTGAGGTGGTGGCAGACCACCATTGGAGGCCCATCTGCCCCTCACTGCCCTCAAAAATCAACCAAGAGAAACCATTAAGTGAAACTCCTTCAGAATTTAAAGGTAGTATTTAATTGCCTGGGCTTCTGGTACTACTGCCAGGAAGACAATGAAGTCTTGAATTTTCTCTCTGCCAAATGCTGCTTAAAGCAAACTTTATATTATGATTTTAGATAATCTAGCCATATTTGTTTACAAAGTGTCTTAATCCTGTTTAGTTCTCAAATAATTCTCAATTACTCACACGTGACAAAGTCTCATCTTAAACACAAACAAAAAACAACCTCACCTTTCTCTGTGAAGTAAGAAGGAAAGCCTGAAAGAGCTTAATTGCCTCCTGAAGCCTCAACAGTATACCTGTTTTCCCCCTAAATTTTACTGAATCACTACAAAGTAGAAGCGTACTATTCTTTTAAAAGAAGTAACACTTCCAAAGTGACAATGCCAAACTCCTTAAGTTTTCTGCCAACTGCTTCCAAGGCACTTCAAATACAAAGACTAAAAATCTTTCACAATTCTTGAGCTTCCTTGCAGTTTTATGGCTTCACTACCACATTAGCCAGAGTAAAAGAACCTGAATTACAAAATTAAAAGAAGACCCCAGAGGTGAAACAAATGAAGTTATTTTGCAGGACTACTGTCTACTTAAGAACACAGCTGTGAAGCAGCAGAAGTGTTGTGCTTTGCTACAGAATGTTTGAAAAAATTAACAAACATCCCAGCATGTCAAAAATAATTTGTGGAGAATTAGGCAAAGTGACCACGACATTCCCACAGCTTTTCTTCTAAAGGGCTAAGCCTGATAAGGCTTGACTGCAACAAGCTCTGTAATGCAGGTGAAACTCATCCTGTCAGCACTGCAGAACCAAATGCAGGCATTCCTGCTGATGCTGCACAGCCAGAGGGAGCTGCACTGATTGTACAGCACAGGTTCTCATCGCTTCCAGCCTCCCCTCAATCGGCACTTTGGCAATTCCTTCGGCTTCACTTCGCACAATCATTTCACTTGGCCGAGTTCCTCCATAGAAATTACAATACTGCAAAGTGAGACTTCAGCAATATCCCCAGGACAAGCTGATAACAAACACAAAGACCTGAGATAGCCTGGATCAGATCCATGGTGTGTTTCATAAACAGCAAAGTCTTCTCCTGCCCCCTTCAAGAGCAAGGTGTGCTGTGCCTTCACAGGAACCTCCCTGCCCAGAGCTTCCCGTAGCTCTTCTCTGTCCTGCCTGGTTCTGCTCCGTCTTTGCTTTGTTAATTGTGGTGGCAATTCAGATTAACCCTTCAGGTTAATCCCGAGGTGAGTCTGGCCACCAAGAGGTGCCACATTTTCCTTTCAGCTTCATTTGCTGGTAATTACAAAGTGATCTGTAAGATTTGGAAAATACAAGTAAGGAGAAACACTGCATTTAATACCAGCTGTGCAGTTGGATGATTTAAGTCTTGGATCCTGGGACAGGATTTAAAGCCATTTTCAGTTGCTTTCTTTCCAAAACCTCTTGAAAACGATTTGATACTAGTCTGAGAAAAGGCACATTCTCACTGCTCAGCTGCCTACAGTTTGCTTTTTGTATGACCTGTATGACTAGAGAGCTCTGCGCTACAGCTAAGCCAACATTATGCTATAAAAACTTTTGCATAATTTCCCAGGGTTGTTAATGCAGTAGTTAAGACTCCCAGCATTGCTGACACATGGCATTGCCTCCATCCAGATGCCATCAGCAGTTTTAAACATCTTCAGATAAGATCAAATTAACTGTGCTTAAAAACCACGACCAAATTAACCCACTTGCAGGCTCAAATTTTGTTCATTCCCTTTTGATATTAAAAAAGTGAAAAACTGACAGCTCTATTCCTCTAAAACAAAATACAGTGGAGGATCACAGAATAAACTGATCATCATAGGAGACATCACTGCAGGATAACTCAAATGCCTGGAAAATTGTCATGAGAAGGTACGAGTATCAAATCAATGTGAGAGAAATTGCAATGTGGATTTGTGATCCCCAGTAGACTGGTAAAATCAGGGTAAACCAGACACGTTACTACAGAAAACAAGGTTTTAAACAATTTCAGAATCTTCTTGTGTGTCCTTGCTTTACTTCCCACTTGGCTGCACTAAAGTACGACACCTCTTCTCCCTTCTTGGGGCCCAGTCCCTCAGAAGCTTCCTTCTGCTATTTCAAAAGAGCCCTTAGAAAAGTAATTCCTGATTGCATTTAACTGCATTATCTTCATTATATAATGACAGTCAACACTTACATAAATCATCAGTTTTTGTGAGCAAATGAAATGCTACAGCTCCTTGTAAAACCCTGATTACAGGTTTTGCTGCTCCGTCCTAAACCTTCCTTTGAAACTGTTACCCAGAGCTTGCTGTTCTTGTTCAGATGTTTTAGGATCTCGAAGGTTGGCAGAACCAAAGTTTAGCAGAAGCCAGCAGAAACACATGAACTGACACAACGAAAATACCCAGTCACAAAATGCCACAGTTTTTATATGCTGGGTTCATTACACCTAGGGGGAAAGGTTCAAAGTAGTTACTCAAACACAGCTCTCTGGAGCAGCAGATCAAGGCAACAAGACTTGTGTAACAGCACTTTGAGGTCGGCCTGTTTTGTGAGGAAGGTGTTGGACCAGATGACTGTTACAGGTCCTGTCCAACCTTAACAATTCTGTGATTCTATACTCAGGATGTGACAGACACACTACAAGTTCAGCTCCAAATACCCTTCACCTTTTGCTGAGCTATGAATGCCAAGATTTTTACTCTTAGCTGCTCAGTAAGTAAAATTGAGAATCATCACAAGAACACACACACTTTTCCTGGGGCAGTGGTAGTGACAACTGTCTCCTAAAGGGTTTTCTGCTGATTTATGGCTGCTAACCCCAAGGTTGCTCTGTCTGACCCTAAAAAACAAGCACCAGAAAAGCCTCCCGAAACACCCTGCTATGCAGCTACTGTGAAAGGAGTTAAAGCAAACACTACAGCCAGAGACACACAACTCACCAGCCATCCTTTATCTGTCCTTACATTTGAGTAGATCTGGTAAGATTTTAGCAGAAAACCATCCTTCTGTTTGTCAGGATGCCCAGAGTAAGATCAAGGGAGCCTATCCCAAAAGCTCTACTTACGGATGGGGTTTCATTTCTATGTAGTTCTTGGGAATGAAGCCATCTTTTCCATTGAGTTCTGCCTTGTACCAATTCTGATCGCATTCTTCATTCAAAACCTGAAGGAAGGAAGCAAACGAAAATTAAGCTTGAGATACATTCAAGATACAAGCAAAACCAACAAAGGTACCAGGTTATTCCTCCCATTTGTGTAGAGCAGTTTTAATAAAGTTAAACACATTCAAACAGCAAATGTAGATGAACAAAATTCCTTCTTTTTATTTTTTAAGGGGATACTTTTCCTGCTGTAATTTTAAACATGAATGAAACATCAGGAGTCACAAGAGAGGAGCCACATGAAAACGTAGTTTTAAAAAGCACAAATTGATACTTCAAAGTATACTTGCTCTAAAAACTTCGATGCTTTATTTTCATTGAATTTCTGTCAACTGGTATGGTGCAATAGGCAAGCCTGGTACACTGACTGAAAGCAGTCCCTCCAATATTGTATTATGTTCTGTAAGTAAAAGCATGCTACTGTTTGAAACTACCTCTCCTCAAGATGATTTTATTTTGTGCTGGAAGTAAACACCTCAGAGAACCTGCCCCCTTCCCTTTAAGATTAAACACCACAACTACACTTTTCCTTGAGCACTTTCATTTCTTCTCAGCTTTCTCAGGAGGATACAACAAAAAGCTAGATCTGAGTTAAAAAAATAAAAACTTAAAGCCTCAAGTCACAAAAGTATCACATGATTAGCATCGCCTCAGTGCAGGAAGATGAGGAAATGCAAAGAGAAAGAAACATGAATGCAGATCCAGACATCACATACTACACACACAGAGCTATGGTGAAGATATCCACCAAACCCTCAAATGAACTCTTTTGCTATGCCATTATGTTTCTTTATTTCAAGGGTGGCGAGAGGAAATTTAAAAAAAAATAAAAAGAGAAAGTAAAAGCAAAGAAGAATTTGCAAGTGCATGTCTTATACTTACAGCTGATGGGAGTGCTTCAGAAAATTTAAGATCAGTGCTTGCTCACCAACACCCTAAATCTGCCTCACTGCTGACTGTATGACAGAGAAAAACCTCAAAACCTACTGAAATGAAATGTGGCAAAGGAAAGAGGGAGCGAAAGGTGAACGTCCTCAGCGAGTTACAGTGGGTAATAGTTACTTGGATGTTCCTTAGCTCCCAAGGGAAGAGGCTGATGGGATGTACATTCCCTGAGTGCCAGCATGTCCACTGGGGAACTAGCACAGCAGCAGGGCCTCATCTACAGAACTTCAGGTGAGAAAATATATCCATCTTTACGGCCCATTTCAGGATATTTTCAGCTGAAGAGACTTTAACACTTAAAAGATCCTAAGTGTTTTCATATGGATGAAAACATTCAAGCTTTCTTTTGTGCAGTTACTACTTTGGGCTGCCATGCATTTATTTACAAGCACCATTCCAGCATGCACAGCAGAGTTCAGTCATTTAGCTGGGATAATCTGAGCACAGGTCATGAGCAGTTCAAGCGTGGCTCTGTTACAGGCTCTGAGGTAAGAGCTCACACATGGAGCTGCCCTGGATCAGCTGATGTCTGCTGGACTGCCTTGGAGCTGTGGGACAGCGATCTGGGCAGGGCCCGATTGCTCCTCAGCATGAAATACAGGGAGAGACACCAGCAGCAGTTCTGGGATACTGGACAGCGACGACAGAGATCAAAAACGGGTGTGTAAAAAAGTGAATTACACAGAGACCAGGGAGGGCACAAGCTGAAGCCCAGATATATAACTCAGACATATGAAGATTTCAGCACACAGCTTCCAAGAATCAGTAATTTGGGGCTGTTCTGCAACTCAAGCTGCCTTCACTAGAGTCCTGCACAATATAACACAACTCAAACAAAACACATTTTAATATCATTTCTAATAAACCAAATCTTACACAATGGTGTGCATTCCTTTATCAGAGACACCCCCCATGAGCTTTGATAAGCTCATGTGCTACAGACTTGTTTCATCACCATCAGAGAGCAGTTAAGTGATCTGGCAGTCTGTTCTTTTTCCAGAAAGAACAGGTAAACTGTAGTTTCACCTGAAGGGCACTGCCACAGTTTTGTGGGTTTGGCAGTAGGTATTAAAAAATTATCAGAAATTCTAATGCCCAAATGTAAATTATTTTAATGAGTTTTATCTTGCTCTGAAGATATGCTAATAGATTTGGAGGAGCCAAATCACATCGGGCTTGGGGTACTCATTAATGCCTGGCCTGAAGCCAAATGCCAGCGAGGGAGCAGTGCTGAGGGATGCATTAAGTTTTGTGACCGGAGTGAAAAATAGCTGATTAAAGGCAGGGTAAGGTAACTGCCTACATATCTACACGTCCAACCTGTTCAGGGGACTTCTCCTGTAGTGATGAGCCCTTCACAGCTCCCCTCCCAGCGGCTTTGTTTGCTCCCAGGACCTTTTCCTGCCTCACACCCAGCCTGAGTTATCTGCGCAGCCCGTTGTCCTTTCTAGGATCATTTTAACGAGCTGTCACAGCTCCATTCACACCCTGGAAGGCAGCCAAAGATCCATGCCCTGTGTTATGGACCAGAGAGCTCATACACACACACTCACTCAGTAAACACCCCTGGGTTCCCCTTTCTGGCTCTTCCAGAGAGAACAGAACACACTGTTTTCTGTCCAAAGCTCCATGTTCCCATATCATTTCAGCAGGAGTCATCTCCACAACACAGATCTACAAAATCATTTTTTCTGACAGTGTCAGACACCCCTGGAGCTGCTCCCAATGCTTAGCCAAGCGAAGCTGACTTGTACTGAAGGGCCTTAAACTCAGGACAACTTTGCAGCCACATGCACAAGGCTGGAATTCTGGTAGCTCCTATGAAGTTATGGAGCTATTATCATGAAAACGCAGAATAGTCCTGTAAAATTTCAGCTTTCAAAAAAAAATATGCCACTAACATCTTTTAGTGAAATGTAACTAAAAAGTAAGTCAGGAGCACACACAGGAATTTTGTGCATTGACATATCTGCCTTTGATGTTTACATCTGACACCGCTCTCTTATTTTAAATCATAAATCCACTGAAATGAAAGAACTGGCTTTAAGTAATGAAACCATTTTACTGCAAAACGTTTTATGAAAAGCATCCAGTAAATCCATCTATTCTATACCTCCGAGTGATTTCCAGATAATAAATCATATTAAAATTTATCATCTGGATATTAAAACACAGTGCTATGCCTCTAAGAAAAATAATGATTCTTAACCGAACCACAGTAAGATTTCCCTGGACTTACCAAAGCCGCAAAATTTAATCTAAGTACACATGCATCACTGGATTTTGCTTTGAATAATTCGCCAACTACAAAACGAAAACACAGATAAATTAAGTAACAAAATGAAAGTTTAAAGATTCACTGCTCCAAACTGGACAGCCTTCAAGGTCTGCAAAAAATCTGGAACACTTTTTTCGCTCAGCTGTTCAAAACTGCTGCTCTTTGGGTAGGTCAAAACCTAAAGCGTTCCTCTGCATCCAATCCCATGGCTGCCATGGATCTAATCAGGTCTGTGCCAGAGTGACTCTTCCTTTCACACTGGGGCATCTGTGCCTGAGAGGAGGAAGGAGGAAGGATATTTTTATCCCCTCCATTTGAAGCCATGCTGCCATGTGATGTCCTCAGCCCGCAGTCAGCCCTGGTTTACAGTAAGAGTGGCTCAACTGCGCCCGGCAGTTTCCCAGTTTGATAACAGCTCTTATCAACAAAAGCCCATCTGTTCCCATGGAAATGGAGAAGAGGCACCGCGGAAGAGTTGCGCAGCAAGGCTGTTCCCAAGTTTTAGCTAGAACAGTTCACACACAGCAACCATCCCCAGCCACGTTCAATTCCATACCTAGAGAGTATTTCCAAGCACACCCTGAGGAATTGTACACCAGTCTCAAACCTCTCAAAACCAAACCACTTTCAGGCACTAAATTGGAACATAACAAGCAGATCTGGCTCAGCTGTCAAGCTGACACCCATATGCAAACATGAAACTAAATATAATGCCTTGAATGTTATGTGCTGTGAATTTAGCCAAATTAATCTGCATGCTTCAGTTTTGGAGAGACAAACCCCAAAAAGCATATTCAGAGAGGGCTCTGAGTTTTGACTGAAGCTCCTCTTTTCCCTGAACTCCAAGGTTTTGCGATTCTTGCTGTGCTAACTGAAACACGAAGTGTACCACAACTGCTGCAGGAGCACCTGTTATTGCCAATGTGGTTTTTCTCCTCCACAAAGTCACACTGACAATGCCACAAAGAAAACAATGCAGTATATTAAAAACATTCCCATAGTCTGAAGAATCCAAGGAAAGCACCCACGACACTCAAACTAAGGCAGGAATTAGAATTTACTAAGTGAACAAATGTTTCAAAGGCAGCAATTCTGCAACTGAATTTCTAAGAAATTACCTGTCCCAGGATGTAATGGCCCTTGGGAGGAGGGTTCTCACCCTCAGCAGAGGTGCTTTAACACAGATTTTAATTTCAGAGAAAAATGGCTCCTTTTCTGCTCTGAGAATTACAAACTAGATATAAACCAGGAAGAAGAAACTGCTTCAAGGGAAACGATGTCTGGATTCAACAAAGCTAGTTCACCACAGCCCAATAAAAATTTTTTGTTCTCTGCAAATTAATTGTAAATGGCACCACAGGATATTCAAATTCATCTCTTCAGGGTTTCGCAAAGACAACCCAAGACATGGCCTGGTCACCTGCAGCTCCTGTCTCATCCTTGTGTTGAACAAATGAATCCTCCTCCCTCTGGCTGCACATCACCAAGGTGGCTGTGAGGCAGGAATGGCATCTTAAGGAAACCTGGGGCAATCTGCACATCAAAATGGCACTGTGACTCAGACCAGGCCAAATCAATTTTTCTTTTCTTGATTTACTCATCACACACAGTACAGTTAATTTTAACTGCAAACTTTCAATGCAAAAAGAGGCACTGGACAATTAGGGTGACTCAAGCCCATATAACTTCTACAATATTTTAGCCTTTTCCTTAAATTCAATTTATCATGATAATACATAGGAAATGCGAAATATCCACATTTTTCAGAACAAAGCCTGAAGTACCACGTTTGGACATGCTTTAAGAAGACTATGCATACTTGGTCTCTAGGTAGATATAAAAAGCTGTGGAAATGCCTAACAACCACCGAGCAAATATTACCGAAAACAGCCAGAGAAAGACTGTATCTTAAATTGCACTCAACTACCAAGTATTATAATACCTAAATAATGGATGTAGATTGCACTATAATGCAGTAATGTGTTATGGATACAGGTTTTCATTCTCGCTCGCCCCAATTCCCATTATCACTATAGAAACACTTCTTCCACCCACAGCTTTTTAAAGGCACAAGAAGAGCACAAAATACAAACTCAAAAGAAAGTAATTTCAGAAATTCTCCCCACCACAACGAAGTCCAGGGGTCTTTCTTCCCCACTCCTCAGTGGTGCTTTTGTCAGAAGCCTTATCTGAAATTACACTGCTGCTACAACACACACAGACTTTGCACACCCACAGCCTTTACCACAACAGCCAAACAGCTGGAAGCAGGAGTCCAGAAGAGGAAATTTTGAAGCTTTTCAAAGCAGAAGGCTGATGTCTGGGTTACCAACTGCTGTCTTTAGTTTCTTTGGGAAAAAAATTATGTCTAAGTTATTTCCATTCATCTTGAATGAACCTGGAAATTCCTCCAAAGTAAAATACATTACAAAGTTGAGAGAAAACAAACCAACAATATAGTCACAGGACAAGGCCGCTCTCGGATTTAAGCTTCTCTTTCCAAACCCTAAATAATATTGTCCTCCATATCTGCTGCACAAAACTACTCACCACTGGAGGTTTGTGCAATATAAACATTTATAGATAAATTCAGGATTACCCTAAACTTCTGAAATGGTTGATGGGGAGAAGCAGCTGGGTAAGATTACAGGAAATGATGTTATTTTTAACTGCATGAGATAACGACAAGTTGTCACTACAATTTCATACAGTATTTCACTATGCAAAACTCAAATCCGTAGGAGCACTGACTAAAGTGGTCAAGAAATCCACAGTTGCACTGGCTGGCAGCACAGTAAAATCTATTGTAACAAAGAAAAGTCCAAAGAGAGGACTGGAGCAAGGAATTTGCATTCAAACTTTTACAAAACCACCTTTGATATTTTTTTGTAGGTAACACAAGAATACTTGAGACAACTTTATGTTAGCTGAGGCACAATCAAGTCTAGCCACAAGGGCAGAACTCAGTACAGACTAACTCACCCTGCCTCTCAGGCCTTGCCAGTCTGGTACTACCACCTCCCCTCTGGCAAAAGTCTTCAGTTGTGAAGAGTTATTTATTTAAGATAACAGGAAAAAAAAAGAAGTAAAAAAAGAACAATCTAGACAACAATTCTCTTTCCCTATGGCTCATCGTTTTTGGTTTACATAGCATAAAGATGGGAGGAAAAACCCCAGTATTTTAAAGTATACTGCAGTGAGCTCCAAAATGTCTAATGGAGATGCTGGATGGAGTCAATAAAAGTTCAAGAAACTTTGCCACAGGTCTTGCATTCCTTCTGTGTAGGAAGTTTCCACTAGCACAAACACATGGAGGTAAAATGATAACAAATGTGCCAGTTCTGCCTCTGCTCTTGTGGTGGATAGAGAGATGTCAGCCTCAGTGCCGACACAATTCCCTTCAAATTAATCCTCCCACCATTACCACCTGTATAAAGGATAAGCTGTAGATACCACAAATAGCCTATTTCCAAAAAGATTGATAGAAAATCTCCCTAACAGAAAGCATGGCAGCCTGCAGCAAAAAAATCAGTATTAGTGATTTTAAAATTCAAACAAAAATAGCTTTACAGAGCTTGAAGTAGCTACAGCTCACATTCTAATTAGGCTTCCCACATCTCAAAGACCCCCAAGTGTTTCCAAAACAGCAGGGACTCTCAGAAGTGAGATTCACTTTATGTTCAGCAACTTTAATGGTACTTAAGCTAACACTAATTTTGACAAACTTCGTATTATAAGGACTACTTCAACATTTGATGCTGCAAGGAATGCACAGTCTCATCTCAGTGCCTGATCAAAATGGAGTGCAAACCAGTAAAAAGCTTGTTAGCACAGCCTGAGCTCCACAGCTTGGCTTGAACATGTGGAGAGCAGAATGCTCAGGGATTCACAAGAGCAGTTTCTTAAAAAGAGGAAGGGGAGTGTTGTTTTCCCCCAACAGGCCAAGGGTTAGTTTACAGTCACTAAAGACCAGGATCAGCTGCCTTTTATAACGAGCTGTAGTGCTCAGGATGTTATCACGGAAACAGAAGACAAAACATCCTTCCTTAATCTCAAACCCAATCCAGACCAAATTTGGAAGCCCTGAAGAGCACAGCATTTGGTCGGCTTTCTGTTGTGCAGTGTGAATTAATTCACTCAGGTACTACTAGGGATGGGCATTTGCTTGCGAATGAGTTATTCACTGAGGTTTTATTTAGCATTGCTTAATTTAGGATTAAACGGGGTCCCAGAAAAACCACCATTGGTGAAGCACAAACTGAAGAACAGGTCACGTGCTGAAGCCTAGAGAGCTCTGTGCCATCCTCCCTCTTTTACTGAGGAAATAAAACAGCCTTGAATTCTGAGTACAAACCTGCTCTGTCTGGGAAAGGTTCAAAATGCAAAACTAGACCCCAAAATAACCCAAATGTATATATGCACATACCTACATAAAGAACAGAGCACGCATTGCCTTAAGCACCTAAATAAACCCTCAATTTTGAGAAGAAAAATTTTGAAAGAAGTCTTTTTACCTCCTGGTCAGAGTAAGGTCTCCTGGTTTCTATTCCTATATCTGCTGCCTACACCAGTGCTATAAATTCCAGGCCATCTTACAAGGGCTCTTTCAAGCAGCAACTTCAAGTTTAGCAATACGGACACCAAGCATAAAACATCTGTTATTGTGTGCTCTAGACTATTTATCCAAGTACAACCAAACTACAACCTTTCAGGCCTTTAATGAAATTGTGAGGCTTTTGTAAGAGCTCTTGGCACAAGCTCTGAGGAATGAAGGTTGAAAGTCACTAACAGAAAATAATAAAAAAGAGCTATCAAACATTCCAATGAGAGTGTTTCAGAATTGTTCTAGAACTTAACAGAGAAACAGCAGAAGTATCAGCAGTGGGCTTGTGGCAGTTTGCAAGCACATTGAAATTATACATTTCCCACTTTCTGCACTTCTCTCATTGTGCTGGCTCTGTTGTAAGCCAAGACTTGATAGTGTGTCTCAAACAAAAACTGAAAAAGGTAATGAAGAACAAGCAATCATAGCATGTGCTTGTTCTTCTAGAGCTTTACAATACAAATGAAGCTGGTCACTACAGTAAAATTGGAAATACCCTGGGGAAATACACATGCCTGACAGCCCATAGGTCAGACATTCACTGCTTGCAAAATCCATTCGTAACCTGCTTTGCATAACAATTTTACTTGAATACCCAGCAGTTCCTACTTCTATTTGCATGTGTCCTACTTTGTTCTGCTATCTCTCACTAAAATGCACTGCTGGAGAATGCATTTCTCACCATCCCAGGAGGAATCAGATACACCTGTCCCAGAGACAGGGACAATTCCTCTGACCAGAAGGCAGAGCTCTTGGCTGACAGTCCCACATGTTTCCTTTGAAAACACCACAGTCAGAAACCAAAGCATTCACTAGAGGACAAAGGAAGGTTTGCACGAAGCACAGGATAGTGCACCAGTAACAACCAGCCCTTGATCACCTCATGCTTGGTACCTCAAACCTCTACAGATATAAAATCCCCAAAATTCCTCTGTCAAGAGTGAAAGGTAAAAAATGCTGTAATTAGGACAGTTGTCCTTTCTGTTTCAAATGGAGGGTGTGTACCATTACCTCTGCTACACTTTGCTGCCCAAGAAACCACCAAACCCAACACTCCACGCCAGTACTTTCACTCTTAATTACTGCTTTTCGTAGCGCACAAACTCAACAATTTACCTATCACTTTTATCACATAGGAACACCTATTTGTGGAGTGACATCCAGCAAGTGCTTCATGTAGGACATTCTCCATCACAACCATTCTAATGCTTATACACAACAGAGGTGCTGTGATGTACAGAAGAAACAGCAGGTTAAAGTCCAACAGGATGTGTTAAGGGAGACAAACTAATTAGGAACACTCGGCATCCTGCAAAAATATCACACCACATAAAGCACCTCAACCCCACAGTGCTGGAAAAGCTGGGTGGGAGGAACAATGATTATTAGTGGGACAACCTGGACTTAATCTTTGATCAGAAATTTAGGGTATGTGACCAGACGGCAGTTTTGCAGCAGGCTTGTGGACATCAAACTACAGTGCTCCCCAGCTATAGCCTTACATGCACCGACTGGAAAGAATTACTTTGCATGATGGGCAGGTATTACAGCCCTGTCTGTACAGCTCAATATGAGGTGACATCACTTTGATTTCAACCAATTTTCCACTGTAATGTTTGGGGTATTTTCAGAGGAACTGATACCAAGTGAGTTATCCCCTATCCAGCATTGGTGCAGCTGATCATTTCTGCCTACGACTCTGACAGTTCACTGATCCTTGTTGAACATCTTCCTGTTTTCACATGTCTTCAAACCATCATGACAAGAGGTGTCACCTAAATGAGGTCACTCGGCTTGTAAAACAGACTGACAGCAGCAGTGGACAGAGTTCAAGAAGCATTTGGACCCTGCCCTCAGGCACATGCTGTGACTCTTGGAGTTGTCCCCTGCAGGGTCAGGAGCTGGACTTGATGATCCCTGTGGGTCCCTTCCAACTCAGGATATTCTATGATTCTATGACAGGATTGATAACCCAGGATGCACTGGTAAGTCTGAGTGACTAATAACCTGATGTACTTTGAAAACCTGGAAAAAGTTAAAAGAAAAAACGTACATGCCTTGCACTGACAACCAGACAATTTGGTGAGGAGCAAGCCACATACCAACGCTGCCTGCTACAAAGCAAAACTGAAGGAAAAAAATGTAAAGGTTGTCCAAAACCCAATTATGTTTCCGTGGGAAGTACAATTAGAAACATTATCTGCTGCATTTTAAAACACACTGAGAAAAGATACAACCCCATAAAGGCCTTAAAAAAAAAACTTAGAAGAGTTCAAAGTACCAACTTGCAGTTTTTGCGTCTAAAGGAAGCAAATTAACTTGAGCTGCAGCTGCTCTGTTTTTTTCCAGTGAAAAAGCTATTGCAAACACATGAGCAAAGGGTCCAACATGTTTCCGAAGATTAAAAAAGGCAGCTTTCTGCTATTAAAGCCAGTAATGTAGGTAAGAGGAGGGTCAAAAAAGGCTTTCAGGACAACTGGCATACATTTACAAGACAGATAACCTTTAAATTTTTTTTCTCTAAATGCATGGTTTTGTCTAAGATGTTTTATTACAGTATTCAGTACACATTCATTTTACACTGCAGACAAGTTAACAGAGCAATAAAAACCTTAACTTTGCTTCATCTGGTTTTAAAATTTAAAAGCTTTAGGATTTTACTAGCATAGATTCTTTTTTAATATTGATTGCTTAATATATTATAGCATTGTAAATTTGACAGAATGTGAAACAGTCTTACTCAGCTCTTTGTAAGAAAGATTCCAGGAATTATATTTAACAACTAATTATCTACAGGACAAAGTTTCCTAGGTTAATTACACACGATAGGGCATACTGAAAAATGTATTTGAAAAAAAACTATGCAACACTGTAGTTATTCTGATATTATTGAACTTTTGTACATCTCTTACTGATGGTCCTCAGAATCCACAGTTAAGTCATGCCTTGAAAGGCACAAAAACTTATTCTACTAAACACAGAGCTATAAGCCAAAATCCAGTTGATTTAAGCCTTTATTCAGGAATAAGGATATTTGCAGGCATCTCTCACCACAGTCAGCAATCAAACTGTTAATACTGATACTGCACACATCCTGACCTTGGAATTAACCACCTTACTTGGGAATTCATACTTCTGAGCAGGAATTCCTACCCAGCTACAAACTCAGAGGGCACACTCTCAGTTTGGGGTGGCTCCAAGTTTGGCAGCAGCTCTGTGAGCTGGTTTATGCAGTGGCTGCACCCTCCCACCTGTGCTCCCCAAAGTGGCTACAGGCACCTGTTGAGTTCCTCACATCGGAGAACTGATGTGCAGAAGAGTTTAGGGAGGTGCTAAAAGTGCAAAAAGCACCGGGCACAGCTCTGGGAGTGAAGCAACAGAGACGGGAAGGAAAGGAGCAGGGCAGGACTGCTGGAGTGGGCACTGCCATGAAGGAAACACCCTTGTTCCAGTTTCAAAGGACTCAAATTCTCCCCAATTCTTGCAGCAACCCACCCCAAAATGTACACGTGCAAGAACAGCTCCACTTGCTCTAAGATTTAAACACAGCAGATCAGGGGAAGAAAGTGACAAGAATTCAAGAAGGAGAAAGTGAGTAGTCCTGATGGGGGTAACAAAAATTCAGAACTCACTGACTGCAAGTGGGAGGAAGGGTAATAGGGAAGCAGGAGTGAGCGACTCAGCTGAGACCTAGATGTATTTGTGTTTTCTGATGACAGGCTTATTTGGACAAGTGTTAAGACTGTTTTTTTCAAACTGTATACAGGCTGGGACCTTTAATGGATAAATACAGAAAGGAGAGTCAGGTCAGCCATACCTTCATGTCAGCCAGCCAGGTTAAGCTAACTGATCCTGGCAAGACTCATCCAAAGATTTCTGCAGCATACACAGAAAAAACTCAGACTTCATGCATGAAACAGTTCTAAAGTTCAGGTACACACAAGAAATGCTGGTGGGCTCATCCATCACGTCTCTTTTTGTGCTCTGTACTGTCAACAATGACAGCTGCTGGTCCTTCTGACAAGTTTAATTCTTTACAGGTTACATCACCCAGGTGCAGAGCAAAAGTCATCCCTTCCATCCTACTACACATTGTAAAACTGCACACAGGAGAAAGCAGGGCTTTATGGTGTTTGAAATTACATGTTAATACCAGTGCACAAACCTCAAACCTTTTAGACACAGAACGTCAAGAGAGTGCTGATTGCAATAACCTCTCTGCAGCAACTGAACAATCAGAGTTTGACAATCAGTATTTACTAATTTCTTTCACACCTAAGACCCACATGGACTTTTCTGCCAGTCCCCGGGGCATACCCTGCAATTTGCATTTGAAAGTACAGAAGAAGGAAAAGCCCA
The DNA here is from genome assembly GCA_013397055.1 of Pachycephala philippinensis. Classification (NCBI taxonomy): domain Eukaryota; kingdom Metazoa; phylum Chordata; class Aves; order Passeriformes; genus Pachycephala; species Pachycephala philippinensis. The sequence continues at coordinate 183,874 of VWZT01015189.1, forward strand.
CGTTCGACTACCCTGAGACAGCTCTGCCAAATGTCACCACCACCCAGGTCAGGCCCCAGCTGCAAAGGCTCATCATTGGCCAATAAAGCTCAAGTTGCCATTTCCTCTTAGCACCAAAAACGTTTTACAGCCTCAGTGATCTAAGAATAGTTTTATCACCATCTATTCGAACTGCATTTTCCCCAACTTCAAAATACATCCTGACCTCCCCATCCGTGCATTTCAAACCCCATCCTACTGAGAAGAGTGAAATAAATGGTGTTGAAATCTAATTTTGAGATGAAAAATGAAAATTACTTTTAAAAGGACCACACAGGATTTTCTGAACAATTGCTGCAAAGCAACAGTGCCAAGAGATCCTGGGCAGGGTCTGAGAACCCCTCCACAAACTACTGTCAGTCTGTGCAAAGAAGCCTATTGAAATACATACCTATGTCTGCTTCAATATAATAAATATATAATTAAATATATATTTTCCTATTGTTGTTAGGATGGGCAACAGCAGTTGCACCTGCACCTTTGAAAAAGCATAATTTAGCTTTGGCCATAAAATTTCCCAGGCTTATTGATGGAGAACAAAATGATATAAACACTTGTGGGATGGAAAGACAAAGATTTTTATTAAGCCGACTTCACACACAAAATGGAAAAGAATAACTAGTGATAGTTAGACCAGAAAATAGTATTTAAAGTAATCTAAAAAGCCTCATTACTTTTCTACTGTGTTATGAAAAATCATCATCCAATCTCCACACTATACGAGGCGTTCAGATGCAAGGCTTACTGCAGCTGCCTTACACCAACAGACACTACAAATTAAAGACTTGCCTCATCAATCCAGGGCTTCAACAACTCTGTTTGCCAGAATTTTGTGCAGGAGTCTTATGGATATTGTTTACAGAGCCAAGCCCCTGCCTCAAAGGGACTGCAATCTATGCTCTGCTTTGCCAAGAACCAAGTTCAGGGGAGAAAAGAAGAAAAGCTTTGTGTTTGCCACAGGAGGGGTTCACTGTGCTCATTTGAATTATCCTCCCCTTACAACAGAGGAGATATGATTCATATCAAGTGTCAAAGTCAACGAATTCTCAACATCTTTATTTTTCCTTCCACCCTTGACAGCTCCTCACTGAAGTTATTACTGGGGGAGTGTCACAGCAACAGCTCTTACCTCACCATCTATTCCCCTTTCCTCCTCCACTACCCCAAATGGAACAGGCTTGCTATCACTGAGCCAGCTCATGCAATTCTTTATTCTTTGCAATTTCCTACCTCTCATTTGAAAAACAAATACTTCACTGTTATCTAAAAATATATTAAAACATTGCCAGCAACTCAGCACTTAAAGCAAAACAACCATCACCACCCAGTGTGAATGCACAATAGAAGTAGCATTTTTGGTAAGGCAAATTTTTAAGTTCTTGAGAACTGCAAGAAAAATAACTCAAGTTACAAAAAGAAAGGGCTGCTTTGCCATCATGAGACTTGGCCAAATGCACAGCCCCAGGGCAGGAATGGAGACTGCCATCCACGTCAGCTTGTGGTGGCTGATCCAACTCGGATGGGAGCGCACCCTGCACAACTACTTTATATCAAATCAAAGACAACCTTAGCTTAAAAAAAAAAAGAAATACGTCTATCTATCTATATGTAAACTCCCACACAAGCCCAAAAAACCAAGCCAAAACAAAAAAGCCACCAAACAAAAAAAGCACCAAAACAGAAAACCACAACAAAACCAAAACCAGACCTCACCAAACCCTTGTCCAGTTCACAGCACAACGCTACAAATGTCTGTGCTACCACAATACGAGTGATGCTCAACAGAGTGTCCTGTCTGTAAAGCTCAGGCACGTCCCCAAGACAGCGATTCCACATGAGGAGTTTGTGACAGAGCTAAGTTCAGCTTCTCCCTCTATTTTCTTCCCTCCAGCCATTCATTCTTACCCCCACGCTCTGCTGGCCCAAGTGTCTGAGGAGTTAGTCAAGACAGGACAGGGTGAAAGAAAAAAAACCAAACCCAAACATCATTTTCAAGGGCTCAGTTTTCCAACTTGCTCAGTCCCAGTGGAGCTCGGTCACTTGGGTGAATTCTATATCCACAGAACACAGGAATTACAACTAGAGAAGCTCAAGTGGTCTCTGTACTGCACGAAACAATAAGGCCTGATTAGAGTCAGACGCTACAGGCAGTTGGAGTTCCAGGCAGCAACTTCAGTGATGTTCCAGCATTGCAAATTCTCTCAAAACCAGGTGTAACAATATGCACCACTGTACAGAAAGGCACCATTTAGATGACCTATAAAAATAACATACCAAACACAGGAGGAGAAGGAACTTGCTTCTTCCTATCCCAGCTTCAAAGCACTAACACATCTTTTCCCCTTTCTCCAAATGTAGCTTCAGAATGGGAACTGGCAAATATGCTCCATGTTCAAAGATGACCAATAGAATAGTCAGAGCAATATCCAAATGCTTTTAAAAGAATTCCTTACACTATCTAATCTAGAACTCCATCAGTGTAGTACAATAAAATCTCAACTATCCTATGAATCTGTTCAAACATGAGTTACAATAAAAATACCAATCTCTTAAAGACAGAGAATCACATTTGCTTTTCAACTCCCACCATCAGCAGCTGTTTGCTTTCTTTTCATTTCCAGGCCTGAAGAAGCAATACCACTTGTTTCATAATTGATGCCCAAAACTGTGTAGAGAGGACAGAGCTTCCTCCCCAGGTTTCAGACAAAGAGCTCTTGTAATCTTCAAAGTCCACCTGACAATGTTTGTTCAGTAAAACATGTTAGCCCAGTGCAGAAAAGTCTTCTCTGTCACAGACTACAGACTACAGAGTTAAATCCCCACAGTCAGTTAAAAGTGAAACAACTTGCCAGTAACAAGAGTGAAGCTGTAGATAAGGAAAAAACAGGGAATTTTGTCCTCCAATTGAGTTGTCCCTTCTGCATTTCAACTGCCCGGCTATGTATTTTCCAGCATCTTGCATTAACTTCTGAGTTCTTGTAAGGGGATGGGGAGACTCCATGAAGTTTTATATTTTTGTGTGTCAAGCACCGAGACAAAGCCTTGGAAAATCCTAGTTTGTTTCAGAAAAGCTAGTAAATAAAGTAATTCTGACCTATTGGGAACTAAGAATTTCCCAAAATTTTGAACTGTAAAAACCACTACCAATGTTTGGTCATGTGTGAATTGCATCCTTTGTAACTCGAAAGAGTTGATGTACCCATCATTTTACACTGTCTGTTAAGACAAAAAACCCCAAACAAAAATCCCCAACAAACCCCACCAAAAAACGCCCCCAACCAACAAAGTGCATGACTCCATGTAGCAAAGTCTTTGAGTGCTTTATTATTTCAGGATAAAATAAACATTTCATCTGAAGTTTGCAGAACACACCTCAACCACCTTTTTTCACTACATTTCTTGTATCTGTTGAAGAAAGGGTTAAAGCCAGGACATTTTCAAATCTAGAGATTAAGTGTAATGAGATCAGAATAATAAGATTACCATAATCTGCCTCATACACGTAGCTAGGATCAGCCCTAATCTCTTCATTTTGAGACAGATGGAAAAAGCATGAAATCAGAGATAACAGGAGGCCAACTTCCTAGAATCGGCAGCTTTGCAAGGTTCACCATAGCTGTAAGTCAATATTTTGCTAGATTTGTACCTAATTAACCAATTCTAATACAACATATTGGACGGGAGAATCAGGCATCTCTAAATCCGTACTACATAAACAGTAAGTAATACATCAGTGTAATTTTAATATATTGCAGAATATTAAAGACTAATTTACTGAGACTGCAGCCAGTACCATTCCCAGATGCTTTAACTGTAAAGAGTAAAGAGCCAACCGTTTGAAAAACAAAGATCTTAAAACTGCGCATGACCAGGGGCTGGCTGCTCATTGATTTTTCCTATAGGGTGGATAAACACGAAGTAGCAATTTGCATCTGTGACCAGTCTGACACAAAGCAGTCGCAGGAAGGGACAGTTTTAACCTCACTTTAAGACAGAGTATTAAAGAGATGCAGCATGGAACCATCCCTTAACTCTTCTTTCTGCAGGATATAGGCAGGAGGGAGAGGGGAGCTATGAAACAGCCTCAAATATACAAGAGAGGGGTTATGGTGGCTACTGTCCTCCTACCTCGGTGGAAGCTGGCCAAGAATCAACAATAGGCAAACATAAAAAAAGAAAAAAATAAAGAAAAAAATAAAGAAAAAGAAAAGCATGCTGGATTTTAGCACTAAATTGGATCAGGATGATGCCTTAGGATTAAGTAACTCTGTTAAGGGAAACAGAGGTAAGCAAGAAACCATCCAAGGAATTAAAAACAGACTGGTGGCTGTAAGATAAAAGGAAAATGGTTGTTCGAGCAGCTAACAGATCCTAACTTTTTCCCAGAAAAAAACAGCACTATGCTGCAGGACAGAAAATGCCTCAGTCTCTCTAAATCAGATTCTGCAACACGACACCTTTGAGGTTCGATGTGACGGTTTAGCAGCACTTTAAGACAGTTATGCAAAGACCTGAGAAAGGGGGGGAAAAAAAAAAGTGCCACAAGATCCAATCTCTTACTGAGCAGGTTCACCTGTCAGTTCAGCCTAATTACTCCATAACTCTCAGAGCACAGTTCCCATTCATCTGCTCTTGGCCAGTGATTTTACAGCACGTCTTAATTCAGCCTGCTCACACTCTCACAGACCTCGTGATTTTGTATTGTATTATATAGACACAGCCACAATTAGGAATTTGGTCAGTCTCCACACAAAGGTCGCTATTGCCTCAGCCTTGTCTGCACATATGCAGAACTTGCTGCCCCACCTCTTATCTGCTCATTTAAAATGTTAAATTTAACTCTCCTTTGTGGGGGAGACACGCAGATCTGCCATAAGCACTTATCACCCATTTCATTTTGGGATGGCTCCCTGGGGAAAGCCAGAAGAGAAGCCCGATCCCATCAGTTCTGCAGGGCTGCACCAACGATCCCATCCTCACAAAAAGAACAGCAGCACCAATAGTGTCATTTTATCCTCCTGGCAGAGATGAATTTTTGCTATCAGAATCTTAATCCAACTGCATGTAAACAAACCCCTGCTTAAAACAAGACACTTTAATAACTAGATTAGAAATTCAGTTATGCAGCAGCATTGACTAAAATAAAGAGAAATTAATGAAGCTTATCTTTCCCTGTACAAATCAAGGCAATTTCAGTGCATAGAGCCAAACAACATTTTGGCTCATGTAACATTAAGGCATTTAAACCACTAATTTACGACTGAGGAACTGCAATGATATTTACCAGAGATTTGTCACCTGCAGAGTGACGGTTTTAATGAGTGCATTTTTGACTAAGTTTATTTAATGTTTTTACTGACTTATGTCTAGCAACATTTTGAATTGAAGAGGAAAGGAACAGGTACTTAGTCTGGCTGATCTTCAGAGTGAGAGTATTTAAGAGAAAAGGGAACTCTCCTCGTTTTCCTGTAACTGTGAAGCTGTTCCCACTTCCTTGCTGCTAGTGGGACACGTACACACAAGAGGAAGACACTTGCAAATGGTTTCTGATCTGAACGTTGAACATCATCTGACTCATTCCTGTCCCATTTGCATAATGCAAAGCACCCCAAGAGCCTGCAAACCTCTCTGAGTGTAAGTGAACCGGGGGCAGTTTGCACTGCTGGCTCTAGAGCACTAAAGTCACTCACAAACATTTCACAGGATGTCTCCAATCTCACCAAAAGAGGAGAAAGGAGATGCAGCTTTACTGTACAACATTACATGAGCACCAGTGATTTCCCTGCTCATGTAACACGGAATGGGGGAGAAAGAAAGGATAATAAAGAGGCCATTTAATGCAAAAAGATTTTTAGGGGACTTGCTTTTAAAGGCCTGAGAGGGAACATTGCTGTTTCCTTGCACCTATGTTTCAATGGATGGGTGCAGGTCATCAGTCACACTTCAAAAGGCACCAAACAAAAAAACCCAACCTGGTTGGTTTAAAAACAACAACAACAAAAACCCAACCAGGATTATGCTAGTTTTGCACTAATAACCCGAAGTTCAAAGACAGTTCAAACAGTCCATTTTTACAGGCTGTTCAAGTCAGCTCTGGAGGTTGTTAAGAGATGCAACTCTGGTCATTTCCACCTGGTCAGGTTCTACTAAGAGAAAAAGATTTCAAGTACCAAACGTACTGAAAGATCTTTGTTCACCAAAGCCATGAGGAACACTGACTTCAAACTTCTAGGCCTGCAAGAAGCAAACCTTAATGTCAAAAAAAAAATCACCAAGGCAAACACATTAAATAAAAGATATATTTAAAAAACATATAGGAAAAGTGGATTTCAGCGCAGCTAAACAACCTTTCTGAAAATATATTTAATCACAGCTTTGCTTCATAGGTTGTTCTGAGTAATTATTCTAACAGTTTTAAAAGCCAGCAAAACCAAACTGCACCAACTGGTTATGCTCAGTGATCTTTCTAAAATCTATACTTTCCCAAACAACTTGTTTCAGTTACAAATCCTCAATTTCTTTTCCAGGTTTCCTTAGGTCTTTGATCATGAGGCATAGAACTTGTATGTCAAAATTCTTAACACTGTATCTTAAGTAACTTTATTGGGAAGACTTGGACAATCCACTTATCCACCATCAATCCCATCTTTTACACAAGTGCCAATATTCCAGCCTCTCCAGCACAAAGCTTCCTCAGTGCTTTCCCAGGGACTCCTGCCTTTAGCATATGCAAACCTCAACAGGGCAAACACACCAAGTTCTCTAAAAGCAGAGTAGGGTTGGTGTACCAACATCTCATGTTCATCTTCAATCCATGAGAACTTTCAGAAGGAATATATGATTGTTTTCAGGCTGCTACAAGATAATGAACTATTATATTCCAGAAATCTTTTAATGACATTTAAGTTTAGCCTATTTTTGGGTCACAACAGGCCTGAGTCAAAAAGCGATGATTCATTCCTACATTAATCCATTTTTCTTTCTTCTCCAAAGTCATCATTAAATGAAGGTTCAATTAGTGGAGAACCAATAGGATACAGAATGAAACACCCACAATTCTGCACTCATAAGTTTGGAGTAACAAATTCTGGAGTCAGTGGCCTCAATTTAACCATAAAAAGCGCAACAATTTCTGGCCAAACAGGAAAGCTTAGCCTTTTTTCAAAGAGAAAAGAAAAACACCCTCCCACCGGAGCCTGTAAAAATACACATTCCTCAGGAGAGTGAAAAAAGAACATGCTTTGATAATGCTGATGGAGAGAAGAGCTGGAGAGAAGGCCACCTGAACCACAGACACGGAATCAGATGGCAAAGGATAAGGATCATTCCTTTAAAACAACAAAAGCTATCAGAACTAAATAGCCTTTGTCTAAGCCCAAAAAGTAACGCCAGAAGTCATTATGGATGGCAAAAAGTGGAAAGACACCAATAATCTCCTCTTTTGGAAAGGGGGAGGAAAGATGACACTGTACAGCAAGGACCACGTGTGCCAGAGCTGCTGATGGTCTGTGACATCCACTCATGCCAAAACACTGCTCCTACTCTCACTTCAACTGGGAAAGTACAAGGCCCAAGAACTCCAAAGCAAATTTAACTTTCATTCTACCTCAGAAAAAGTCCAAAATCACAGCTGTGGGGGCTTACTGAAAGTAAACTGCTGAATTACACACTGGAAGGGAGGGGAGAGGGGAAAATGAGAAGAATAAAAAAAAAAGAGGGGGCAACATCTGCACATCAAAGTGATGCTTAAAAAAATCCCCTTGTGTAATGAAGTTCCTCTTTCACTTCAGAACTAATAAAACAGCATTTGTTCATGTCCAATTCTATCCATACAAGGAAAATATAGCATTTAAATACAATTTAAACGGTAGAACAGAACTTTGTATCCCTAACAGACTGAGCCTACACTAGTCTCTTGTAGCTCACTATCACATGGATTGGGCTAAGAAACAGTTGTCCAGAGTTACTCACGGTCAGGAAGAAAACCAGTACCCTAATACAGGAATAATTTTTTTTAATTTAGAAAGAGACACTACTTACAGTATCTCAGAGGAACAGAAAATATGAAAGCGATAAACACTGCCTTTTTTTTTTTTAATATAACATACTATTAGAAACACCAGCTATATCTACAATAAAAGTCTGTTGCTGCTCTCTTGGCTTGTGGGCAAAAAGAGAAAGAAAATCAAAGAGTCTCCTTATATGAATAATGCAGAAATGCAGATACTAAATGCCAAAAGCAGTAACTTGCTCCAGAATCTTAAAGTCAAGACAGCTGAGGCACAAAATTCTTTATGGAAAAGATCAGAGATAACTAAAACCATTTCCTAATTAGTGTCTCAAATTAGAAGAATTGTTCCAGGTCAAGAACAAATTAAAACAAGAATAGAACTCGTTATGGCTCCGTTGCAATAACCTGGAAGGGGTATCACAATGCAGGTCACTGACACCCGAGGGTGTATTATTTGACCACAGACTAATTTTAAGCTTCCAAGTACATTATAGCAGCACAGTATCTCCATTGTAAGTCTCAATAAAAGCTAAGGCATTAAAACTCTCCCTTACTGGGAGATTCCAATCAGGAGATCAATGCCTTGACCACAAAAAACTCTCCCCAGGGCCCTGACAAGGGGACAATCGTTCCTACACAACAAAATGGGATTTTCAGGCCATGCATTAGTGTGGATGCATTCAGAGACATTCCCAAAAGTGGAGTTCTGGGAAGACCTCAAGGTGTGGAAGCCAACTCAGGGATGTACTCACCAACCAGGACCAGGCCTTATCTAAAGATTTTAAAATACATATAATGAGATGACAGATGCTGGTTGGTCCCAGCTGCTTTGCAGCAATATTGCCAGTCCACAGCCATAAAACCTCCCTGGAAGTACAGGGAATATCCAATTAAGTTGACTCAGGCAGCTGTTTGGAGGCTGGGCTCTTCTGGCAAAGCTATAAAAACGAAAAGCAATCTTCACCTCAGACCTCCACTTAATCAGTGGCAGGAGAGAACAAAAATATAACTCTGTATAGAGGTCACATGAATCACTCATTGAGATATAAACTGGAATAGTCACAAGGCTTTTCTAGGGTTTATTTGAGCTGCTTCATTTAAAAAACCCAACAACTCACACTTTGGCTACTCATCCCCCCAAATGTGCTCATTAACAACACGAGAACCCCACCCTTGGTGGTTAAAAAGGAAACCAAAGGGTCAGTGTCTGCAGCAGAGGGAGGCTGTGCCACAGGATCCCAGGACTGGCTGCAGCTTCAGGAGTGATCCAAGAAGGTAACAGAGGGGTGAAGTGGCAAAGTTCATCAAGAGAGTGATTAAATGTACTCAAACATCAAAATTCATCAGTTACACTGATAACTTTTAATACTAAAGGGCCAAGTGATAAATGTCAGATTAAATACAATATGCAAAATAACACGTGTGAGGAAAAACACCACCAAAAACCCCAAGGAACTGTAACTGTATGAAGCTAAGGGTTTTAAACTATTACTCCTCAGCAATTATAACACAATTAAAGGGGCAGCAATCTGAAAACAAATGAGATACATCACCTGTTTCTCTTAAGAATGAAACAAAACAAGTATTTTGACACTAAATTTGTGTTAGCCCCTCCATACCCTGAGTACTTACATTTAGCATTTTTTTAGATGGGTTACAATGAACTGAAAGACTTGCAAAAAGAACCAAGATAAAACAAAGTGTGGAATTGGTTTTGGACTATATCAGACTCCCCCAATTTCCTTCGCAGAAAAAAAAAAGCAACAAAGACAAGAAGACATTTGCAAATCAATTCTCCCCATGAGAGGTACAGAGATGTTTTCCTATTGTCTCTTGCAAGGGGAGGGGGAGAGAAGAGGAAAAGAGAAAATCAGTAAAACTCCTAGGTAGCATGTTTCAAATTAAGAAAGTGACTTTATTCCACACAGTACATTTTACACTACGAGGATTTCATGCTGTAATGTACAGATGGATTCAAAAGGGGTTTACAAAAACGCATAGAAGGTGTGGCCATCAATACCCAGGCACAGCCTCCAGCTGAGTGAGTCACTCCAGCCTGACTGAAGGAAGGCAACACCTTCCACAAGGAGGAAGATGATGTCCAGGGCTAAACATCTGACCAATACAGTAGGCACTGGAAGGGTCCATCTAGCCCAGTCTAGAATGGCAAATATTCAGAGTACAGAGAAGAACAGAGGAACAATTTATGTGTAAAGAGTTTTCAATTACTTTTGTGAAAACTGCGTAATTCACTTCAGATGGGAACTGCTCCCAGAACATTGAGAAGAGTGGAATTTACTGCCATAGAAGAAAGTTTAAAGCATAATCCATTAGAAAGGTACAATAAACTGAGTATTATCTGTGGCAACCAACAGTGAGTGGGAGAAAGCTTCCCAATACAGGTAGCTGGCAGCACAGTCCAAGGACCATGTGAAAGGTCAGCTCAGATCTGTCTGTGGGGGCTGAAAAACCTTGGCAAACCCAAGCACACTCCAGGAGTGTTACTTGATCCCTGCCATTAGGACATGAGAGTTAGTTTTCACCCATTTGGATGATGGCCTCTCCCTCCCAGTTAGTAAACTGGGAGGTTTGGGAACCATGAGTGAAGGAAAACAGGTGCTTTTAGAAGATTTTGATTATGTATGGCCCAACTTCTGAGTCTCGACTGCAATCCTGACCAAGAACAGCTAAATCCAGTTAGCATCAAAGCAAACTTAGAAGATTGCATAACAGTATTTTCTTTGTGAGGACTTTAAACTAGGGAGCCCCAAAGGGTTCAGAAAAATACCTTTGGGGGGTAGTTCAGCCACTTCCACAGAATTTCAACCTGCAGCACATCTGAGTCACCCATGGATTGTTTTCAGTAGCTGACCAGCCCGCAGAGCAGCTCTTTTATCAACATATTGCCCTATGTTTAGTAACTTCAGCCTTTTTGGAAAGTTAAAAATAATGTTTTCTTCTCAACAAACAAGCTTTAAGGGGAATTTATTACTCATCATGCAAATAGCATCAACAGTGCCTCTAATCTTACTGCGACATCATGCAGGTGTTTGTAATCCAAACAGAGACAGGTGGACTGAAACAGAAACTTTTCAAAGGAAAGAAAGCTCAACAAAGTTTACAGAAATGTTGGAAGCCTTTTTACTTAGGCCCTTCCATTTTATGTTACCTAAAGAGAGCAAAGGTAACAGCTTGCAAGATTTCCAGACACAAGAAGCTGTAATGGGAAGGGTGGAAGTCAGGAAATGTGGGTCAACTATAATCACTTTGGTCATCTTTATTTTTTGTGACCCTGCAGAGAAAGTTGTTAGTTTCAATCTGAATTTTTCTAGGTAGGAAGGTCGGACTTGATGATCTTAGGGGTCTTTTCCAACTTAGGCAAGTCAACGATTTTAGGGAGAGTCACAAGAGTCTTCAGCTGCCCATCCTGGCAGAGAGCAAGTGATACTCTTAACCTTACAGGCAATTTTCAGGGAAAAAAAATGAGGAATGTATCTCTTCCTGAGTAAAGAGTAAGGAAGTGTCAAGATAGCTTGATGCTGGAATAAAGTTTAAACACCCTGGCACAAATAGTCCAAAGACAAATTCACACAGTTTTTGACAAACTATAGTTTCAGGAGAGGTATGGCAGAGGCATTAGTGCAAAATGTATTTTAAGAAATAGGGTCAGAAGTGAAGGCAAGAAGAAGCAGAAGCACCTTCTGCTTCCTCCATTCCAGTGGTCAGCAGGGAGCTGAACTGCCAGCCCATGCTTGAGCACTGCCAGGGTTAAGGACACATCTTGTTCAAGTACTCTTTGAGGACATGTAAAACATCAGAGAACAAAATTTAGCTGTGAAATATCTGCACAACAGGTTCCCCTGATACAGCCTGGACAAGGCACATTTGTCAAGCTGATGTTCATGTCACCAAAATTCAAGCATTGTTTGAAGGCAAGGTTGGAAAAAAGAACATTTTACATGCCAAATTTCATCTTTAAAAGTGTTCACTGTCCTTGCTGCCACTTTCTCCTCATTTTCCTCCTTGAATTTGGTTCTTCCCTTCTTCTGCAACTGTAGGATGCACATTGAACCCTTGTTTGCCCTCCCCCTCCCAAGAATTTCCCTGATTAGTTGTGCCCCCAGAAGTAGTAAAGATTAGAGCAAAGACCTAAACTGGACAGGAGCTCAGGGAAATACCTCTCAATCAAAAGTGACAGATTTGCCAGAGGTACCCACAAAAGGTACACACTTCTGCAGCTTAAAATCCTATTTATTCTAAAATAAATCCACTTAGACCAGGAATCTAAGCATAGCTCTTTCCAAGCAGACCATAATCTATTGTTAACAGCAGTAAGTAAAAACCAGATCAAATGGTTAAAGTATCATTTTCATATTTATGCTAAAGAAGGGTAGGTAACAAAAGAAGACTCAAAATTTGACTGTACATAAGGACTTACAATGGCAAAACCTACTCAAGCTCAGCAAGAGTTGCAAGAATTCAAAATTTTGTGCCAATTTCTCACAAACCAGAGGGCTGACTAGCTCATACTACAAGTCTTCAGCACTAGCAGAGCTGCTATGATTAGTGGAACCTGCTGGCTCATACATAACTCATGAAGAATTCCCCCCTTTCCTCCCAAGGGAAACAATTTTGCATAAGAGCAGCACTTTTTTTTTCCCCCCCTCCACACGTAAACCTGTAGTTTTAGTACAAGTTAGAGCAAGAAGTAGGTTGGCTCCATGGAGAAAGCATGAATTCCAGAGACAAATTATTTAAATAAGAGGTTTTAGAGACTAACAGTATAATTACAGTTCAGCTGAAGAGAAGGAAAAAAAAAGCTTTCTGCTCTCTCTGCATGAGGTCCAGCTGCAGTGGAGCCAACAGGCAGCTCCCAACACGGCGTGCAGGCTGACACGAACTCATGCAAAGCAGTAAATCCAGCAGGTACAAACAGAATAATTCCACTCTGTTAGTATTCTCTTCTTATATTTTATTTATAAAGGGCAGTAACATTTGAACATCACCATTCTAAATTAATTACTCTATGGTGGCTGACAATCTACTTCCTGGACAGAAATAGCTGTTCCTAGCTTTTGCCTTATTCCACTGTTCTGACCTGTCACCACAGGATCAAAACCCAACTGATTTCATGAATCCCCAATACCAGGACTATTTGTTTTTCACAACCTCAAACAGTTGGAGACAAAAGAATCGAAGATCAGGTACAGAAATTCAAGTGAGCAATCATTCCTGAAGGGGATAAAAAACCTCTTCAGCTCTTAAAAGACATTTAAGACATTTTTAAAATGGGCTTTTAGTCAGTATCTATAGAAAAACACCATTCTTTTTTTAAAGAGAGAAATACAGGCTGAGGAAAATTATGAACACAAGCATTTAAAATGCAAATTTCAGATGCATCTAGTAACTAATCAGGAAGTATTGTAGAATAGCATCTGGGATTCAGGAATATAATAAATACCCTAAAAATAATTTTCATGAGCAGTTTGGGAGACTGTCAGTTCACTTTTTGCTCCATTAGAGCTCAGCTGTACAACCCCGTGTGTTTAGCACATGTCATCATGAAAAAACACATTCTTAAGTTTGTTAAACCAATTCTCACTTGAGTTGTCAGATGGTGGCACCAATCATGCATACAAGCCATGGGAACAAGTTCAGGCTCCACCACAGACATTCTGCTTCACAACGTTTTCTGTTCCATTTGAACACCTACTCCTAGGAGGTGTTACAAGATGTCTTCAAAGCCGAAGGCATGTGCCACTCACACAGTGCTTTAAATACTCAGCAACAGGGCAGAAGCCTCAAAGTGACAAACAAGGACAAGCCCGAGGCTTGACAGATTGAAATGGACAATGCTGCTGGTCTGTCTAAAAATATTTGGCTATTTGAGGGAAAGAAACAACTTTCACCAGCATTTCCCAATGTAGAAAATGAAAACAAACCCAACCCACCCCAAAAATCATAGGAAGTATTCTCCTATCCTATTTTCCCTCCCAAGGCCCAAAGCATCCAAAAACCACATTTATTTCCAAGTGTATATTGATTATTCCAGTCACTGGTGCTTGCCCAGCCTGGGAGATAACTTAACTGCCACTGCAGGGCCAGCAAAGGAAATGAAGGAGCTGTGGGATAAAGCTGCAGATAAGAACTCGAGTATCAAACTGCTGCAGTATCAGGCTCCTGATCTGCCTCGAAATGCAGAACACACACAAGTCACCTACTCATTTGCATTTTGAATCTAACACAATTTTCAGAGAAAACTGGAAATGATAGAGATCAAAGGCAGCTTTCCTAGCAAAATGCTAAATGAAGCAAGTAAAAAAATAAAACACTTGGACCTAGTGCCTCTTTTCACCAGTGCCCCAGTGAAACTGATAACTACACAAATGCTCCATTTCTAAGGCTGTAAGACTGGGAACCAGAGAAAGAACAAACGCATTCCCTTGGTCACTTTACTATATAAATATTCCATTCCCAAGTCATAGCTTCATCTCCCTGGCTAGGACCCATCCCAGTAGCACTGAAAAAAGTGAGGGCAGGGGGAAGAAGGGAAGATAGGCTTATCCTCTGTACACCTTGGTAATAAAGAGTAGCTGCTCAGACATCAACTAACACAGCAAAGTATTCATCCAGAGTCCTGTGTGAGTTTTGTAATTCACACTGAATCCCTCAGTGGGGTTATCATTACTCCAGCCACCTCGAGGTCAGCTTGGCTGTAGCTAGAGAAGATCCAGTCTCTTCTCTTGGTCACACAGTGCAGACAAACCCACAGACCTGACAGACACCTCAGGTCTCACTGCTGCACCAACCCTCTGCTGTCACCCCTGGAAAGGACATTCTGCAATTCAACACCACACACCAGAAGGAAGGGGATGCCACAGAGACACACAGGAAAAACTCAAACAAAACTCATCCCCACTAGGTCCCGTCTGCTGTCGAATCCTTTGCTGATGTCCACTATGTGAATGGCTTTAAATGTGCTTTTTTGGGGGAGGTGGGGGTGTGTGTGTAGGTGTGGTTTTTGGATTTTTAAAGTTGTTTGTTGTTATGGTTCTAAGATCAGCTTTGATTCTTCAAACCTTTTAAAACGCATATAAATAGAATTATTAAAAATTTAGCAAAGGTTTTAATTCAGGGATAAACAGCAAGTATGGAAATCTGCCATCTTCAGTAGAATAACTTTATTATAACACTTCAGTCTCACAGCAATTGTGAAAATGTCCAAACATTATCTTTAGTAGTTTTTCTGGTTTAGATTTCTACTGTAAAATTAATCAAGTTTGGTAAATTACAGTCTCTTTTTGCTCAATTTGAGATTATAAGATTTATTGGCTCCAGCGTTGTTAGGACACTAATGCCTAATTTTCTTTCCTTTTTAAAAAACAGAATTAGTTTAGCCCAGCATGTTTTTTCCCTGAAGTTTAGGCTTTAGTTATCGATTTGGTATGTAGCCCCTGGCAATTTTAAAGCACAAGGGATTTTATCAAGAGGTCATATAGTTCACTGCTTATGTTAGGCTGAACTCTACACAGAAAAACTGGATTCCTTATCTTCCCTTGCTTAGTTGGATCCTTATCAATTATAGAGACAAATCAAAAAAAGTGTGAATATCACTACAAACAGGATCCCTCCTCCAGCAATTAACAGGGCTCTGTATACAAACATGGAAATCTATGAATACACTCCCAATCCTTTATACATGCCACTAAAAATCATAATCCCTCTATTCTTCCCTCAAGCTGTGATCAAGCTTTTGCCATTATAATTTAAAACAATACATTAAATCAAAGTTAGTTCATTAACACCCAGGATGTCCAAGAATAACAGATTTTATTGATCTGAAATTCTCAGACAATCCCTAATCACAGCAGTCAACACAACAGAAATACCACCGAACCAAAGAGGGGAGGCAGCATTTTTGTGTTGCCAGTAAATAAAAACAAAAGCACATCACGTTGGTTGCAGTTTGATGAGCAGGTTGAACAAAGCAGATAAATAATTTATCAAGCCAAAATGTGATTTGCTGCTATGCCTGTGCTAACACTTGTCTGTCACGCCCGGCATATCACAAGCTGGACCTCGCAGAGAGGCTGTAACAGCTCCTCCATTAAACTGGCAAAGGCAGCTGAGCTTCAAATTAGCACCATCTCCCTGGCTATCACAGAATGCAACACGTGCTAAGGCAGTGTCACAAAATCAGCTTTAATCGGTGTTTGTTCAACGTTCAGAACTCCTGCAGCCTTCAGGTAGCTCACAGAGCTCATCCTTCTCTGCCTTCAGGGATGAGTTTAAATAATCATCACAAAAAGCTTCTAAATAAAAACAAAGATGCCATATTTAAGGAGGAATGGGTTTACTCCTTCCTTGCAAAGACCACTTTACACCTTCAGACTGGAATATTCCATATTCTTGTCTCCTGCACAGAAATACCTTCAGCAACACAATCTTGGTCTAAGCACGTTCAAGCTCTTCTACAAATACAGAACACACACTTTGTGATTTCCCTCCCACACACTTCACCCTGATGCCTACAGAAGCTGGCTAATGGAACATAACCCACCTTCAGATTACTTTCATACATAAGACAAAGAATATTTGAGAAGTTTGCACTAAAACCAGGCCTTAAACACTCTGGCAGATCAGAAGAATGCAGCCCCTTATAGCAGCATCTCTTTGTGACACACATCTCCAACTGCCAGGCTGCCAAATCAACTACATTTCAGATAACTGTACTTGATTTTATGTCTCTGTAATGTTCTGACAGTTTTGCCATCTTAGACTGCAATATTGATCACATATCGATGGCAATTATCATCTTAATTCAAGGCCACCAGGGAACATGACCTAAGCAGACCTCTACAAATCAACCATCACACACAGCAGAGCTGCCACTCACAGCTAAGTCACAGAATAATGGAACTTGGAAGGGCCTCTGGAAGTCACCCAATCCACCCTCCTGCTCAAAGCAAGTCTAATTACATCAGAGCACTCAGGGACTTGTCTGGGTATCTCCAAGGATGGGGATTCCACAATTTTTCTGGGCAACCTGTTCTAATGTTTGACCTATTTCACTATAAAGCACACAGTGTCTGCAATTTGGCTGAATCATTAATTCAGAAAATTCTTACATATTAAAATTATCACGACCACAGTGAGTCCATCCCCTTACAACAAATGGGAAATGATGGAGGAGTGTGTAAGGGAGAGGAAGGATGAATGTGAAGACAGTTTCACCCAAACCAGGAAAAATATTGGCACGTCTCTTCAGCAAGCCATGGATTTCTGTTCTCTAGCACAGATACCACAACATAACAGCCAATGCAGGTGAAGTCACAGATAAGGCAGGGGAAAGAGCAGAAGGGAGACAGTGCTCCTCTCATTTATCATATTCCTGCCTCTATTTGAAACTGTTCCACTGTATCCTGACACAGAAAAATGGTTTTCATGCAGGAACTGAAAATGCCACCTCAGCATCAACTGTTTGCAAACACTCAATCCTCTTAAGGACTGACAAAGAAAATAAGTGTGGTGACAAACACTCATGTGGACAGAACCTGCGGTGACTGTCAAATGTGTGATCAGAATGGGAAAAATAATCTTGACTTTGCTGAACAAAACTCTGAAGTGATCAAAATCCTATCAAGGAAATCCTTCTTTTAGCACATAAGGAAGCTGCTTTGTGTGTCACACAAAAGCAAAAACCTCAAAATTCAAGATGATGGCCTTCTACTTAAAACACCACCTGAACAATTTGAGTGTTAAAAACAATCTCTAAGCGCCCCTGAATTAATTATGCTGACATCTACTGGGAGCAGGAACTTAGTCACTTCTTCAGAAGAACACTTTCCAGCTATGTCCCAACCCTATGACAGAAGGAGAAAGAGGAAATGGAGCAGTGGTTTCTAGTTTAAAAAGAAAACAATTCTAACATTTAAGATATTAATTAACATGTTTTTGCTTCTGCATTAACCACACAGAAACAGTTCTCAGAGCACCGTGGCATTAACTTTACACTTCTGATTAGATTTAGGAGGAATAGAGAAAAGAAATAACAATGCGATGACAAAGAATGGTGATTTTTCATCTCTTTTCTCCCCCTGGCTCCTGCCAGACCATCAGCAAGTATTAGCACACTTTAGATCTGGGTATTTGCCACTTAGCATGAAGGCCAATAGTTTTGGGGGACATAAAATCTGAATAACAAATACAGAGACTGAATTTAACTCCTCCCAACTTCAATATATACAGCAAATGAAAGGGGTGAAGACTGCAAAGGCATCAGAACAACTGTCAACTGTTCAAAGTGAAAAAACAGCAAAACAAGATTTCAAGTAGGAATCCCTCAGCTTCCTTATTTTACTTTTTTATGTAACAGGACAGGCCACCTTCACCCCTCCCAGTAGGACGCCAGTCACCAACAAGCTCCTGTGAAGCAACAGGAAAAGCACAGAGCTCAAGAGCTGCAGAACTGTCAGAAGACACAGAAGGAAGCAGCAATCTTGCCTTTCTTAGGAAAAGGCTCAGCAAGCAGTATTCAGAGTATGTGAAGTTTAGAGAAAGCCGTCAGTGAGCATCTCCTGAGTGGCAGTACCACACACTGCTACAGAGCCACGGGACAGAAGGGTAAGAGACTCACTGTACTGCCAGGGTTACAGAAATCAGAGAAGCAGCTTTTACCACGTAGTACCCACAAAAAAAAAAAAAANCTTTTCCTCTTCACTCAGCTGTTTTACAATTGCAAGCCAAAGGTCAACTATCTTCACTCACTTTTGGAAACCAGCCACAAGATTACTAACAACCAGCTTAATGGCTCCAGTTCAAGTGCTATTCAATCAGGTCCTGAATCTGTGGGTAGGCAGCAGTAATGGCACATGACATCATAGGCAAGTTATCTGCTGAGGTCAGAGCAGCCAGACTGGGCATCTCTGCCTTCTCTCCCCACAGGGAGAAACATGGACTTCCAAGGATTGGGAATTAAACTGTTAAGAGATTTTGTTCTTGCCTTGTGACACATTTTGCTGCAAATCAATCCTCTGCCATCCTCAAATCAGGCTGACGTGGTTCTCTAGAGTGCATCACAACAGGGGTCTCACAGCCAAAAGGCTTCACTACACATGAAGTGACACATGGCCCTCAGCAAGGGACACTAAAGAGCACAGGGTGCAGGTGCATTCAACATGTCACAAGTTTATTCCTCTTCCCAACTCCTTTGAGGACAGGAGGACTGACCTGGTTAATGAGAGACATCACACAGGGCACATGACTGGGATACCCTGAGATTTCTCAGTCATGAGCAGAGCTTTAACAGACCTGGCATTTCTGATGGAAATTAATTTCCACAACCACAAACACATTCGAAGTGAAACAGATTTTTCAAAGCAACGAAGTGCCACAGAAGTTTGTCAGTTTGGGTAAACTGGAACAGTTCTAACTCGTTTGGATTTATTTGCTGAAATGCGCCAGCTTTACACAGTGAATCTCACCACACTGCACAGAACTCAGCTCAACTATGTGCTGATGGATTCCTGAAACTCCTTATGCTTCCACTGACTTCAGGGATAATCTTGAGCAATTTACCATTTCTATGGCTCGGTTTACACATCAATGAAGTAAACATGTGAAATTTGTGAGCATTTTCATATGAATATGAGCTGAAAAGAAAGGAAATACAGATTGAAGAACTGTTCATAAATGCTTTGAGGAAGTGTTCAGCCTAGGTTTTGGGTAAAGTAGGAAAATCCCTCTTGGTATTCTAGGAAAAAAATAATTATTAATGCAGTGTAGCAGCATACATACCACCATGTTTCTGTTTGTGTGACAAAATTTGTATCTATGGGATGACATCAAGTAGATAGGACTCAAGAACATCTTACTATCAGCCACTGTGCACAGACGCAAGACTTTCATCACAGACTAAACTTTAAAAACACTAAAAACACCTTTACTTCTTAGAGAAGAACATATTTTTAAACAAATTCAAATTTTATTATATTTTTTCATGTACTTAAGCAAACTTCTACCCCAAACTAAATGAAAATAGCTGAGAATACAATTTACAATAAACTGTATTTCATTACACTTAATTTTTCCTTCCTGTTCAGCATTTTCTACAAGCTGACTTCAGCTATGCTCTACTTCAACTACACTATAAAAGTTGAGGGCAGCTAGTAGTAACCCAAAAGAGAAGGATACAGCTCAGGTTAAAAAAAATAAACGCAAGGTTATCACAAAAGGCTTCCAAAATTCTGACAGTCTCAAACATTTAAAAATAGCCCAGGGAAATATCCTGGTAATTTACACACAGTGGCACTGAGGTGTACAGGTCTAACAGGAGTGTTTAGGCCAATTAGGGGCCAGGGATGTGTAGAACACACACAGATGCAATCATTTTATAAATTAAAATCTCAAAGCATGATACGCTTTTGCAACCTTTATCTGTTGATGGCCTCACACTTTTAACAAAGCCACAGTTGAAATATCAGCTATAAAAGACACACATTAGGTTTACATGTAAAGGTTACTTTTTCCAGCTTATTTTAAAATAGTAGTTAAAATCAAGCCCTTCCCTGGCAAAAATGTTGAGCAGATGAGTAATCCCACTGAGGTCTGCAGGACTTGATTTGTCAGCATACACACAGTTACAGCCTTACATCTGCAGAAAAGGCACCTCTCAAAAGTGCTTCTACTCCAAGCATTTTAGAAAAAAAGCATCTTAAAAATACCTTAACACCAAAAATACCACACAAGGAAGGTAAAGCCCGCCTTTATGGGGAAATAGTGACTCTGAATGAATTCCATTAAACCATTTTGCAATATGGCTCTTATTACTTGGAAACAACAAAGCTCTGAGCTACACTTCACCAAGGCCAAATCACTAATGATTTTTGTATTTTACTCCCCCTCCAAAATAAAATTTTGGGCTTGTTCAGTGTGTCCAGTTTTATTACAGTTGTAGAAATTCAGCTGTTTTTTCAAATTCCTGTAATATAGCCAAGATGAAGCCTAAAAAGCCTTTGATATATTGAAAGAACTATAGACCAAAATTCCTCTAATGCACTCCAACATTCACTTACATCTGCACAGATCCATTATATATTCAGCCACAAGCTTATCACTCGAGTTCATCAAGACTGAAGATAAAACTCAGCTTCAATATTTGACAGCCTGATGCTAAAAGATTATCTACTGAGAAATAATCCAATCACTGTTCTTTGATATTGGAATCCTTGGCAGGAGGCAAAGAAAAGGAATACCAAATTGATCTTGATTACTTTATGGGGCTTCCTCTCATAATCTCTACACTGAATTCCCCTTTATCTTGTACTTCTGCTTATTTGCTGCCGTGTTTATGACTAAGTTTTCAAATATTCCAGTCTCAGAAGAGAGAATTGAGAGACTTTGGGATGGATGCTTAATACTGAAACAAAACAGCCTCTCCTGCTCTCAGAGAGGTGTGACTGGGATTTAGGAGATCTTGAGGCTCCCTATTAAAAGGAGATGGCGTTCTCTGGGGACCCAAAAGAGGATCAGGTCAGACGGACAGGAAGAGACTCAGAGAGAAACTGAACAGTCCCGGGGTAAAGAGCGAACTCCCGAGCCCGACCCCTCTCTACTTACCTTAAGGATATCACCCCGTTTGAAGCTCAGCTCGTCATCCGCAGTGGCTTTGAAGTCGTACTTGGCGATGGCTTCCATGCTGGGGCTGCCGCGCCCGGCGGTGCGGGCGGTGGGCAGGAAGCGCTCCCCGAAGCCTCCGCTCCTCCCGCGGCGGCTCCCGGCTCCGTGCGAGGCGCCGGCCCCGTCTCTCACATACAGGGAGGCCGGGGGACGATCCGCCCTAGGGGAGGGGGAGGAGGAGGAAGAGACGGGCCAT
>VWZT01015189.1:218232-302817 GCA_013397055.1 Pachycephala philippinensis
CCGGGCTGTGGCCCGCCGGGGAGCGCGGCCGGGGGTCCCCACCTCGGCTAGGGAGGCCCGAGGCAGAGCCCGCGGCGGTCTCGCAGCCCCTCGGCCCCATTGCTCGCAGGTCACCGGAGCGTTACCCAGCGGCTTAGGAGGGAGAGGAAATTAGAAAAGGACACACAAAAGGCGGTCCAAACACGTGTTGGCGGCTCAGCGCACTGGCGGGGCTTCTTCCGCAGCTGCGGGACAGGCTCCGGCTCGCAGCGCCACGGAGCATCCCCGGGGCACCGGGCTCGGAGCCAGGCCGAGGGGTGCCCATCAGCCGAGGGTGCGCTTGGGGTAGCTGCAGTTTCATACTCCGCGTAAAGGTTTAGTGTCTGGTTCCACATTCTGGCCTTCAGGAGTTTTTCCAGACCTTTTCCAGCCGGGATAGCAGCCTTTGCCCAGCCGGTTCTTTCCTATTGCTTCACTCCTGTGCCTACTTCGTCGCAGTGTTCCGATCAGCAGAAGTTCATGGCACACTTCGTTTTGCCCCAGACGTCCACCTGTTCTATTTTCAAAAGCTGTGATCCATGCAATTCTTTCTGTTTGTCCGTTTGGGAGTTTTTCCCTATCAGGATAACACAGGCCGTTATTGATAAGGAAAAGCCTAACAAATCCTCTTTAAGAATCCCATTACATAAAGCATGAGAAGTTTGTTTTAGATGATACTATCTACCCAGAAGATAGAGAGGAAGGGAAAACCCATAGACAGGAGTGGAGAGTGTTTTAGTTACACATTTGAGTAACACTCACTGAGTTTTCATAGGAACTCTTGTGCCCTGGAAGAGTTTCCTTAAGTTAGGCTTACCACTCTTAAGAGTTACCAAGATAGTAGCAGAGCATAAGTGCCCATCCATCTTCCTGAGGCAGCTACCAAGTCGTAGATATGTTCATGTTTTCTCAGAAAAGGAAGCTACTAAGGCCTGCTTCTCTAAAACCCTATCATTTCCCCCAGCAATTGTAGAATAAATTTCCTAGTTGAACAGACAGCTCACACACAATGGGACACAATGGAATAGTAGTATATGAGCACCATGAAACACTTTAGGTTACTTAGAAATGCGGGTTTCTATATAAACAAACTGTTACTCAACAGCTGCTGTACTGCATTAATCTACAGGGCTTGCTCAGATATAGTAAAATTTGAATACCCTAGCAAGCAAACTAAATTTGTTTTCCAAGAAGCCTGCCTAATATAGGCATACATAGAAATAGCTACGTGGTGCTGGTTTTGTGCAAGATATGTTTTGTTCTTAAGAGAAGTGGTTTAGATTTCCTATCTTTTACTCAAGCTTATTGAAAAAAATTTACATAATATTCTTGTTAACCATGACCTTTTAAACAAACACCTTGCCAAAATTTTTTATCTGATGAGAGGATTAAGATATTAGTGGTTCTAGCCTTGGTCACCAAACAAATCAATACTGGTGCTGCAGGTGGAAGCAAGAAAACAAACCTTTGTCCTCTAATCTTCACATTACAGATCTGTTTACATCTTGATCTGTCAGAGCCCTACCCAAATTAGGTGCTGGAAGCCACTGCAAGCACTCAGAGACCATCCTGCTCCGGGAAGAGACACAACCCTGAGAAGGTGTGGGTTGGGAGGGTTTGTATCCCCCTGTGGCTGGCTGGGACTGGCCAGGAGCAGGGCCAGGGGCCGTGGGGAATTGGCCAAAAGACAAATCCTTTGGTTGGGTTGGCCAAAAAGAGTGACCTGCCTGGGCTTGGGCAGCATTGTGCTGCACTTAGAGCTGTGGGAGCAGGGTTTGCTTTGGGTGGGTTGCGTTCACATCTGTGATAATGTGGTATGGGACTGTTTGAACACTCGGTAGGGCAGTTTGGATCTCTGGAGTGCTCTTGAGTGAAGACTGGGGGGAAGTTCTTCAGGAGCTGCAGAGAGCTCTTGTTTTCCTTTCACAGCAGAGTGAGGCAGCTCACTGCCCTATTTCTAGGCACGGCTCATCCTACACGTGTTCATCATAAAACTTTCATGGGGCTTGGGAGAATAGGAAAATACACAATCTGTGAACTGCTCGGTGCCTTTTCTAGGTAAGGGCTGTGCTGTGCTTGGAGTGAGTGTTTGAGCTTGTTCTGAATGGCCTTCAGGTGCTGAGTCTGCTCTGGGGAACTCCCAGAGAACACCTTCCCATTGGCACAGTGTTTATCAAATATCTCCAAATTGCAAACACGGGTGTAAGAATGCTTTTTTACCTAGATTTACTATAAGTTATGAATACAATACCTTTATTTATAATCTAGATTTAAGAGGAAAACCTGCACTTTTGTCTCTAAGTCAGTGTATATCAGCAAAAGTTAATTTGTTAAAAGGTCCTATAAATACAGCGCAAGCTTTTTAAATTTTATTTTGGGCCATTGTCTTTCTGTGATTTTCTAATATTACAGGATTACTTCTTTTTAGATGGAGGTAGTTATACAATCCTGGTTACCATAATAACCAATATCATGATGATGAATGACACCTGTCACTTTTGCAGTGAATTCTTCCATAGATTTGCTGTAAAAATTTCTATTCAAATCATCATGCCACAACATCTCATCTCTCTACAGAAGCTGGAGGGACCCTTCCACCTTTCAGAATTGTGCCTTTTGTTCCATTTTTCACTTTGATCCAGACTCTCTAAATGCTGTGTCTTTCTGTGGCGGGCAGTACCTGAAGCAGAAAAAAATAAAGCAATCCTTTAATTCCCAAACACTCCTTTTTCTTTTTAACCAAGTAAGGAAAAATGAACACAGCAAATGCTTTTCAGATTTACAATACTTTAATTTGAGACAGTATCAGCCCCTGTGGAAACAGTAAGGTAGACTAAACTAGCTTTATAATTCTTTTGATCATATTTCTTTGGTAATTGCTTCTCAGCTCACCAGAATGAAATTCAAACAAAAATAAAAGTGTTCTTTCACTTGTGGAACATCTTGTTTTATCAACCTTATCTCGTAAGTAAACCAAAGGTCTGACTCTTACAAGTGTGCCAAAGCCATTCCCTACTCCCCTTCTCCCTCTTTGTTGCTCAGGTTTCATTTTGAGCAATGACTCTCTTTTGAAACAGTCCGATGTGTAAGTCCTGAATGTGCTGAAGAAAGAAGGAAAGAGTCAGATATTTTTTATTAGAAAACTCTCAGCAAGTAAAGTTTAAACAAAAAGTAGTTTCATCTCCGAGACACACTTGTCAGTTGAAGACAAACTCTTAAGTTCATTTCAAGTTTAATCCTGTTTGTGATTCATTGTAGAATAGACCTCTCTCTGATTCCTGTCATTTAGGAAGGGAAGCAGAGCCTGTGTGAAATCAGTTCCTGATTCTTCACAGCCAGGCTCAAATGAGATATTTGACTGCTACTGAGTTGATAATACTTAGCACATACACAACACTATTTCAGAGGATCTCACTTTACAGATACTAATAAATTTACTTCACAGTCTCCCTCTGAAGCAGATATGCATATTCCTATCTACAATCTGGGGTTATTGAGGCAGAGAATGTTTAGCTGGCCCAAATTCTGACAAGTCTTTTTTCACAGGCAGATACTGAAGCCAAGAAGTGTGGCTGCCAGCTCCCTTGCTGTAATTATTCTGTGCTCTCAGTGGGTCTCAAAGCAATTGACAGTATCACTTGATGCACCTTTGGAAGGCCATATATCAGCAAATGTGCCCATGTTGCAAATTATCAGGCAGACATCAGCTCCTCATGAGTAGGAAGACCGTATGGTTCTGCTGATATCAAAACAATCAGCTCAAATCGAAGCCATTTTCTCCAAGGCAGCTGCTTTTTTTGGTTATTATCTGTTCCCCCGTGTTTCTATTCTTGGTGACAGATCAGGCTTCTGTTCTTGAAGAATTCACTTTTGGCAGCGAGAAATGTTCGTACTCCCCATCATTTTTCATAGACTAATCTGTGTTGGGAATTTTCAGTAAATAACATGAAAGCATCAGTGATTGAACACTTTAGGGAAAATAGTATCATTAGGTTGATTTATTTTTCTCCCTAAAGACAGCAGATCCTGAAGCACATTTTTCTTTCCAACTGTCTATAGGTTCTATAATTACCTGATCTTTCTGTTTGCTAGTTGTTTTATAAATTCAGTAAGTAATATGTCATGCTGTATAGATTTTTATTAAAATTCAACACTGCTATCTCACACTGATGGTTAAGTGATTTGAAATCCTTGGATTTCAGAGGCAAATCTGAGTCATAGTGGTTTTTACCTATATAAATACACTGGCTGAATAACACACTGCTATTCAAGAGGTGATCTGGTCAAGAAAAGGGTGAATGGACCCTTGCAAAGTTCTGCTGTCCAGAGAGATGTTTCAAACACTTGTTGATACTCAGATCAAGCTACAAGACTTGCTCTTTGTTCTGGGCATATTCAAACTGAAAGAAGTTGCAGGGGGAAAATGGATGTATTTTTCAATTTGAGGATATCAGGCATACATGGCAGCCCAGACACTGAACTCACTCAGCTGTATAAAATAGAGATATTCTAAGGTGGATTGCAGACCTCTCCCCCCAGCTGTGGGATAATTGTCTGGGTTTGGCATACAGGACTTCCAGACAGCTGGCTTGCTGCTAGCATTGGATTATTTGGTGAACCCTATCCTGGGTTTCACTCTTACCCAACTATTTGGAAATATTTCATGATTTGGAAATGCAACATGATGATGCTTGAACACCACATCCAGCCATTCCCAAGTTTCACAAACTGCTCTAGGCTTGAAAATCCTGAGGAGAATGGAGTGTGCTGGCAAAGTGGAAGGGGTAAACTGGCTGCACTGGGAGCAGGTGGTGTCTGATTAGAGCAGCCACAGCTTCAAGCATCTCTGATAGTCTCTGGTTGAATATTTGACACCTTCCAACATGTCCCAGCAAAGCAGCCCCACTTCATTTCTGTTCTGCAGAGTGTAATATGTCGACGTGACTAATTGCCTGGGCAGACAGAAGAGAGATAAGAACAGGGAGGACAGCAGGAAGCAGATATTCCAGTGTGGAACAGCAGTGCACAAAATTAGAACGGGTCCAGAGTGTGGAGAGTCCCTGCAGCAGGGTAGGGATGATCAGAGACATGTCTGGAGGTGGGAATTGCAGGAGTCCCTGAAAAAGGGGAATCTGGGAGGGGAGCACACAAAGACCTTGCAGGGTCAGGAGTGAGTGGATGCACAACTCTGCAGATCTACAGACTGCCTCCAGAATTTATTAAATTGCTGCAGCCTCAGTGTGTGGAGCTGTTTCCCGAGTGTTTGCAAAACCTCTGTAATGCATGTGAGGTGTTTAGTGGGAATGACAAAATTCTTGCAGTTTTGTTTTGATAAATTCTGCATTTAAAAGAAACCACACAGATAACATCTTCTATGGTTCCAGTGCCAGTCCAGGTGCAGAAACTGAGGGAGGTTGGTTTATCATCCTAGCCTGTCTTTGCCATTGGCTTCAGTTAACCCAATACTAAGATATCCCAACCTATCTGGGGTTAGCTGTGTTTGGAATTTTTGTTTCTAAATGAAAACCCTTTTTAAACGTTGGAAAATTAAACATTCTCCTTGTTCTGTGTATCCAGATTGGCACAGGGAAGACTTGCCTTCTTGCTTTCTGTGTGTGAAATGTCTACAATCTATCATTGCTGGTACCTTAAATTGGGGATATGAGAAAAAGGAAACTGCTTCTGGGCTGGTCAGTGTGTTCACATTTTGGAGAAGTCGTGAACGTGTATGATGATGAAGCAGTGCTATGTACACCACTGACTATTTTCACAAGCTCTTGTTATATTGTCCATTATAACAGCTTCTGAATTTCTCTGAACAGGGAGTATTCACTCTTTCCAACCAATCCTTTGTATTTTTAACACCCTTGGTGTGTTTCTTGCTTCCTAGCACTGAAGGACTCCAGGGTGGTGTTCCTAAGCATGCAGATGATGTGCTGTGAACTTTAGGGAATGGCGTGTTTTGCATTCAGGATCACATTTCAGTTTGCTGCCAGAACCAGAATGTCACTGAGGGCAGTGCAGAAATCCTGCCTCCTGCCCAGCTCAGTCCCCTGCCCTCCAGCCAGAGCCACCCACTCCTGCTGGATACTTTTGAAATCCAGATCCAGAGAGTAATTCAGGCTCTTAGTTTTGTTTGAACAAGTGAGAGCATGGTGCATAAGTCTTTCAGTAGATCAACTAACAAATCTTCTCTCGGAGGGGACTAAAAAGAAGAATCATGGATTTATCTTAGTCCCTTTATCCATTTTCTCCTTAAAAACATTTTGTCTTGCCTTCCCTTATACTGAAGTCATTATCAAATTAAAGGCAAGATACTAAGGCTCTAAACTGCTGTGTGCAAACACACAAAAGTACTTTTTCCTCGTTCCCACTCCCAGCCCTTTGCTGGGAGCTCTCTGTCAGCTTCACTCCAGTAACTTCGTCTGATCTTCTCTTTGCAGTTGCTAATTGGCCTGGCAGGGATATGAAGTGACTGAAAATAACTTTATTCCCTCGTTGTGTGCACATTGAAAGGGTCACAGAACAGAAAAGTAGGGCAGAGTCCAGACTGGTGGCTCGTGCCAACCAGCCCGGCAGCCAAAAAATGGCACTTGCAGGTGCTGGTTGTGGTTCTGCAGGCAAGTCTTTGTTAACCAGCACTCTGAATATTGAATGCCTGCTGCTTCCCACCCAGAATGCAGGTGCAGGATTGCCTGCAGGAGAGGAAATAACTGAAATCTAACTCTGCAGAGTGGGACAGAGTGGCTTTCTGAGTAAGCTTTGGATGCCTTTTGTTTTCCTTGAAATTATGCAGCATTGTCAGAGCAGCGCTGTAGGTGACTGCCACAAGGATGGGCTGTCCAGAATCCTTCTTTGAAAAAGGCAGTGTTGTATAAACCAGGGTAGTAAATCCCAGCTGGCAAAGGCCAGTCCCGTTGTATCTAGGAGATGTGTGGGTGGTTTGGGTTGATTTGCATATCTAGCTGCTTCCTTGTTTATTTGGATTTAGGAGAAGGATATGTCCAAGCCCTGAGCTTCTGTGTGATACTAAAAAATAGAACCAGGAATTAATAACCAACAGAAAGACTTTCCCAAGACAATCATGGCATAATCTTATAGGATCATGTTGTGTTTATATGTGAGAGAGTCCTCTGGAGCAATGTACACAGATCCTTTGTTTTGACCAGAAAAGACATTTTGTGAAAGAACAAATTTGTGCCATGGGAGGTAGAGGAGGGTGAGCTAGAAGAAGGATGCGAGTTCCAGAGCTGCTTCCTACCTCAATTCTGTTAGAGTCCCAGTTTTGCTAAAAAGCGAAAAGACCTAGATCCGTGGTCATCTGGAATTGTTTTTAGGACTTCTGGCCTACTCACTGGTGATCAGATCCGTGCTCAGCCCAGCACCTTGTCAAAGGCTGGAGGTGATGTTCAGCAAATGGAAGAATCATTGCTGGCTCCATTAGAGAATAGCTGGACAAAGCTCCTGGTATATAAGAGTAACAAGACAAATAGCTGTGGGTGACAGCTTGCTCCAACACCTGGTGGAACCCAGGCTTTGTCAGCCTTTTTTTTGGAGGCTTGCCCAAAAGCCTGTCAGGACTAGGATAATATTCTTACTCTGCACTGCAGGGAACTTAATTCATCTATGGATGCCAGATTTTGGGGAGAGTTAAGCTAGCTTCACTTCAGAGTTACAGGTTGGGTTGATGTACTATTAGAAGGACTTTCATCTCCCTAGTTCTCCTTGTTTTAAATACCAATCCTGTAATTTGAATTTTGTGAATTTCATCACTTTCTTATCCTAAAGGAAGCGATGTGGGAGACTTGACTGCTTCCCCTTCTGTTTCTACAGATGGTGATGTGGTAAATGTAGCCAAGCTCTTCTCTACCTAGGAGACATTCTCCCCTGAGGAGCAGTCCCCTTTTGCTGGACATGCTTACAGAACTGCACAGCCATGGACCTCAAGGAGAAGTGTCAGGTAGGTTTGCTGGTAACAATCACACCCAACTTAAGTGTTGAGTCCTTTTAAATGTCTGTTATTTTGGGTCAAGATTCACCAGCTGGCATTATTATGTGGTGGTATAATCCATGGTTAGTATAGCAGTTGAGAGTTCTGTCACCTTCACATCCCTGTATCAGCAGGGAAATCCTTTGTGGGCTGGGACTGAGACACCCACGGTGGAACAGCACAGGTGGGGTGTCTGCTGTCACACCTGCTGTGTCTCTCGAGCTCTGGGGCTCCATTCCCATGGACACTCATCTCTGCTTTACTTGAGAGGCTGAATTCACTGGGAAGATTTTTTAAATAAACCAAGGCAATGAAATCATCTGAGTCCAGTTTTGCTGGTGGTAACTTGGGGTCTCAGCTGGCTCTGGTAAGAAAACACCCTTGGCTTTTCCTTCTGGTGTCCCTTTCCCCACCACACCGTGAGCTTTTGTCTGTTGGCTGTCTCTGTTTTCTCTGTGCATCTCTTCCTTGCTGTTTTGTTTGCAGCAGCGAGAAGTGGTTTTGTTCATTAGTGCAAAGTACCTCTTAGGGACTCACCTAGACTCAGATCAGCTTTAAAAGATACTACAGCAGTGTAAGTGACTTTTAAAGGTCAGTTTTTCACATCAGCTGTGGCACTTGCCTGCTCAACGGCTTCTTTGCTGGGTTTCTGCTCTGAGCTGTGCTAGGCCAGGAAAACCTGGGCTCGCTCCCGCCCAAACCTTTTGGTGCTGGAGTGCTCAGAGGGTGTGTTTGACCTATGTTATTTTATATCAAACTGCTTTATTACCATGGAGTTAACATTCCAATGAGGACAATTATCTACTTATTCTCTTGTTAATGACATCATGGGCTAATCTGGTATTGATCATTTTAAGAGATGATGCAATTACCACTCTGTGCAGGGGTGTGTTCTTGTGTAGGAGCTGAGAGCACCAAAGAGAGCAGGGCATAGCAGGGACACTTTCACGGTAGGTCACTGTCTTTGGTTCATCTTTCTCATATGACATTTTCCACTGTACAATGCAGGAAGATCATATCAAATTGCTGGACAGGCAGCAGCACGGACATTTATTGTAATAGACCTTTAAAAGGTGTGTTAGGAAAGTGTCCTGACAAGGAGGTTACAGGGGGAAATCATGGTGTTCTCAAGCCCTAACCTCCGCTCCTGACTTCCTGAATTTTTTTCTCCCTCCTTTCTGAATGGGAGTTAAAAATGAAGGCAATCTTTTGAATAGGAATTAAAAAACCCCACAGATACATAAAGCTGCATTTTACAACTTATTTTGTTTGGATTCTGAGGAAAGACCATGATTTTATTCTTGTTAGCAACCCCATGGTAGGGGGCTTGGAACTAGATGATCTTTAAGGTACCTTCCAATCCAAACCATGCTGTAATTATTATTTGGTCTAAGGAGTTTTCTCGTTTTGTTTTTTTTTTTTTAAATACTGCAGATCCTTGTTTCACCCCCTTTAAGGTGGAATCCATCTTCCTAAAGTGAAGAACTTGGACACATATACACTGATAAGAGAACAAATTAACCTGCTTTGTAACCTCAGCAGTAAATTCAGTGTGCTGGGTTTATGTAAAAACGCTAAAAATAAAATGAACCCATGTGAAAACATCAGTCCCAAATCTGGTTGAAAGCAATCACTTCAGTATACGTGTGTGATGGGGAGTTAGCACTCCTGGAGCAGGAGATGTGCTCAGAGCACTGCTGCAGCACAGACATCTGTCACTCAGATGAGAGACTTGTCCTCTGGCTCCAGTTGGCTAATAAGTTCCCTTGTCAGGAATGGCTGAGGATCAGAGTTTGTCAGGTGTAATGCAGGCTGCCTTCCAGTTTTTGCCAGAAACCAGACAGCAGAGAAAGGCAGAGAGTATTTTAGGAGCAGAGCCAAAACCTTCTTAAATTAAATGTGCTGATATCTTGTTCTTTCTCCTCTTCCTCTGACTTTTTAATTTTCTGTGTATTTCTGAAGTGAATGTAATCCTCGTGAAAGGTGCCAGAATCTCTGCTCCAAGACCACTCAGCACATACCGAGAGAGCAGCACAGCACTGATTGCCACAGGACAGTGGGAGGCTCCTGAGTTTGCGTTGCATTGGACGTAGGCTGGATTTGCAGCCATACCACTAATAAAAATTATTGACATCATCCATTCCACAGTTACCCATAACAACTGAGCTGCATTGTCCCAGTGTAATTGCTGCAGCCTGGATGCAGCACCGTGCCTCCTGGCCAGAGCCTGGAAACGTATCCAGGGAGCCTGTGCTGTGCTCCACATCGCTGCAGCTCCAGCACTGTCGGTCCTTGTTCCAGGTTGCCTACCAAGTGCTGCAGTCCTACCTTTGGACTGAAAAGTAGCCCAAGTCCTTTGCCACTTCACATCCTGCCAGTGACTGAGTCTCTGTTTTTATTCCCTGCTGTTCTCTAAAAGCTCAGCTCTTCTTCCAAGGGCTTTTTCACAAACTGATCCTTTTTCCACAGGCGTCTCTCATCTGTGCTGCAGATTTTGTATAGGTCAGTCCCTGCCTTTGTACTCAGCCTTTTATTTCAAGTCCCAGTTTTATCTTCAGATCCCAAGTTTTTGTCTTCTGCTCTTTCATTCTATTATGTAATGCACAAATGCATATCCAGATGCAATTTCTGATACCAGTTGATATCAGAAGAAAGCTACAGAGTACAAGTTACTGCCCTACACAAAACACTTTAGAGCGAGGTCTCTCAGCAGTGGGGTAAACACGAAGAAGCAATTTGATCCAATTCCATTTGTATCAATGACCAAAGGTGGAGGTTTTGAGGTTGGGACCTCTAACTGCATGAAGCACAAGAATTGTTCCTGGTATTGCACGAGGATGTTGTTTTATTCACTTTCTTTCGAGTCTCCAAAAGGTACAAAGCCATGGGAAACAGATCAACAAGCACTGTGATAAAGAAGGGGTCTTACAAGTATGTTGTGTGAGGGTTTATCTGCTCTTACACCGTCTTGTTGTTGGTCTTTTCTTTTTTCTCTCCTTTTTTCTTTGTGTTGAAAGGAGTAGGTGAGTAGTTCCTTAGCAGGCAGGAAGGAAAAATTGTGCCATTAGGACATTTTTTTGTTTTCTGCAGTTTAAAATTGTTGTCTAGGAAACAAAATGCCCTGCAGAAGGATAAAGGATGTTTTGCCTCTTTCTCTCTTCTGCTTTCTACTGAAGTTACATTAAATAAATACAAAGTGTCTGCTTCCCTTCAGCTTTGGCTCTAAGAGCTTTGTGAGATTACACATCGATGTGTAACTCAGTGCCAACACACAGGTGATAACCAGACCCTGTGTTGAGTTTATTGTGAATATCGAGGCCACTTAATCTCTGCCCTTCTAGCTTAAAACACAGAATATGGGCTGTGCTTATTGAGGCATTTGAACCTCAGGAAAAGAAAGGAAGTGAAGAGCTTGTCCAGGCAGGGTAGGTGAGTCCTGACACCTGTACATGGTCTTCAGAGCTGCACAATATGCTGAGACTGGAAGCCTTTGCAGTGCCTGTCCTGTTTGGTACCAGCCAGCTATAATCCTTGGCAAGCTATTGAGGTGGTGCTTGGCTGGGCCAGTTCTTCACCCCTTTCTGTGTGGAATGAAAGCAGTTGTTTTAGTGATTGCTCTGCAGAACTAGGAAGCCCCAGACAGAATTAGGACAGCTCTGAAGTAGGAGCAATAGAAAAACTCAGTTATAAAGGTGCGTCCCTCCAACAATAAGAAGGAAACATTCCTGTAAAAGATAAGAATGAGAGAGAAGGCTCATTCCTTCTTCACCTTTTTTATGCCCTTGTTGTTCTACCCAGCCCTTCCCTGTCTACACTAATCCTTTGCCTCCTGTGTGCCATGCCCAGGTAAACGTGGAGGCTCAGGCATGGTTATAGGGAATTTATGTGCACCTTTTAGTTCAGATTGTGTGGCTCAGGATGAATACGGGATGCTGAGAGGGGCTTTTACTGCATTCTTTATCAACAAGAGAAGAGGGAGGGAACACTTCAGGTGGGACCTGTAACCATCTCAACTTGTTTAATTAGCAAGT
Source organism: Pachycephala philippinensis (assembly GCA_013397055.1). NCBI lineage: Eukaryota > Metazoa > Chordata > Aves > Passeriformes > Pachycephala > Pachycephala philippinensis. The sequence continues at coordinate 230,272 of VWZT01015189.1, forward strand.
ACTTATATTTTTGAATTGAGATTGACTCCAAAGCTGTGGAGTCATCTGTGGGGCAGTTAATATTCCATGGTCTCTTGGTTTCAATTTAGTCTTTTTCCATGCCTACTCAGGTATTCCTTCCCCTGTAGTATATTTTATAGCACTTTGTCCTACCTTCTTTGCCATCTGCTTTTGCACAGACCCCTGTCTGTCAGCATCATTCCTTCCTGTGCATGCATATGCAGCTCTGCAGGCAGGGAGCCCAGGGATCCTCACTGTGTCGGCTCCATCTGATGAATGAACCATTCTCACAGACATCTGGTGCTATCCTGGGCAAACTTTTTTTCTCTCTCTGCTTTTTTCTGCCCCTCTTTCCATCCCTCATCCTCCCTCATCCCCCACCCCCATCCGCCGCCTCCTTGCTGGATCTGCAGCGTGACTGGAAACAGGCTGAATTAATCAGCAGACTGGTGCTTCACTCTGCTGCTTCTGTCTCATTCTCTGCGGCGCTGGGCTCTGCACAGTCTTGCTCTCTCTCCCTCTTTGCTCTCTCATTTTTGGAGAGCAGCAGCAGTGCAAGTTGCTGGGGAAGTGGTGCAGGAATTTAGCCCAGATGCTCTTCAAACAGGCTGATCTCTGGATCCCCCACCAAGGCAAATGTCGCAAAGTAAGTTCCTCTCCCTTAACATTTAATTTCAAAATGGCTTTTCCTGTCTTCCTCCCCAGCCTGCATCTTGCCTGATGTGATGGGGCATGAAGAGCTTTGAGGTTTTGGGGAAGGAGGTTATGGCAGGACATGAAACAGGGAGTGATGATTTTAGCTAGGGAATAGCTTGTTGTTGGCAGTCGCAGGGAAAAGAAACTGTTTTAAACTGCAGTTTTAACCCCAGGACCAACAGGAAGATCCACACAGGATTTTAGCTGCTGGCTCCTGCTTTGCTGCCCCTCTGCCTCACAGCTTAAATTTGTCTGTTGCTTCTGTAGGCTTTGATCTGTAACTGTTGAACCCCCTTATCCCTGTGGGATCTGTCCGGCAGTGCACCTGCCAGGCTGGATCATCATTTTAGTCCCCAAAGTCTTTAGCTGAAGAAGTGGGGATGGGAGGGAAGCTATCAAGGGGATGAAAGATGTGCTGAAGTTCTGTGGATTCCTGAGCATTGCTGGCCTCTGGGAGGGGATTAGCATTCCCTGGAGGGAGCTCTGCACTGGCATAAAGCACTGCTGGCGTGTTGAAGCCAGGATAAATACAGACCCCTAACTGCTCTCTGAACTTGGAGGAGTAATGCAACTGGCTAAATTACAGTAATTAAAGCTTAATAATTGTGTAGTGCTTCAAAGCTCTCCATAAACCCTGCCTCATCCTGCCAGCAGCCTGGTGGGACAGGTAACTATAGTTGGGGATTTGCTGCTGCAAACAGGACTGAAGGGACAGACTGAGGAATGTACAATTCCAAACTGGGCTGTTTCCTGGGGAGCAGCCGCCTCTTTCTCTGCTGCTGGGCTGCTACTGGGGAGAAGCAAAGTGCTGGGCTTTGTATTACCTGTGTAGAAAGGTTGATTGTGCCTGTTGGCATCTTACTCTGTGCTTTGTGGAAAGCATAAAATGTGGATGTTGTTGAGTGAATTAAAATGGACCCTGTGCACAGCAAAGTGCAGCAGTGATTCAGGCTGGCGAGCGCTGCTTTGGCCTCATCTCGGAGCTCTGTGCTCCTGCAGCTCTGTCTCTTCCAGGGGCAATCTGCAGGCCCTGTTAGTCACGAGCTGTGGGGAGCCTCAAAGCATCCACACTGGAGCCCCTGCAGGCACCCAGTTACCCAACTGGGGGGGCTCTTTTGTCCTGGGGCAGCGGGAGGTCTGGGCTGCCTTTCATCCTGGGCTGCACGGGGAGGAGGAAGGAGACAGTTGCTGCCTATTGCTCTGTCCATTAACTTGGGCACTGCTGTGCTGAAGACTTGTCTTGTTTCCCTTGATTTGAGACCACCAACAGCTAAGCTGTGGCTGCCAAGCTCATGTCAGGTGCATTCAAACCAATTTAATAGCTGTGTTCCTTGTGCCTTCTGCTTTTCCCAGCATGTCCACGTTTAAAGGCAGTGGTCCCCACAGAGCCATGGTCTGCTTGGTGGAGGTGCCTGAATTGTGCAGATATCAGCATACACTTCTTTTTCCTGAGCTCTCCAGTAGGGTTCAGGTGGGCTGGTGAATGTTATAATCTTCACAATTACAACAGTTGGTGGGAAGTTGGTAGCCCCATCATAGAACGAGAAACTAAGGCACAGAGGAGTATCCGATTTTCCCACTGTCGTGCAAAAACTAGTGGCAGAATGAATTAGAGAATCCAGCTGTCCTGACAGTCCAGAGTCTTAATCAAAAGTTCATCCCGTGGAGTAGGAATGTGTCAGGGGGAATGATTGATGTAGCCTGGGTCACTAGAGAAGCATTCTTGCCTGGACTCAGGGATCTGATCTCTTAGGAAAAGTAGCCAGGAGAGCACCAAGAAAGACAGAAAGCAAGATTGGGACCAAGGATGGGGTAATAAAGGGAAGTTTCTGCCCAGAGTGACTGATGCATTGGCTCTGCTGGTTCCATCTGTGCCACTCTGTAGCAGGGATGAGCCATTTCAGGCAGACCAAGCACTAAATCAGCGGCTGCAGGTGTACAGGAGCTGTAGCATCCTGATGTGTGATTTGCTTTAGAACAAGAACAAATCCCTCTGTAGCACTAGGCTGCTGTATGAAATGCTACCCCAAGAAATTGTGTGCTGTCACGTATTTGATGTCTGTCATCTTCTCTGATCAGACCCAAAAACCCCACTTTGTGTCGTATTGTGACTTATCCTAAACAAGAATCTGACTTACAGTAATAAATGCAAATGTATTTGGTGGAGTTACTCCTTATTGTGTGTTTTTGAACCTGTGAATAATGCTTACATTTCAGGAGGTGTAATCCCTGTAGTAGATTAATCGCCTGCAAAGTGTCATTGTTAAATTAAAAACTGCCTTCTTTTTCTGCTAAGGAATGCAAAATAGCTCTCAGAAAAAGGAAGAACATTCTGCTGCCCAGTTTCCCACCTCCAACTGTTCAGATCTGAAAGGCAATTGAGTAGAGGTGTTATAAAAGGAGCCTAGTGAGTGCAGCCTGGAAAGAGGGAAACAGTCTGACAACTGCCTTGCAGGGGTTTTCCACCACTCTGAATCAGAGGGGTGGATCTGCAGTCTATGAGAATTGAAAGTTATAGCAAATATTTTGTATTCTGTTCACTTATTTGTTTAAACAGTCTTTGTAAAGGCAGTTACATTCAAGTGTACAGCAATCTTGGTGAGAAGCCCTTATTCTGCAAGAGACTGAATCCACAGAGGATGGAGGATGATTCAGCCCACTTTGCTCTGGAAAGCAAGGCATATATTTGTGTTCCAGTATTATTAAAAAAAATATTTGGCACATATTATATCAACATTTACTGGTACAACAAATAAACATGCTACTATGGATGTATAATGGCTGTGGAAAAATATAAGAGGGCTTTAATATACTAATATTTTGTGTCCATTTCTCTGTACACATTCTGGGCTCTGCTTCTTTGTTCCTCTGGAAGGAAGCTGCAAGACCTCTGTCTTTCGTCAGATAGCAGAGAGTGTGAGATAGCTGATAAACTTTTAAGGTAATCTTAAACAGTTCTATGTGTAAAAGAACAAGATGGGAGTTTTAGGAAGAGAGCTCAGTGGTGAATTTGTATGAGGATGAAGGTGGGCTGCAGGAAGCAGACATGGGTAGGTGGTGTTGCTCGGGAACAACTTCACATTGTGGGAGGAAAAATCAGAAAATAACCACCCTTTTCCTACCTATCAGCCTGAAAATGCTTCTGCAACCCCTGAGGAAGGCAAAGAGGACCTATTCGCCATGAACCAGGCAAGGCTATGGATTTAAACAAGCTCCTCGGTATTTGACAACTAATTTACCCCTGTCAAGCTACGGAGGGTCAGTTGAAAGGACAAGGCAAAAAAAAAGTCTACAGATTCTGTGACTCCTCATCTCCTGCCTCTGAGCTGCCTCTTGCTTCCTTCCCGAAGAGCCAAACCAGATCCTAAACTTGGGCATTTGCAAAATCTGTGTCAGGTTCCTTTTGTCTAATGTTTTCAGGCAAGCTAAGCAGTAATTTAACATGTAGAATATTTACTACGAGTGGAGAAATTCACACATCTTTTCATGTTTCCATCCAGTCCACACCTCAGCACATTCATTGCCTCTAGAAAATAAAATCACACGCACAAAGGAAATGTCCTGCGCTGTTTTTCCCTTAACAGCCATCCCACAGATCACAACTCTTGAGAGCCCTGGTATCATCCCAAAGCAGAAGGATGCAATCATCCCGTTTTTACCTGGCTGCAGCCGTGCCTCTCCCACTGAGGCTGGGATGGCCGGGGCAGGGGTCAGCTCCAGAGGAGCCCTAAGTGCACTTAGAGGCTCCTGTGCCCTCTGGGGCAAAAGAGGAAGCAACTGCTCATTTTCTCCTTAGGACTTTTTGCCTTTAGGCCCAGGCGAAAAGAAAGTACAGCCTTTTAAAATGCCTCCTGATACCCATCAGGGGTTTGCTTTCACTGTAACCTGGAATTTACTGTCTGCTCTTTCTTTGTTGTTCTTCACAGGAAACCCTGTGCTAAGGCAGCTGGGTGGGAAGGTGTCTTGCTGTTTCTGTTTGGACCGGAAAATTAGTGGATTGCTCTTTGAATGTAACTTTCCAAAGCAAAGATGTGAATGTTGAGGTTTTTTATTAATGAACTGACACCTCCTGTGAACGGCTTCTTCACCCTGGGGTGCTCACTTCCTGGTTTGTGGCAGGAAGAGCACTTGCAGCTGATGAAAGGCTGGAAAGATCCCTCTGGGACAGTTTCAGAGCGCCTGGGTTTGCCATATACAAAGGTTTACTTCAGGGCATTGGAAAAATGCCTCGTTAGCAGCTGATGGCTTAGCAGGGCAGCTCTTGTTGCGAAAACCTGGAGCTGCCCCTTGCCGGGAACTCAGGGTGGCTCTTCTTGCCTGTCCCTTTCATTTGGGTCCCAGGCTCTTGCCCTTGATGCTCACCCACAGCAAGTTACCCGAGTGCCCCCAGCAGTCCTCACTCACACTATTACAGTGTTTGTTTACCAGACTGGCTCTGCCTCCTTTGCCAAATACTCCATGTTCTGAGTGTCAGGATGGGTGTTTAACAATCCCTGCCCTTCCTGCCCTTCCTCTTCCCCAGCCCTGCCACACTGCACTTGTCCTTTGTCACCTGCTGCAGCCACGTTCCTTTGTGGCTGCCCTTATCTTCACTGACTCTATGCCAAACCAGTAACTCCTGTGTAAAGTCTGGAGCAGGTGTGCAAGTGTCTCAGGAACCTTTTTTTGATTACCTCTGGATTTGCTGCCTTTTTGTGCTCACTGCCTGCTGTGCTGTGGCAGTTTCTCTTTCCAGGCACTGTGTGACTGTAGTAGAGGTTGGCATTAAGTGCAGCTTTCCTCTCGTTTCTTCTGTAGCTCCTGATGTGGCCATTGGAACAAGCTCGGTGTCTAAGCAGACTTTGCTTTTCAGTTCAAGTCCCTCTTATTTTTGCTGCCTTTTGTTCTGTGTGTTTTATTTATCTGCCTGCTTTCCCCGTGTTGGAGAGGATTTATATTTCTGTGGGTGCCTTGCTCTGCCCCAAACAGGCAGCAGGCAGACAAAGAGAGAGAAGCCTGATTGTCCCTTGCTCGGTGTTCTCAGACACTCCTGTTTGCAGCACTCTGTGGTGCAGCAGCATGGCTGGTGCCAGCTCCACTGCCATCTTCTCCTCTGGGAGTCTTTGAGAGACTCCTATGTTTAGTCCTGTGCTGATGTTACCTGGGCTGCTTCCAAGAACAACACAGAACTGCTTCCTCTATTCCTAAAACTGACACAGAGAATGAAAACTGCAGCAGGATTATTTTTAGTTCTGTAAAAGTGCAGCTAAAGCAGCATTGCTGGACTCTGCCTGGACAGAATTTGCTGTTTCAGGTTGTCCCTGATAGTCAGGGAGAGAGTGTGTGTGTGTGTGTGTGTGGGGCTGGGGGGTAGATGGTATTTTAAAGAGAATTTATGTGGTATTCCTCAACACTGTGTTCCAGTTTTGAATCGGACCATCAGTACAAATGAGTCCGAAGTCCAAGATTAATTTCCAGTAAATGTTCATCATGACACCATGCACTTAAAGGAACAGGAAGAAAAGATCAGAGCCAAGCTGCACTTGCAGAGCTGGGTGTGTGCAAGCAGCTCCCGAGGAGCAGAACTGCTGCATTTTGAGACCATGGTGGGTTTGGCAGGGCTGGGAAGAGCTACAAGAGCAGGAAGAGCTGCAGCTCCTGCCTGAGCTCTGGGCTGTATCACACTGGCGGGGGCAGGAGGGACAAACTTCCTGCCTGTTTGTGTTCAGTAGTTCTGTACTCTGTGCACAGTATGACACACCTGAACATTTCCAACATGCAGGATGTCCTATGTGCTGTACATGCTCAGTGTGTTTGTATTAAAACATGAAATGCCCGTGAGAAATTTTATTTATCAGTTCCCTGCTGTAGCCCTCTCATGGACACCTGCCTGCTCTTCCCTGTTGATTTGCTGTCAGTGGTCTGGTGCCCAAAGTACCTCACTGCAATCTGTGATTTGAAAGAAAGGAAAGTGCTCATACTCCTGCCCCAGAAATGCAAGTGTTTATCCCATTTTGTTGTTATCAGCATCTTATGGTGGTGTTTTCCATATGGCACACTCCTGGGATGTGTCCTTTGGGACTGCTGCCTCTTTGCTCAGTGCTGAGGGAGAGGTGCTGTGAACTCTGTGCTTCCTGCAAGTCCAAATGTCTCCCTTGCAGTTCAGCACTTAAAACTCCAGTGTTTGCTCTTGTAAAAGGAGGAGGTGATGGCGGGGTCATGTCTGGTCCTGAACTGATCCACAGCCTAGCACTTAAGTCTGGGAGCTTCTGCATCAAAGTAGCCACAGAGGCCCAACTCACAAACAAAAATCTGTAGCGAGCAGTTGTGGAGATTGGACCACTCTTGTTTTGAATTGTGGATATTCTACTACTTAGTTGTTACTATTGTTAGCAAATTCATCCTGTATCATTAAAATTCCACCATAACTGTGTTCTGTTGTCTCTACAAGCTAATACCAGTTCAAGCCTGTATAACCTCTGTTTGTATTGTCCTCAGCCTCTGCTGATTAGATCTTGTTTCACAGAAATGACTTGGTATTGTGTTTTGATAAAGTATTTATCAGCACAGTCAGGACCGGTTTGTTTACCTGATACTATCTAAGTGCTCTAATTCCAGCCAGCAGTCTAAAGTTCACAGGAGGGAAGATGATTTCAGGAAAATGGAGAATCAGGCTGGTGATGATGAGTACAGGGCATTCACGGTCAGGTGCTCTCTCAGCCACCAGGAAAAAGCCTAAAAGGAAAATAGGGAAGCACTAACCAGTTTATTTTTCTGGCACCTCAGGATGAGATGACCTCAAGTTTGGGCCTTACCACAAAGAAAGCCCTCACGATCCTGAGAGACCAATTGTCAGCACTGCTGGAGGGGCATCAGAAGGAACGGAAAAAAGGAACTTCATGGAAGGTGAGGCACCAAACAGCACAAGTTGAGCACTCGGTCTCCCCTTCTCAAAGTAAAGATGAGGGTTAAACAGAAGTTGGCTGCGTTCCCCTCCAGAGTGCAGCTGCAGAGCGTCCAGGTGTAGAACTGCTAAAGTCCTTGGGAACAAAGCAAGGAATCTATCTAAGGGTGTGTTTCTGTCAGCACTTCTCTCCTGGATGCCAGAGCTCTGTGGGGAGATGCCTCTTGCCCTGTGAAGGATCTGAGGACTTCAAGAGCCACTAAGGGCAGTGAGCTTAGAGGGTCCATCTCAGGTGGAGATAAAGAGCTGTGAAGCTCAACAGTCTCCCCTTGTCCACCGTGTTTGCCTGGCATGTGTGTTGAATACAAAGTGCCAGTGTTTATGCACAGTGCTTAAAAGTGTTCCTTGGTTGGTCAGTGACAATGGGACAGCCTGGCACAGAAGCCTTTTCATTCTTCCAATCAAGAGAAAAGCAGAGTGTGCACCCAGACTCACCAGCTGAGCATCCACTGGTGCTGTAGGATTCACACAGCGGATCTGGGATGCTCTGTGTCATGTTCAGGGGTTTTGCAAAGTTCTGTTCTCCCTGGAGCACCAGCTGCTGCCTTCACCCTTTCTCACTGTGCTTTTCCAAATGTCTGGCTCTGTGTTCCATGAGTGCTGACTGTCTGCTGCTCTCCCTTTGCAGGAGGTGTGGAGGAGCAGTTTTCTGTACCATGGTAACCGCTGCTCCTGTTTCCACTGGCCTGGTGCGTCTCTGATGCTGCTGGCAGTGCTGTTGCTGCTGTGCTGCTATGGGAGCCAGCCACAGGGGAGGTGAGCAAAGCTTCCTGTGCTGCTTACCTGAAGCAAGGTGGTAGTTTTATGTCACCTTAGTACTGCGTGTGGTTGACATAAGTGTCGTCCCTCATTCTGTCTAGATAGCTTGATATCAGCATACTCACACTGGTAATTCCCTATCAATCCCTTCCACAGAACTTCAGCCAACTTAGTTTTACTTCTAATAGACCTAGGGAGTGTCCTAGGGAGAAACTGAGGGTTTTTTTTTTCTACAGCATTCCTGGATCTTTAAAACTCCTAAGGCATTATAATAGTTAGGAAGTATTTTGAAACCGGAGAAATTAGTGGCTCATGGGAGAAGTTAGTGTGCCATACGTGCCTTGACCGTATTTGTAAAGTATTTTTTAATTGAGATGGGTCCTTTCAGACCTCTCTGGTGTCATTATCCAAAAGAAGAAGTGTGATCATGCATTTCTTTTTGAGCCATAAATCTGTGAGATGTGGGAATAAACAACCAGGCAGTTGTGTGTTTATCTCTGTGGGTGTCTGGCAGCGTATTCTGCTCGTTTACTCAAACCTCATCTGCTTTCTGCTTCCTCCTGTTTTGCTGTGTGAAGCCAAGGTGCTGAGATAGTCAATGCAGTGGCACTCTTCCTCCTGCTCCTCTTGGATCTCCTTATGATCGGGCGTCAAGAGAGGCTGAAGTGCAGAGAGGTGGAGAGGAGGCTTCAGACCATCGTTGATAAGATAAACGGTGAGGTCTCCTTCATCTGTCCCATTTGCACTTTGTTTTCCTCCCATTGAATCTTTCCCCAAACCTGATCACATGCATTCCTAATTAAGCTTGCTAACCTTCCCCTGTGTTGCACAGAAACAGGCTGTGGGAAGTGTGTTCTCCTCATGCCTGTCCTGTAAAATAGTTATTTTGAGCTGTCATGTGGCCATGTGCTTCCAAGCTGTGTGTTACCAGGTGGGCGTCTGTTATGGCTGTGCTTTGGAGTAATTCGAATCCTCATATCCTTATAAAAATATCTGCCTTGCAGCAGATGATGAGGGGAGAACACGTGGGGTTGTACCACAACATGGAGCAGAAGGAAATAAATTGCTGTGCATGAGCATCGTCTCTACAGGGGCTCTGGGACCTCAGGGGGCAGTTCATTGCAGTGGGGCAGCTTCAAGGACAGCCTTTAGCTTTTCTGGTGTACAGGTTTTTAAATGACTGTTTAGTTGTTAATACTGGGTGGAGAAAGAAGGGAAAAGCCATTGCAGAGGAAGAGAGAGATGATAAAAGATCATGGGAATGGGCTGAGCTTAGCACTGGGGGACCTATAGCCCACTGCATGATGTAAATCCAAAATTGCTACCACTTCATTCTTCCACACTTTGTGCTTTCAGATACACTTGGCAAAGAGGTGAAATGGCCAGACTCCATGTACCCTGACCTTCATATGCCTTATGCCCCATCCTGGTCCCTTCACTGGGCCTACAGGGACGGGCATCTTGTCAACCTGCCCGTGAGCCTCTTGGTAGAAGGAGATGTTGTTGCTTTGAGGCCAGGCCAGGAGTCATTTGCTTCTCTGAGAGGGATTAAGGTAACTTGCTTGTCTAATTTCCCTGTAACAATATATTTCCCATGTTTTTCTTGCTAATACTCTAATTCCCAGAGAACAGATTATTGGAGTGTCTGGTTTCTGCTGACCTTGAAAATATCTTGAAATTCCCGTTCAGTCAAGGACAGTGCATAGTTATCCAGGCTGCATCTTTTCCATGAACTCCCAAACCCACTGGACAGGAGACACTAATGTTATACAAAGGCACCATATTTCCTCCTCTCTCAGGTCAAGGGGAAAATGTAATATGCTGCTAAATATAAGTGGAGTGAATCTATCCAGTAGGATAATATGACATACAAACCCCGTCCTTTATCCTGCTTTTTATGTGCAGAAATAAAGTTTGTCTGCTTTGACCTTCTCCTTACTACTGATTTATTATAAAAGAAGGTAATATAAAATACCTGGGGTAGAATTAAATTAACTAATCACTTACAAGATCTATACAAAGATTTTACTGTTTGAAGAAGGTTGGAAAAAGTTTAAAGCTTGAAATTTACCTTTGGTAGTTTTGATTGTAACTTTCACTCCAAATGCCAATTCTCATGAAATAAGCAGACGTGCTTGAACACAAGCCTTTGGGCTCTCTGACCTTTTTTCTAGGATGATGAGCACATAGTTCTGGAGCCTGGAGATCTCTTTCCACCCTTCTCACCCCCACCCTCCCCAAGGGGAGAAGTGAAGAAGGGACCTCAGAACCCTCAGCTCTATCGCCTCTTCCGTGTGTTGAAGACCCCAATAATTGATAATGTCAGGTGGGTTAAATGCAGGGCACAGTGCCTGCCCAGCTGTCTGTGTCCTTGTTGCTGCCTTCCTGTTAAGCAGGTGAGGACACCTGAGGAGTTTGCTTGACAACACAGCAAAGTTACCATGGCAAGTGCCACATGGTTATTGTAGATGTTGGCTTCTCTTTTGACAGCCATCCCTCATAGCATAGGCTGAGCACAGTGTTCTAATCAGGTCTGCTAGGAGGTTTATATCCGAGGAAAGTGAAGGGTTAGGGTCCTGGTTGCTGAAATTTCAAGCTGTTTTCTGTTCTTTAGGTGGTGCCTGGAAATGGCTCTGTCACGGCCTGTGACAGCCCTGGATAATGAGAGGTTCACGGTACAGTCAGTGATGCTGAAATACGCCGTCCCTATCGTGCTGGTGGGTCTCATTCCAAGCCTTTGTCCTTGAGAATAGCCATGTTTTGTCAATAAAGGTGAAGAATTTGCAGCCATCAACAGGAAGTTGTGGCCAGGCTCGCTCATGCAGCTGACTCTGTGTGTACCTTGGGCAGTTCAGAGATGCTGAGCCATCTCTGTAACCATGAGAGTGGAAGGAGGAACTGCAGCAGCAGATCAAAACTACATTTTTCATACTTTCCCAGGGCTGAGAATGTTACAAGGCACTGAAAAGCCCTTCCTTGCAAGTGCCAGTAGTTAGGTGACAGTGTCATCTCTGAATTGCAGGCTGGATTCCTGATCACCAACGCCGTGCGCTTCATTTTCCAAGCTCCTGGAATTGCTTCCTGGCAGTACACTCTTCTTCAGCTGCAGGTAAAGGAGAGCTCTGAGCTTCACTACACCTCCTCCCCAGAGCACCACCAAGATGGATTCCCTCCCTCAGTGACTTAATTCATTTCATGACAGCATCCTGTGCTTGCTGGATCTGGAAGCATGCTGGATCCAGGAGCATTCAGTGGAGGAGGACAACAGAACTTCCCTGGTCGTTCCTTATAGACTTCCCTTTAGGGGTTTTGTTCTCTCATTTGACATGCATGTGCTTATCTATATCTATTTATCTGTATCTATATCTGTGGTATCATCTGTCTTTAAATTCATTAGAGTTTTATGCCAAATTCAGCAGGAAAAACAGCTGCAAGTTGTTGTGATTGATTCCTGGCCTCCTTCAGTAAACCCCCCTAAGGTGTGCACTGTTTGGCACTGCTTCCAGTCCCCTTCCTTCCTGCTCTGGCCTTTTATCCTTATCCTCTCCCTGTGGTGGGAAAGATGTCATGTGAGAGGTTCTGCTTCTTGTTGTCTCTCTGTGCTTGTTGGTGATCACAGATTGTTTTTTTCAGGTGAATGGTGTCTTACCCATCCTTCCGTTGCTCTTTCCTGTCCTGTGGATTCTTGCTACAGCCTTTGGAGAAGCCAGAGTCTTGGCCCAGATGAGCAAGGCCTCATCCACCTCACTGGTAGGTTTCTCCCCACATCAAACCATTGCAGAGACAAGGGCAGGAGATGAAAAGGCTCTGTGAAGTGAGCACACTGAATTCAGCAGATGTGTCCACATAATCGTAAAACGTTGTTGGATCTTTGTCGCAGCTGTGCCCTCTCCCTGGAGTACAATATTACTTCTTGAACAGATGCTTTAATTTTTTCAACCTCTCTACAGATATCCCAAGGTGATAGGAAGCTCTGGTGATTCCATAAAACTCTTCAAGGCATGTGCTTTCTGTCAGATAAATATAGTTTGTCAGAGGGGTCAGCATGGATATAAATGCCCTATGGTGGCTGTGTCTGGGCAATGCGTAAGCTACTGAGAAGGAATGAGATACATCATACCCTCTGCAATGCCCTGTGGGCTGAACAGTCCTTTCCTGAGGCTCTGGGGCTTTGTTTGCAGGCATGGCCTTTGAGTAGGTCAGGGAGTAAGAGCAGTTCCTGGTGGTTGTGCTGGTTTGGGGAGTGGAGTTTGGTGGTCTGATGGGGGTGATCCTGAGTTGGATGCGCTGTTGGGCATCCTTCTGTCCTGGTGGCAGTGCTGGTGAGATGCACTGAGCTATGTTTGTCTTCTGTGCTGATTTCTGTTACTTGGGCAGAGTTTCTGTCTCCTTCTTGTCCTTCCTTGGCCTCTGTGGCCCTGGGTCTGTGTTTTCTATTCTTTTCCCTCTAGCTGTACATGACTAAGCTGCCTGTGTCCTGGGAGGAAGGACATGTTACGTCCCTTAGTAGCATTTGCACCTTTAGAATCTCTTCTCAGTGTTTTCTCCACTTTACCTTTCCTACCCATTCTCAGCATTACTTGGTTTGTACTTTCGAAACCTCCCTCTTTCCCTTCATAATTTGCTATTCAGCTGGGAAAAGCCAGAGCTCCTTGGCCTCCTTGCTTCATCATTCTCAACATTCCCATTTGCCCTGTCACTCATACTTGCACCTTCCTTTTGTTCTTTCCTGTCTTCTCCTTTTTCTTGTCCAGGCAACCCTGTCTGTCCAGCCAGCTCTTTCTGTGGCACCTCAGACATGATCCTCCATCCTTGCTGCTGCAGAACAGCTGTTGTGATTTGCCTTGGTCACTCACCCCCCAACCAGGGCAGTCACTTGGCCTCTCTATTTCCCTCCTTCCTTCCTTCTCTCTTCTCTGTTCAAAATGTAGCAGGTAAGACCCCTTTCCCCTCCAATCACTTGGCCTACTTCGTGGTGATTTGGCCACTTCTCCACCTTCTTCCCCTTCCTATCATGTTCAAACTGTTTGATTCCCAATTTTTCATGGCCGGAGGTAACCCTTGTGACTGGTTGAAAGGACACAAACCAGTGCCCCCTGAACAAGCCCCTGCCTCAAGCTGCATTACTACAGTTGGACTGCAGCAACATTCCTTTTAGAGAGGAATTTGCTGTTGGTTTGAAAACATTTGTACTGCCTTTGATAGGTTGTCTCAGTAATTATTTACCTTCACTGCTAAAAATGGACATTCTGCATTAGTGGGAATTTTTGCAGTATCTGATTTCCAGCCTTTGGAACATTTACATCTTTTGTCTCCTAGATTTAAGAGCAAAGAGCACGTCAATCAAAATGCTGGTCTGTTGTTAACTACTCACATTCCCTTTTACCATCTCTGGTTAAGTAAACAGTTTAAGCACCTTGAGGCACTATAAGCATATTTTCCAAACCTCTAATCTTTGTCTTGGCGTTCCTCTTAGCTTTCTCCACTGTTTCAGGATCACTGTAGCGTTATGAATCTCAAAACCCACCAAATATTCCAGTAATAGCTGTGCTTTTGATAAATTTCAGAATAATTTGGGCTTTCTGCTCTGTGTTCCCTTGTTCGTGCAACAAAGGATCCCATTAGATCTTTTAGCCACTGCTTTAAAAGGCCAGGCTTTATTCAGCTGATAGTCTGCAGTTACTGCTTTCTGAGAGTCCTCGTCCTGCAAGTCCAACCTTCATTTTTGCACCTAAATACACAGCCTTAGTTTTGTGCCTGTTGGGATATATGTTTTTGCATATTGCCCAAGTAATCCATATTGTTCTGTGGCAGTGGTCTTTTCTCTATATTGCACCCTACCCCAAACTTTGTATCGTTTACACACTATCAGTAATGTGTTGTGTTTAGTTTTCTCTCAGCCTATTAACAAAATACCCAAATTTGTCCCTGCTTGAGCTAGTAGCACATTATTGCAAATAATTTCTGTTTCTGTTCCATTTAGAGATAGTCTGTTTCTAATACATCTAACATGGGCCCAATTTCTTTGGTATTTTTGTTAGAAAACCAGTCAAGCTTTTAGAATCAAGTCAAATTACCAAATGGTCTGTGTCAAAAGCAGTACTTTTATCAGTCAAATTTGTAATTTTGTTGAAAAAGATACCACAATAGTTTGAGGAGATTTGCTGCTCATATAGTTGTGGTGTTTGGCACTGGTTGTATTATTCCACTTCTTTTCTTTTAATTGAGTCTCATATTAGCCTCTGTTATTCTGTCTGAAATCAAAGTCTGTCTGGGGTCCTGTGGTAACTTGGATGGTTCTCCTTCCCTTTTTGGGCATTGGCACCACTTCCATTGAACTGGGATTTAATCCATAGTTCAAGCCATGTGCAAAATCAGCAGTAACAGTCATTGTCCAGACCTGCTAATTTAAACATATTTACTTTCAGTAGCTGGTGTTGGAATGGAAAATATTTCATAGTTATCATATGGTATGATTGTATCACTGAATAAGGAATAGCAATATTTGTTTAACACGTCTGCCTTGCCTACAATGTCATTTGCAATTTCGCTGTCTTTAACAAGCAGTGGTCTGGTTTTAATTACCTACTGGTATACTTTTCCTTATTTTTTATGTTAATTTTTACTTCGATTTTCACTTTCACTCAAAACTGGTCTCTTATTTTACTGTGGGATTGTTGCTTTTTAAAATTGTAACAAAATGTTCTCAAACAGTTCCTAATCATCCTTCGTAGTTCTCAGTTTAAATGATTTCTGACAGATTTCTCTTGGCTTTTTTTGGCTTTGTTAAACTGATCCTTTTTGAAGTGCCAGATATATGCATTATTATTTGGGCTATAGTTTCATTTACATGTAAATGTAATTGCCATGTTCTCTTACGGTTATGAATAGACTTAAATTTAAACTTTTCCAAATTACTTGTAGTGTGGAATACCTTTGTGCTGGATGCAAAAATTATGAGTTAGTGAATTTCTCAGTGTAATTCCAAGAGCACCGTGGTAGTGCCCTGCTATAATTTCTTTTCATTTCCTATCCACATCCCATTTGTATCACCTCGTTCCTCTGTGTCCATTGTGTTCCAGGCACCTGCTTTTCCAACCCCTCTTCCAGCTCCCTTCCTGTAACTGACCCATATAAGTTAAAATCAGATCACTCAATCCTGGCTCTTTCTGACTAAAAATAACCACCCAGAAAGAGCCTCCTCTGGGTCTAATTGCTATTATTTTCTCTGTAGACATTTAGGTAATGACTGTGTGTTCCTCTGTGATGTACAGCACCGAGCACTTTGCCTGTGCTTCACAAGTAGATAAAGACAGGGTCCATTAAAGGCTTAATTGCTTTGTTGAGTTATCGGTCTGCCTTGGTACAGTGGAGCAGGACTCCTGCTTTCTCCTCCCTGAAGGCACATCCTGAGGGAAGGATGTTCCTCATGGCACATTTCTGAGCACAATTATAGTAACTGGTCTCTTCTCTTGCTGCAGCTTGCTAAGTTTTCAGAGGACACTCTCAGCAGCTACACAGAGATGGTATCTTCTCAGGTACTATTATTATGAATTGTTTTCCTCCATCTTCACTGCAGAACTTCATGATATCCTTTCCCTTCCTCTCTGAACTCCTGCTTGTTGCTAGACCCTTTTTACTTGTGTCAGTTGTCCATTGTCACTCATTTGTTGCTTTAATTTGCTGTGCATGCAGGTTGCATGTCTTTCCCCTCCACCTCCCCATGTAAATACTGCTCTGCTGACCAGAGCTTGAGGTGACCTCGATACCGAGTCCAGTTGTGCTTTTCTGAATATTGCAAATGGTTTGAAACTCAACATTTTCTGTCCTGAAGACAGTACCTCTTTCAAGACCTGTTCCAGAAGTAAAATAAACTTTTTATGGTGTGTGTCTGAAAGAAGGGAAGTATTTAGCTTGTATCAGAAAAACCTTGTTCAAGCCAAAACTAAAACCCAGAGGGAATGGTGGTCAGCACCGAGACCAAACTGCAGAGGGGACCATGGGATGTTCAGGCTTTTTAAAAGTCTGATCCTGTTCCATAGGCTCCTTATCAGGCTTAAGCACATTACTGGTGCTTCTAAAGCTGGGGCAATTAAACATTCAGGAGCCCTTTTTCTGGGGAAGGAACTGCTCTGGCCACTCTAGAAATTGCATCATCCAGATTAAACAGGTGGGTAAAGGAAAGATACTTCTCTGCCTAATCTGGCATTAAGATTCCCCTTTCCATAAGGAGGCAGATGGACTCCACGAGTGATTAAAAATCCCTAGATATTATAAGAATCAATTCCAGTTTCCTTGCTCCCAGTCACTCAGAGGAATGCATGTGGGTGCACACACACGTGTTTCCTTTGCTGAATGTTTTGTTGCCTTTCTGTGCCAGTTCATCCTTTAGCTGAGATGTTTTTCAGGTATTAAATGGGAGTGATTTCAGCTGACCTACCTTGTTGAGAAGATCTGTTTCTTTTCTTTTGTAACATTTTTGCTTAGGAGAACCTGGTTTAAATAAGAGCTTTTTTTTCTTGGTGATAGCTCTGGATTGTTTCGCATTTGAGCTTACTGCTGTACTAACCATTAGGATCCAGAGAACATGATTTGAAGAGCTTTGGGGGAAGTGCTCTGCAGTGACAGTATTCCAGAATAACAGCTAAAAAGCAGTAAAATAACACAGTAATTAAATCCTGGTTTTGCTGGCTTTAGGATTGCACAGAGGAAAACACACAGCTCTGGTGCTTGGATTGATTGCTGCCATCCATACTCCCTCTGAAACATGTTTGTGTGGAAAATGAAGGATGCCAACTGAACATTTTAATTTTGCAAAATATCCCCTTCTTTCCGTTTCATTACAATTCCTTCGTAATGATGGAGCAGTCAGGGCTTGGCTTTATTTCCAACATTGTCACTGCCTCAGTAAGTAACCTTGGGCAAGTCACCTCACCACAGGGACCCCATCCTTTACCTGATTTGCAGCGTGGTGGTGGGAAACCAAAGGCCTCAAACTCCATAATCCAAGGGGTTGAGTTACTTCAGGAAAAAACCACTAAGAGGTGACAACTGATTCACTCAAAATGAGCTCACGTCAGAATTCCTTTCTGTGTTTTTGGGTAGACAGAGGTAGTTTCAGTGAATTCTCAATTCAACAATCAGACTGACTTAACAATCAGTGGAAAGGGGAAGAAATGCTTTTCCCTTGAGAACACCAGCACTGTATCAGGTAACAGGTTCCCACAGAGACTGATGTCTACTTACAGTGTATCCCTGTGTTGAAAGTGAAAGCAGGTAATGTCATACTCCCTTTTTTCTTTCTCTCCCTTCATCTTCCACTGAATGAGTGTCTAATTGGCTGATGTCCTCTGCTTCCCTCATCAGGAAATGATACGCTGTATCTGGAGCCACTTCCTCTGTGTTCTAAAAGGCAAATCCCCAACTCTGAGCTTCACTTCCAGCTTGCTCCACAGTCTGGGATCTGTCACTGTGAGTATTGCTGGGTTGTCAGAAAGAGGAGCCCTGTGAGGATGCTTCATTTGCATCGTTCATGTCCTTCCCCGAGCACAGACTGTTTGCAATCAGTTCACTGTGCTGGAATTAGAAACCCTTCAGGCACCTGTCTTTGTAGAAGAGTTTATAAGTGTCTTGTCATGTCCAAGCACATTTACAGGCTAAAACAATGGTTTGAGATACTCTGTGACATCTGACAGGATGTCTGTATTTTCCAGCTCTGGTTCTGGTCAAATTACCTTCTTGATTCCTGTGCAGGAACCAGCTGGTTTGGGTCCTGGTAAGGTACTAGCTGGTGAAATAGGTTGAATAGTTGCTTCCTTCTCTTGGTCTTCATGCCTAGTTTTTGTAATATGCTGAAGTAAAATTGGTCTTAAACAACCCATCAGTCTTGTTAGAGCAAGGAATTCTTGGATTTCTTGGAGTGTTATTAGGTGTGGTTTCTTAAGAGAGAAAGTTGGTGAAGGAGAGACTTGTCTATCCTCCCATGTGTTTAATAAAGTCATGATATTTACAACTATGCATGAACACTGAGACATGTTTTCACTAAGATTTTGCTTTCTTGGGGGTGTTGTGGGGTGTTCTAGGTGCTCTGCTGTGTAGACAAGCAGGGGATTCTTTCCTGGCCAAACCCCAGCCCAGAGACTGTTCTGTTCTTCAGCGGGAAGGTGGAACCACCTCATGACAGCCACGAAGACCTGACTGACGAGCTCTCCACACGGTCCTTCTGCCATCCTGAGATGGAAGATGAGGTGAGTGATCCATAATCCATAACGTATTGCATTGGCTGCAATCATAGTTTGACTGACACACAATGTGATATTATAGAGGGGCCTTGTAGAGAAGTCCTGGGCCATAATTCTTTGCTTAAAAGATGAAGAAGCAGCGAGGATCCTTTTCTACAGGTGTCCTAAAGCAGCAGGTGAATCAGCAGTGCCTTGTGTTCAACCACTGAATCACCACCCTTCGCTCTGTTGGTCTCCCACAGCCCCATGAAAGAGATGCTTTGCTCTCTGGCCCCTTGGCAGACACAGTGCACGTGGCCAATGAACAAGAGAGGAACAACTGGTCTGGTGATGCTCCGAAGGCTCCTGAAGCCTCTGCCCACCGAAAGCCAAACAGCAGAAGCAAACATCCCTCTGGATCTAACGTGAGCTTTAGCAAGGACACGGAAGGTGGAGAGGAGGAACATACTCAGGTAAGACATACTGGAAGGGCACACAAGTAGGTTTTTGTGGAGCTGTAACATCTACTCAAACCCATAGAGTACCCACTTTTGGGGAATTTAACTGGGAATTCCCTGCAGGATTCTAGGCTCAAGCTGTGTTCATTGTAACCAACTAGAATTTCTCTGCCTGTTGGACCAGGTTGCTGGGGACAGCGAAGTGTTGGCTTGTGAGGCTGAAGACTTTGTGTGTGACTACCACCTGGAGATGCTCAGCCTGTCCCAAGACCAGCAGAACCCCTCCTGCATCCAGTTTGACGACTCCAACTGGCACATGCACCTGAATTCCCTCAAGCCTCTGGGCCTGAATGTGCTGCTCAACCTGTGCAACGCCGGCGTGACCGAGCGGCTGTGCCGCTTCTCCGACCACCTCTGCAACATCGCCCTGCAGGAGACTCACAATGCTGTGCTGCCTGTCCACGTGCCCTGGGGCCTCTGTGAGCTTGCCAGGCTGATAGGTGAGGAGGAACTGGATGAGCAGACACAGAGAAATCAGAGCTGTCAATAGACACTTAATCCTTAGAGAGCACAAGAATATTTCTCCGGTCCCGCTTGCTGAGGAGGTGGAATTACAGAGCCGACTCTGTTGTTGTTTGGTTGCCAAAAGAGTTTATTAAAGAGATGGCTTTTGGCAAGTTCTGACATTGTCAGCGCTATCCAAGGAACAAATGTCATCAAGGACAGTGCCAGCCAGCCCTGGCTAGGCTTTGGATCCTTCTGGTGTGAGTCTGCCAGTCTCATCAGGAGACAAAGAATACCTGCTAATGAACAGATATCTGTCCTGTCTTTACAGCAGGGCTTTACAGGGAGTTTGGGGATAAATGGTGCACCTCAGCTCATTTTATAGATGGGAAAATGGAGGCATAGGGCAGGTAAGAGGTTAGAGGTAACACTAGGGTTAAAACCTGGAAACTTGAACTCATTTCTGTGCCTGTCCTGCAATGTCACAGTTACTCTCTTCGGTGAACAAGAGCATGAACACTGTAATTACTAATCTAGTCCTTTTGAGTGTTTTTCATCCTAGATCTTGAGCCATATTTACATGATGCACAGTGAGCACAGCTCACCTACCAATTGTTGGAGAGGTGTCAGAATGAGCACAGGCAAAGTGGGTGGCACAGAAGCAGGAGAAGGGACTTTTCTTTTGCCCTGATTAGAGCCTAATATTCCTCCTCCTTGTGTTCATGTTTCAGGTTTCACACCAGGTGCTAAAGATCTTTTCAAGCAGGAGAACTATTTGGCTTTGTACCGCTTGCCGAGTGATGAGATGGTTAAGGAAACCATCCTGGGGAAGCTTTCATCCATCACCAAGAGGAGACCCCCCCTGAGCCACATGATTAACCTGTTTGTGAAGGACACCACTACCAGTACGGCTGCCTCTTTCTTTGAGTATCCACTTGGCACAGGGGGAGCTTTTCCTCAGAGAGCCCAGAAAATGCCAGGCTGGAAGAGCCTGGAGTCCCTGTGGGGTGATGGCCCTGCTCTGCCCATGGCCAGTGCAGATATGATTAACAAACCTCAGTGATCATCTGTGGTATACTGAGGGGGAGAATTCTTCCCAGCCTTGACTCGCTCCAGAATCATAAATAATTTTTAAGAAATATCTTAGATAGCACGTAGTAGACCTGTTTTCTGGGACCAAATGGCAGTGCTGAGCATGATACGGGTTTATTGGGTTTTTAATGGACTTCATGATGGTAGTGAAACTAATACTGCACAGGGTTGAATATCACTCTGGGTTTTAGTTAATAATGCTCATCCTTCTGATAAATCATAAACCATTATCTTTGTGAGTTGTCTAGTGTATTACATTGCACACTCCTATATTGCATACTAATAAGAAATCACAAAACTCCCATGCAAACTCACTGTGACCATAAATATAACACCTGAAGCCATGCAGACTTCTCCACTCTTTCTACTCCTTCCTACTCTCGTAGGAATGGGCTAGGATGGAAGCAGTGTACAGCTGGTTGAGGTCTTAAAGCACATCAGAAAGATTTAACAGCTTGCTTGTCAGAGCTCTTAGTCTCTTTGTAATTCCTTAAATTGACTGAACTTGGCTCTCTGGAGTTGACATATGTCCAATATTGAATCCGAAATATGATCATTGTGCTGGCCAGAGTTTTACCAGGTTAACTGTCTTCTCTCACCCATTTCTTAAATTTTTATCTTTATCTGGGAAGGAGCTTTTTCGTTTTTTCTGATTGCTGCTATCTTGCCTTCGTAAGTGGGAATTATTTTGATGCTGAGATTTTTAGTGTAGAGAAAAAACCTTTAATGTTGCCTCATTTCAACTCCTTATCCTCACTTTTAAACGGTTTAGGTTAGAGCCTGGAGCTCAGACGGATAGGTGTGACCTGGATTATGCTGTCTAGAGTAAATTCTAAGAGGAATTTTGCCAGTTGGGTTTAGTTAACTCTTGGAACACCTTTCACACAATAGTCTTGTCCCTTGAAACTTCCTAAAATGTTACCATTTTAGAACCAGAAATACTGGCTTGTGCAGATAACACTGGGTGAAGTCAAATGGCTCTGTTTATGCAGAAGTCAGACCAGATGATCGTAACTTACCTCTCTCCACACATTATTTGTGAATAAATCTTTGAATCCACCCACTCCCATGACACGCTGCAGTCAAAGGGAGATACATAATAAATTCTACAGCTGTAGCCGAAACAGGAGGCAGCTTATCTGTATGTTCCCTTACTATTCCATTGAAATACGTGTCCCACCATCTGGCAGTGTTCATCCCAGATCCATAGTAACCACATGGAAATGAGGGGCTCACTGGCATCTTCTGTGGAGTGAAACGGCTCGATACCATCTCTGTCTTCCTTTGCTGGAGCTGCACTGCTCCGTTCCTTTTGCTCTGTCTCACTGGCTCAGCCGGAGCAGTTTGGTTCTTCCCAACGAGTCCCAGCAGCCATCAATACTCCTGGTCATACTCCCTTCCCTATTCATTAGTTTTTTCCCCTTTTGCCAGAGAAATTCTGGCCTGACAGTTCATGATTTGGGAAGGGAAAGGGCTGAGCTCATTTTACTGGCAAGGACAGCTCAGTGAACTCCTTGCAGTTTCTAATGTCTGCAGCCACTGCTACTTTCCCCTTAGCAGGGCTGTGGTGTGGGATTCTGGTGGGAATGAATGGGAAGTGGGTTGCAGTTGCTGTCAGGCACGAACGTCAGTACATCTGTGCATGTGGTCATTGCAAGCTCTTGCTCTGTGTCCAAGACATAGGTTTTACATGGATAAACATCTCTTGTTCCTTCTTTTCTAGCAAGGACTATCTGACCTTAGGAACAAGGTGGGAAGGATTAGGTGTTTATACAATTAAATTAACCAGAGCTCTGCACAAGTGCTCCTTTGTGTCCCTGAGACAGGCTCCTTCTTTCACACACAGCTCTTATTCGTCTTGGAGGTTTGTTATGCTGATAAACTTGGCTTGTGATGACTATTTATAGCAAAAGCAGAGAGCTGCTATGTTTTGGAAAATCCTCCGGTGTTCCTGAAGGTCCCTGCCTGGTTTGTGTTGAGGGGATATTCTTGGCTCAGGATTTCACCAGGCAGTGTGAGCACTAGCAGTCAGCAACAATGCCTGCAAGAAGCCTTTGGGCTCATTTTTATTGGCAGTGGTTTTTTTTTTCATTAGCTCAGCTTTGAAGCTGTTGGGGGCAAAGTCACAGAGCAGCTGGAGGAGGGAAGGGAGACTCTACGTGCAGGAAATGTTAATGGGTCGATACAAATGAGAAGGAGCAGGAGGTGTGGAGGGGAGGCAGCCCCACATCCCTGAACTTGTGTCCTGTGCCTGGGACCTGCATCATTGATGTTACACGCCTCTGAGAAAAACTTCTTAACACCTCTGTCTACAAGAGGGAATAAGAGATTTTGAGTCTGTATTAGAGACTGAATTAGGGGTTGAAAGAAAAACAGGACAAGCTGTGTTGTCCAGTAATTTTCAGTTCTTCCCTAAAGACAACATGAGTTACTTTTTTAGAGTCTGTTATGTTGAACTTTTGACCCATCCTGATTTAACACATTTTCAGGGTGAAAATGTGAAACAGGCTGTTATCTGGCAGGTCACACTGTCAAATTATCTTCTGCTACTTGAATGAAAAGCATTCAAGAATAGCTCTTACCCTTTAGTTCCACGTCTGGCCTAAAAATGAATGTACTTTGCAGCATAGGCAGACTTTGATCCCTGGCTCATCACTGCTGCTTGTACTTTCATGACAAGAGGCACAAAGGAATTTCTTTTCTGCTCTGTGGGATGCAGGAGCAAGATATTATCCCACCTTTATAGGAGCAGGATTGATACACAGGGTAAGGGGACAATAGAAAGGGACTACATGGCTCACATTTTATCACAGCCTTGTTTGAATCCACAGTTAGACAAAGGGCAGCTGTAGGTGCATCATCAATCCTGAATAATTTCTTGATGGAGACTGAAGACTTTCAGCAGAGGAAAAGGGGATATCTGGAATGCATCAAAGCATTTTGTGGGAACACTCATGTTTTAACAAATAAGGGAGCAGTTGGTGTGATGTCCCCTTCCTGGGAGCTGTATGTGTGATGCTGACTCATTGTTCTCCTACACTTCAGGCACTGAGCAGATGTTTTCTCATGGGACAGCTGACATCATCCTTGAGGCCTGCACTGATTTTTGGGATGGTACCGATATCTACCCCCTCTCTGGCTCTGACAGGTGGGCAGCTTTCTCATTTGGGGCATTCAGGAGCTGCAGATGAAATGCAGAGGGAACCTGGTCACTCTGTTAAAATTCTTTTTGTGATGCTTGTTAAGCTTTTTAAGAGCTTCAAGTAGGTTATGAACATGAGCCATCTCTGCTTTTAATTAATTGTTATCATAGCAATGTAAGAGATTAGGTAGCAACAAACATTCAGTTGGCCTGTAAGAGCAAGCCACTTCTTACTGTATCTGTTGGGATATTGTCCTCTTGTAAGTGGATTCTGACTGTTCTGTGCAGTAGGATTGAATTGTAGTCAGGTCATGCTGGTGGCAGAGAATTTTTTGTTGTTTTTCAAGAAAAATGTGTTGTCTTACATGAAATGCAGAATGATCGATTGTGCCTGAACCAGTCCACACAATGCCTCACCCCCTCGGAGTCCTGCTGCAATATCTGTCAGTGTGTAATGTATTTTCATCTACAGGCTGAATTGCTGTTCCTGTTGGCACAGCAGACCAGTAATGTTTAGTTTCACTGACTTTTCACATTGTTCTTCTAAATCTGCTTATCCTCAAGCGTGAAAAAACTCTCACTGATCCTTTTTGGAATACTGATCATGTTACAAGCAAATGAAAAATCTGATGCATAGTCTAATTTGTTACCTTTGCGAATTCAACTTAGAGAAGGAACCTTACCTTATTTCAGTAACTGAATATTGACTAAATAGTGGGACCCAGACTCTGAAAGGGGATAGGAGAAAAGTCTGCTACTGCAACTATCTCTGCCATAGATCCTGTTGTCAGAGTTGTCAGTTCCTTCCTTGGTGTTTATCTCCTTACAGATAAATTACGTCTGATGAATTAAGCTGCTTCTGTCATGCAGTGAACTTCCTTGGAGTCATCTGGCAGCCATAGAGAGCATATTACATTAATAAGTGTATTCGAAGAGCTCTGTGTTCATACCCATCAATCTGATGAGCAAACAGAAATATTCACCACTGCCCCTGTTGGGATATGTGTTCTTGTTGCCCTGCAGTGCCGGCAGCTTGGAGAATGCACAAACAGCAGGGAAAGGCTTCTTCAGACTTTCTAACCGCTCATTGTGGAAGACATTTTTCCAGATACGTGGAACTATAGCATACATTGTCAGAAACACGGCACATTTTTGCTAACTTTGCCTGTTTTTTCTCTCTTCCCCGTAGGAAGAAGGTGCTGGATTTCTACCAGCGAGCCTGCCTGTCGGGATACTGCTCTGCCTTTGCCTACAAGCCAATGCACTGTGCCTTGTCCTCCCAGCTCAATGGCAAGTGCATAGAGCTGGTGCAGGTGCCGGGGCAGAGTGCCATCTTCACGTGCTGCGACCTCCCCGGGACCACTCCCATCAAACAGAGCAGCCGGAGGAACAGCTGGAGCTCAGATGGTATGTGTGTCTTCAGTCCTGGCTGTAACCAGATCTGCTGCTGGCCCAGGGGCTGGATCTGATCAGTCTGGAGCTGTAAGAACATTGTTATTCAGAGTGGCAGATGGAAATTTGGAAGGGAGGGTTTCTGAAGTAGATGCGTTTTCAGAGGAGGTAACAATGTGGCAGCTGGTAGGGGTATTTCTAGTTAAGTTATTGAAGCTTGCAGAGAAATTCTTCTCCTTGTGGGAAGTCTGTTTATAAAGCAGGCTACTGAGAGTCAAGACTTCTGGGTGTTTCAGTACTTGGTCTGCTATTTGTCTGATTTTATGGAAATCACATGTGATGGGCTTTTCAAAGGAATGAAATGTGTGGTGCTATGCAGCTATTATCCCTGGATGGATTTTGTTGCTGTACTGGAGGAACTGATTCCCACTAGATCAACTGTACATGTCCTTCAGATCAGCAGTGGAAACTGAGAAAGAAGCACGTACCATTACATAAATCCAGGAGGCTCTTTTGGAAAACCAGTCTTAACTTCTTTCTGCCTTGGTCTCCCAGTCTGTAAAATGTGACTAGCGGGGTTCCCAACAGCTGGGGACAGTTGTGACTGTTTTCAGAACACTTTTGAGTCCCACCTGTGGCAAGGCCTGCAACTGTGTGAAGTGTTTTATTATTTTGTTCTTCATGCTGCATCCAGCCCCCATTCACCACAGGCTCATGTGGTGATGGTGAAGGAACCCTGTCAAAGAGCCTTTGGAGGCTCTTTGGAAGTGTCTGCAGGGAACATGATTCAATTCCTTTGCATCAGCCCCTCGTGCTCTGATGCTGCTGTGCCTCAGCTAGACTCACCATGTTGTTTAGGCACAGTAGGATGTGTTTAAAATGCACATGTGAACATTATGCAGCACACATCCTTGACCTTTCTACCCAAATTCCTCGTGACTGATCCCTGCCTTCTGTTTTATCTTTTTCCTTTCCACGCTTGCTGTTTCCCACTTGTGTTCTTGGTCTCGTGTGTGGGGATGTTCTGAAACCGCTTCTGTGACTGGGTATGCTGGGACAAATGGATGTCTCTTCATCTTTCCTCCTGTGTTTGTGTTCCTGCACGTTTCTGTGTGTGGATACCGTGTCCTTGGGTGTCACCTTGGTGGCCTCCCCACCTCGTGTCCTTTGTCTGATGCACATGTGGCCCCTCGTGTCTCAATGTGACTGCGTGTTGTTTGCATGCCTGAAGAAGGGATTGGGGAAGTGATGGAGAAGGAAGACTGTATCCAGGCTCTGAGTGGACAGATCTTCATGGGAATGGTCTCATCTCAGTATCAGGCCCGCCTTGACATTGTCCGCCTCATTGATGGATTGGTCAATGCCTGCATTCGTTTTGTCTACTTCTCCCTGGAAGATGAGCTCAAAAGCAAGGTAAGCTGTCTTTGCTGAACCCCCTGACCTTGCATGGCCCCTCATTGTCTGACTGGAGAGTTTAGCTCCAGTGCAATCTAAGGTTAATCTCATTCAGCCCACTAATGAGTCCAGAAGGTACCTGTGCTCCAGTGTGGCATCAGTCTGCAGTGCTCTGGCCTGGGCAGCCACCCTAAAACCCTTTGTCTGCTCACCCACAGGTGTTTGCTGAGAAAATGGGTCTGGAGACTGGCTGGAATTGCCACATATCCTTAACACCCAATGGTGACGTGCCTGGCTCAGAGATCCCCCCCTCCAGCCCCAGCCATGCTGGCTCCCTGCACGATGACCTCCATCAGGGTGAGAACTGTGCCTTGGCCACTCTGAATGCCATGTGTTTCCTGGGTGGTTCTTTTAAACCCATTCATAGGTTCCTGTGTCCACACCTGACACCTGATCTGTCAGAGCTTTGAGCACAGAACTGGATGGGCCTCAGGGGCATGTGTGTGTAAGCAACAGCACTTTACATTTATAGCCTTTCTAGCCAGCCAGTACCAAGTTTTTGGAAACAGACATCCTTCTGTGCACCAGGTGCCATGAATTTATGTCCTCATGAGTGCTTCTGGTTCTTGCTGGGGCCCTGGTCAATCCACTGAAGGTCCCTTGCCTGTGCATTATTTTTTTTTCTTACTTCAGCTGGGATTTCTTTATTCTCTTCCCCTAGAAGGACAGCAGAACAGATAAAGTATCATGTCTCAAAAGAGCAGAGACTAGGCTCACATATCTACCTCTGAACAGATTAGTCATCTAAAAATACTGCATTTTAGATGACTGAGTGGGAGATCTGGGTGTTGCTAACCCAGAAAATCAGGCCTCACGTTTCCTGGCTTCTGCAGCGCCACGTGCGTGTCCCACGTGGGTGGCACAGGGGTGGCAGAGGCAGGTTTGTGATTATTGTTTATGCTTTTTCTCTCTGCTCCAGTTTCTCGAGATGATGTGGAGGGGCTTCTGCTGATGGAAGAGGAAGGGCACTCGGATCTCATCAGCTTTCAGCCAACAGACAGTGATATCCCCAGCTTCCTGGAGGACTGCAACAGGGTGAGGGCCCTTTTCCCTGTATACCTTGTACTGTTGTCATGGTCAGGAGTGTCACCTCCTGACTCCCAGAGGGAATTCCTCTTCGAAGCAGATTGGCTGGTTTACATTGGGACACCTGATTTCTCTCACCCTCTTCCAGCTTGGTTATCTAGAGCCTGGGAAATTTGAGATTCTCTTAGTTAGTTACTTTTGCTGAACAGCTCTTTGCTTTGGAGTTTAGGAATGGAGGTCACTACCAATGGGGTAACCTTGAGAGCTGCATCTCAGTCCTTCTGGGTCCCATGGGCTGGGCAGGGAGTGGGAACATCCCCACTTTCCATGCACACAGAAGAAACACTCTCCTCCAGCTGTGAGCCACAGACTGGTGCTGCCCAGTGATCACAGTGTGAGACAAGCCCTTCCTGCTTCATAAAGACCTCATGTATACTCAGCAGAGATTACAGAAATATCAGAGATACAGATAAAAAAAAAAATATCTATTAGGCCTGGTTTTAGTTGGCAAGAACCCTTCTTGCTTTGCTGCAGGTTGATGTGGCTGCAATTGAAATAGATCCAGTTGCTGGGAGACAGCAGATGTGTCTGACTAGACTCTCCACACAGGCAAAAAGTCCTTAGAAATCCTTGAGCACAAGTTTGTCACACTGACCTTGCAAACCCTGAGGGCAGGCACAGGCAGCTTGGCAGGTCAGTGGAGAACTTTATCAGAAAACTTTTGACAGTGGCTCGGGAAAGCCAGTTCTGTCTGCAGGAACATGAATTTTTATCTGATCTCAAAGTTGCATAATTGTAGGAATCATCATTCTCATTTCAGCAGTTTTCCTCTGAAATGCCTCTCCCTCACACTCCCTGCCTTATCTGTCCTTTCTCTTTTTCAGGCCAAACTCCCCCGGGGAATCCACCAGGTGAGACCTCACCTGCAGAACATTGACAATGTGCCTTTGCTGGTGCCCCTGTTCACAGACTGCACCCCAGAGAGTAAGTGGCCTTTCCTACTCCTGTCCATTAATTCCTTCCCCAGCTTCTTGGTCTGGCTCATCCAAGTTTACACATGGGTGAAGGGAAGGGGATACATTCCAGAAATCTAGAAGGACATACTGATATTAATTACCCTCTGTTCCTACCTGTAGGGAGCCAGGTGTTAATTTTAGTGCAGCTGTTGCCCAGCTACTGAATTGGGCTGAGAACCACTCCTTTCAATTTGCATTCGTAAGAGACACAAAAGTAAACATCCAAAATACTACTGCCTTTCATTAAATAAGTGTTATCAGTGTACCAGGAGACTTTGATCTCTGCTCACAACTGTTATATAACTCAGAAATCACTTCCCAGAAGAATTGTCCCTTGGCAGTTGCTGTTAACACCTTCTGCTGCTTTGCAGGTTTTGATTGCAGGAAACAGAAAGGACAAAGTTTCTCTCTTTGTCTCTCTCTGAGGTATTACTTTATCTAAGAAAGGGGCTGAGTGCTCAGCTGGCTAATACCTGCCAAGTCTCCAGTAAAAGCATGGAGCATCATTATGATTTGACATTTTAGTACCTGTGTTCACAGTTTCCAGCGTGTCAATCACAGCTCAGTCTGCCTTCACACTTAGTGCCCAAATTTCCTCTCTCTCTCTTTGACAGAAGTGGCAGCTCCCCACTTGACCCAGCCCCTCACTGTGCTGCAGGTCTCTGTGCACCAGGCATTTAGTGAAGGTGTTTACAAGGGAACCTGGAGAGGGGAGGCTTGGGGGTTTTTGTCTGGAGCATTCTAGAAAATCCATATACACAGAGAGAGAGCACTGCGCATAGAGCTACAGAAGTAAAATCAGATCAAACAGCAGCTTTGACTTAGAGGCCCCGGGGATGTTGATAAACATATTGATAAAGGGTAGAGGTGGTGGTGGGTGGGAGTGCAGGAACAGGGCTGGCTCTGAGTATAGCTCTGGTTTTGGAGTGGTTTGTTACATTCCCTCTATTCCTTTAGACTTGCAACAACACTAGTGATGTGCTGCTGAGCAGAGTTTGAAACACTGTATTTATATTCAGTTTTAATTATTTGGTTTATTTCATTTCTGCTGTTTTCTAACAAGACCATTTGATGCTGGAGCTGTTTCATGCACCCAGGCTACACCTACAGCTCTGGTCTGAAAAATGCAAATCTCTGGGTCACAGTTCTCTGAACCACAGCTCAGTTCCTGCAGTGGCAGGTTTACAGAGCACCTGGCCTGCAGTTCATTAACTACCTAATTGTGTGCTTTGACTGTGGATCTCCCTGTACATGACTGGCAAGTATCAGTGGGGGCAGCTTTAAAATCTCTGTTAGTTATCCAAATTGGAAAGGGTGTGGAACACTGCATTTTTGTGTGCATAATGACATAACACACTACTGCTCCTTCTGTCCCTCTGCAGCCATGTGTGAGATGATCAAGATCATGCAGGAGTACGGGGAGGTGACCTGCTGTCTGGGAAGCTCTGCCAACCTTCGCAACAGTTGCCTCTTCCTGCAGAGTGATATCAGGTGGGGCAGGGTCTATTCATCCTCCATCTGCCTTTGCCTTGATCTTAGCCAGTACCCAGCCGTGGGTCACACCACACCTGTGGATTGTGCAGGGAGATGCTCACAATTGCTCTGCCCATTTTTAGCTGCATTTGTCTTCATAGTGGAGATTTGGGGGTATTGGATGGGACGACTGCTTAGGGCCCTTGACACACAGAGGTATTTCCCTGTCTGAAAGGAAGATACTCTCTTGCATGCTGGACTGTTGTGCCCCAGCTGGCATTACAGATGCTTCCCATTGGCTGAAAGAGTGGAAATCCCCCTCTCGATCAGCCAATTTGTTGACCTTGTGCCACAAACCCAAATATGTTCATTATTTCTCTGTGAATAACTGAAAGTCTAGGGAGATCGATCCTAAATTCATGACATAGCTTCTCTGCTTGAGCAAGGTATACAGAGCATGGCACAGCACAGTGTGGCTTTCCAAGCTGGGCTGCAGTGAGACAGTTTCTCCTCTGGGCTGAGGCCTTTCACCAACACCCCTGTGTTGTCCTTGCAGTATAGCCCTGGACCCTCTCTACCCATCCCGCTGCTCCTGGGAGACCTTTGGCTACGCCACCAGCACCACCCTGAGCAATGGCTCTGAGGAGCTCACCCCGCTGCAGCTCTCAGGGCAGCTCAACAGCCTGCCCTGCTCCATGTCCTTCCGCCAGGAGGAGAGCACCAGCATCATCAGGCTCATAGAGCAGGTGAGCCAGGCAATCCCCTCTCCCCTCTGCAAGGAGCAGAGCCAGGAGCTCACATGAGCATTCTGCTTGAGGTGCCCACGGTGCTGCCAGCAGGAGCTTTGCTTGTGTCTCCTGGCCTTTGTTCAGGAAGCACAACAGGGAGAATCTTCCTGCCTGGCCCTCCTGGTCCAGGGTGTAGGGGATGGTTTGGGAATGGTGCCTTGTGGCAACAGAAGATGAATATTGTTCATCTGGATGAAGTATAATCTTGCAGAGATCCCTAGCCAGACAACAGTGCAGTGTTAGGGAGAAGTGTAACCCCAGAAAAGCCAAGAGTTTAAACAAACTTACCCCTTGGCTAAATTCTGCCTTTCCTTCAGAACCTCTCCATGTAGGCAAGAGACCTTCCCTTTTTGCTTTTGGTGTGTCCAGATCCTCTCCCCTCCCACTTCCCCTGCAGGCCACATGTTCTGCCCCTGCCTGCCAGTAACTGCTCTTGGCTGGCAGCTGCTCCCAGCAGGGCTCTGAGGGCTTGTGCTTCCTTCCAGGCCAGGCATGCAACCTATGGGATCCGCAAGTGTTTCCTCTTCCTGCTGCAGTGCCAGCTGACCTTGGTTGTCATTCAGGTGAGTCCTGGCCTGCCTGGGGACAGTGTTTAACTCAGAGGACAGGAGGGCTCATGTGGATTTGGTTGGCTGCAGTGGGGCAGCCACAAGAGAGGAACGTGGCCTTCAGTCAGGTTTACACAGCGCGTTTGGGGAAGTCACAGATGGGGACTTTGTGATCTCAGCCTGCACTGCCCCTGCTCCCTGAGCCTCCTACATTTACTTTCAAACCCTTTTTCCCTGGAGACAAGCATCCCCTGCAGCTCCTGCCACGGGAACATGTGGAGGGGCTGTGCAGTGGCCCCGCAGTTACCAGCTCATCCCAGTGTTTTAGGGGAAGACAGTAGCATTTTGGGTAACAAGTGTGTCCTAGCACTGCTCATGCTCTTCACTCTGGGTTGTTTCTGTCCAGTTCCTCTCCTGCCTGGTGCAGCTGCCACCCATCCTCAGTACCACAGACATCGTGTGGCTCTCCTGTTTCTGCTACCCACTGCTCAGGTGAGTGTGTCAGGGTGGAATCTCCTCCCACCCCCCACAGGATGCACAGACCACTCCCTCAGCCTCACTGTGTCGGTGCCAAAAGAAAGCTGACTTCCCCCACAGCATGCTCAGAAAGCTGCAAGGATTATTCCAAGCACCTGCTTTGACAAGGTGCTTGGAAACAGGGACAGGAGCATTTGTGTGCTGCTGTGTTAACCCCTGCCTTGTGTGGTGGAGAGTCTGGGGTGTCAGGTGGAGGTCAGGGTACCGCAGGTGGTTTTTTGTTCCTCATAAATTTGGAGGTCACTTCTCTCTCTGTCTGCACCTGCCACGAATAACGCCTTTTACAGCATATGTAAAGATAAGTGCCAATGCTTCCAGCAGTCTGAGTAGGTTATTTGGGTTCAAATGTTAGACACAGATAAAAGCACAATAGCTCTGGTGCCTGAACACGTTACTGAAACACTTCACTTACCTTTCTCCAGTATCTCGCTCCTCGGCAAGCCTCCCCACAGCTCCATCATGACCATGGCAACAGGAAAGAACTTGACTTCCATTCCCAAGAAGGTAAGTGGCCCCTCAGATTTAAATTGTCCACACATTTTTCTCTTCTGTTTTGTCCCAGTGTTGATGCATAGCTGAGGCCCTGTGCCTTCCCAGCTCACTCAGTAAATTGATCCATGGCATGAGCCAGGAAGGGAATCCCCAGTTCCAGCATGCCCAGAGGGCAGATCCTCAGTGCAGCATCTCATCTGTACTACAGCTTGTCTTTTGCAGCCTGATTCTCTGATGGTGCACGGGGGGGAGGAAGTTGTACCAGTGACATGCCCGTGTCATCCTCCTTCCTCTCCCTTATTCACAGACCCAGCACTACTTCCTGCTCTGCTTCCTGCTGAAATTCAGCCTGACCATCTGCTCCTGCCTCATCTGCTTTGGGTTCACCCTGCATGAGTCCTGCAGAGGGGTGAACACCACCAGCCTCAACCTCACAGCCTGCTCCTCCATCATGCTGCACAGGTGAGGAACTGGCCCTGGAACACACATCCTACTGCTCTTGCCCTTTCCAAGGAGAACTGATTCCAATCCTCTAACAAGCTTCAGCCTCTTCCATGACTCGCCAGGGCTGGGTGCTCTCCCTGTAGCCTTGACAGCTCCATCAGTGCCCACTGTCACCTCCTGGTGCTAGGACAGCCTGAGCTCACACAGATCCCTCAGCTGTTAAAGGAGGACACGGCCCTGGTGGAAACAGGTCAGACAGTTCAGTGCCCACTGTTGACTTCTTTCCTGTGTCCTCTCATTCACTAGCAATGCTGATGGTGCTCCTGACTGGTTTGGGACATTTTCCAACGCTCTCCTGGTAGCCCAGAAGCTCACAGCTGGCCTGATTGTTTTACACACAGGTAAGTCCCTGTTCCCAGAACCCCATTCCCTGCTCTGGGGGAAAACTTGCATCCTCTGTGTCTTTCTTTGCCCCCTATGCCAGAGCACAAACTCCCTGATAGAAGCAGACACTGCAGTGGCCTCACAGCACAGGCACACATTCCCCTGTCTCACTAAACATTCCCGTGGCAAATTAAAGACAACACCCTCAGAACTCGTTCTGCTTCCTACCAGCCTGGTGAAGTGCTGGTTCTGTCCAGTCTCACCAGGAGAGCCAAATCCCTTTTGCCTTCTTGAAAGTTAGTAGCAGCACCTGTAGCTCTCCAAAAATACTCCCTCCCTCAAAAGTGTTTATATCCCTGCTGCTATTTTGTGAAGTACCCCATTGCCCTCCTCCAAAGGGCACTGGTGCAGCTGTGACTGAGAGCTGGAAGCCTTTTTAAACCCTCTGGAGGGGTGTGCAGCCAGCTCCTGGCTGACCCTCATCCCCTGCACCCATTGCCTGGCAGGGTAGGTCCAGCTGCTCCCTGAGAACCCTAAAGGGCCTCTGCTCCCTGTCCCTCATGTCCCATGGTGCTGGGCAGAGCATTGTGTGTTGAGATGTGCAGGTGTCCAGTCCAACAGAAATGCTTCCTGATTTGATCTCCAGCTTTGGAGAGACGGGCTTGCAGTACTTTTATGTCCCTCAGACCACTGAGGCAAGGCAGGGGTGCTTTGCCTGGCAGCTGTTTGGAAGAGCCCAAGTGAAAGCTGAGCAAATGCTCAGTCCTGTGCAGACAGCTCTGTGTCTCTGGCTAAGTCTCTCTCTGGGCTGGAGCTTTCCTCTGGTGCAGCCCTGGAACAAGGGCATACCCAGCCCTGTCCCACTCCCCAGACCTGGGCCTTTGCCTGCTCTGTTTTGAGAGGCTGTGAACTGACCTCACAGTGAATAATTGTGTGCAGTACAACCACTGCACTGCCCCCACCTTCATTCCAGGGACTTGGCATTGCTGTGAGGAGCCTGCTCTGAAAGAGCCTTGAATTGGTTGGTTCCAGGGACATGAACCCCATATCCCTTAGGAGTAACAGGTGTTGATGTACCTTGTGAAGTGCTGTATCTGTGTGTGATGCTAAATAATGCCCTTTTCCCTGCAGTGTTCATATCCATCACCCACGTCCATCGCACCAAGCCCCTGTGGAAGAAGAGCCCCCTCTCCAACCGGTGGTGGACGCTCACTGTGGCTGTTGTGTGAGTACCCCCAGGCCCTGGGGAGCTGTTCCAGGATGCTGGAGCAAGGAGGGCTCCAGGCCCACTCCAGCACCAGTTTGCTGGTGCTGAGGAGAATAAAGTACATGGCAATTGATCTCCACTGCTGAACTGGTGAAGGGTCTCTGTTGTGAGCATTTCCTCTGGGCCTGAACCCTGATCTGCAGATCCTGGGAAGCTTGTCAGGTCTGCTGAGATTTGCTCCTGTCTGTTTTTAATCTTAGATTGCTGGGGCAAGTGGCACAGACTGTGCTGGACCTGAAACTCTGGGAAAACCTCAATTCTTCTTTGACCTTTAACCACGTGTCCATCTCTCCAGTCTCATGGCTCCTGGGTTTTCTTTCCTTGGTCCTTGTGGTTATCATCAATGAGATTGTCAAGCTGCATGAAATCAGGTATGGGGGTTGAAGGGAGGATTGGGAGAAAGGGCTGGAGCCTCCCTCCAGCCTGGCCTTGAGCTGCAAAAAAAAGTGATGCCCAGGGAACAGGGTGGGGAACAAAAAGGAAAAGCTGATTGCATTGTGTAAATCACCTGGCTATTGTGTGCAGGCCCACGTTCCACCTCCCAGGGAGGAAGCGCAGCGGAGGAAGGAGGGTCAGAGAAGGGCAGTGGCAGTGATTGGGAGCAGGAAGGGAGAACAAAATTTCCTTATCTCAAACCAAAGGGAGGGAGAGAGCCAAGGTCTGTGCAACACCAGTATGGAATTGGGGAGGGCTGTTCTCTCCATCTTGTCCCATGAGGACAGAGAAGCATTGAATCACAGCAGAGGAAATGTGCCTTCACACAGAGCCTGGACTGTGAGACTCGTTTTCACGGGAAGTGGCTGAAGCCAAGAATGAGTAGCAGGCAAAGTGACTGGCTGTTCTTCCCAGCACAGGGAGCAGCCGGAGCTGGGAGTCAACGCTAATGAACATTGATTCAGGAAATGGGCTGGGGAGGAAAAGCAGCGGGGGTTACAGGCAACCCTGATGGGGATAGAGACACCATCTCAGTTCCTGGGAAGGGTTTCTGGACCTTTCTGTGCTGTGTCTGGTGTCCCTGGAGATGGGATTTAGCTGGATGGGGTAGGACTGAGACCGTGGGTTGCTCTCTGGATTTGATTCCCCTCCCAGGCTACCACAGGGCCCAGGCCAGGGGCTTCCCTGCTTCTTGGGGCTGGAAGCTCAGGAATGGCAGTGGGGCAGTCTTGCCTTTCACCCTTCCACATGCTGACTCTCTTCTTTCTTCTCCAGGGTCCGTGTCCGTTACCAAAAGAGGCAGAAGTTGCAGTTTGAAACCAAGTTGGGGATGAATTCGCCATTTTAAAAGCACCCAGCTCAAGTTCCCTGGAGCCAGGGCCAAACAGCCACCGGGAGAGTGGCTGCACCAAAGGCTCAGGGAGTTCTCCCTCACACATGCAAACCAGACAGCCTCCTGGCAAAACTACATCTGCACCTTCCCAGGCCCCAGGCAGGGATCCCCCCACAGGTATGCAGCCCCTCCCCAGCCTGCCAGGTACCCTCACAGGAGCCTGCAAGCTCTGGTGCCTGTTCAGGCTGCTCTTCCTTTATTTATTTATTGCTAGAGGTATTTGTTAGTATCATGGTGATGCTAAAATGAAGCAACTCCTTTCCTCTTTGTGAGCAGATGGGTTTCCTGGGCCTGGCAGGAGAATCTGGGACCAGTAGGGCTGCTGAAGCAGGACATCTCTATTGAAACCCGTTTTGGTTTTCCATCTCTGCCTGCTCTCCGTGTGTGCGTGCCTGTGCATGCCCTCCCCACCTCCCTGCCCTGTGTCCCGGGGCAAAGGAGCCATCCCTCTTGCAGTCCCGGGAGTGCTGGGAGCTCACATTCCCGAGGGGACAGTGGGAAGGGTCTCTGGACAGCCGAGCTGAGCCAGCCCTGCCCTCTAGTGTCGTTGTCACAGCCGTGTGCTGGCTGTGTCAGGAGAGGGATGAGACAGGGCTTTGGGGAAAGCTGCCTGTGATCCTCTGGTCTGGTGCAGAGGGAGGGCAGCTCTGCCTGCCTGCAGGGAGCCAGCATGGCTCAGCTTCCTGCAGCCCTGTTGAACCAGCTTTTATCTCCTTTAACAACCCCCAGAGAGGTTTTATAGCTGTTCTCCTGTTTGTGATCCGAATTGCTGTTCTGCTTCAGTAACGTGCCTGCTTGAGAGAGCCACAGCTCCAGATAAAGCCTGAGCCCTGCCTATCCAGCCCTAGAGGGAGGGGATGTCTTTCCAGGCAGGATATCTGCAACTTGCAGTTGTGACTAATACAGAGCTGGTGAATGGCTCCTTTCCCAATCCCAGGATTGTGTTGCATCCAGCACTTGCTCTCCAAGGCACAGGGATCCCCCCCAATCATGTCTGTCTGTGATAGTGCTGGGAACTCTCTCCCCTCCGTGCTAACGCCTTCACACAGAACCACAGAATGGTTTGGGTTGGAAGGGGCCTTAAAGCTTGTCTTGTTCCACCCCCTGCCATGTACAGGGACACATTCCTTTTTCCCAGGTTGCTCCAAGCCCTGTCCAGCCTGACCTTTAACAGTTCCAGGGATGGGGCAGCCACAGCCTCCCTGGGCAACATCTGCTCAGTGTTTTTCTGGAAGTCTCTTGGTTTGCCTGGGGGGACCCTCCCCTGAGGGCTGCAGCCAACCACGATGTGCCCCAGTGCAGCACACAAGCTCCTGAGCTCTGACCAGACCCCACCTGTACTGGGAGCACTGGTGCTGTTGTGGGCTGACAGCCAAGGGGCACGCAGGAGTACACAGGCTTGGCTACCAGAATATTTGCAGCTCATGGAGATGTTGACTCTAGTTCTAAACACTGACTAAAGCTGGTAAATGCTGGCCCTGTTTTTGGTCCCAACATTAACACTACAATATTTGGCTGTTACTTCTCTTTTGGTACCCGAGATTAACAAGTGGCAGCTGGTCCCTCCTGGGCAGGCAGGGAGCTGGCTGGAACCCCCAAGCTCTGCCCTGCTGCTCCATCTTGTCTTCCTCACTTTTCAGCATAACCAGAGAGCACGGACATGGCTGAGTGTCTCTAAGCAATACCCTCACCCTGCTGTGGGGCTGGTAGAGGAGCAGAGCTGGGTACAGCCAGCCCCTGAGCTCTGGGGACACACTGAGGATGCTGGAGGGGGGCAGCTGGGGGTGTTCCAAGCCCTGGACCCAGTTCCTGCAGCTGGGGGGCAGATGTGGAGATCCCGTGCTGGCAGGATTGCACGGGATAGGGATCCAGCAGCTCCCTGGGGAAGCACAGGGCTGCTCCCCTGCACCACAGCAGTGTCTGCCCACCTTTGCCAGCCAGGCTGGACTGTGCCCTCACTCCCCTGGCACCTGCAGGGCTCAGGGAGAACAGGCTGCACCTTTCTCAGCCTCAGTTTACTAAATGCCAGCTCTAGATCTGTGACACCTGGCCCCTGAGAAATCAGCTTTCCTTCCTGATGCCGGCGTTGGATCACAAGTGGGATATGATCTCTGTGGCAGAGCTGAGCTGGAGTCAGAGGCAGCACAGAGCTGCTCACTGCTGTCCCAACTTTCCCCCCAGCCAGACCTCAGCTCTTGCCCTGTGCCATGAACTGTTGTAGGTGATAAAAGGCAGCAGATTCCAGGGCTTCCTGCTGGCCACACCTTCCACTGGAGGAGGCACCTTCAAGGTTTCCTCTGGGCAATCACAAATGTTTTCCTGCATCCTCCTTCCCCTGCTAGACTTGGAGGGAGCTGAAGTGTATGAATAGAGCCTTTTGGATGGTCTTGCCAGTGCCACCCTTCCCTCAGCCATTGAAGTGTCCAAGGGTCAGGGTGCACGGCTTCAGAAGGAAATTTCCTACATCAAGATGTTTTTAAAAGCTGTATATTTTATATTAAATTTTTTGGGATGTATGTAAAAATATTTCATTTGTATTAAAACTTGTAAATTGTATAAAAAAGAAAAAAAAGAAACAAACCCAGACCCACAAGCATCCAGTATATGAATGGCAATAAATGATTGTCTTGGATAACACACCCAGGAGTGGGAACGAGTTTGCACCCAGCAAAGCAAGGAGGTAAAAAACGTCTGTGGCTGCTGGGGTCACAGGGTGTGATTTTCCTGTTGTAGGGACACAGCCTGAGAGCTTGATACTCCTGGGATCCAGTTCTGGCCTTTTTCCCAGTTTCTGCTCATCTTTGGGCAAATCTGTCCATCTCTGAAGGCCTCTTCCTACAGAATGAGTTTGCTTACCTGGTGGTTTCCTGGATCCCAGGCACTGCTTCAGTCGAGGCTGGCGGCTCAGTTTGAATCCCTCTGGATGGATGAAAGGTCGGGGTGAGCTGAAGAGGCACTGGGAGCACTGGGGACAAGCAGTGCTGGGATAAGGAGGCCTGGGCTGCTTGTCCTGAGCAAAGCAGGCCCTGGGGTGACAGTGGCCACACTTGGAGCAGGCAGGACGAGGAGGAATGCTCTGCCTGGCACAGCGGGGTGGTGGAGGTGTCACAGGGGCAGAGCTGGGCACTGGGACACCAGCACTGCCACCACATCACTGCCGTGGTGGTGAGACTCACACTGGACATTAACCTCACTGGAGGTGACTGGGACTCACCAGGGGAGATTATCTGAGCAACCCTGGAGCACTCAAGGGACGGGATAAAGCTGATCCTCAATGGACTTCAATCAGTAGGAGACAGGCTTGTGCCATTTGACACAAAGGACACAACTAGGCAAAACTATCAAAAGGGTAAAATATGCCCCACTGTTTAATAGAATTTAGTCTTAATGGATGTTAGTGGAAAACAAAACACATGATTAACACAAACAGAGCAGATGGTTTAAAATCTGTTGTCAGTCTGGTGATTACACGGGCTATTTTTTCCCCTCACTGTCTCGCTGCACGGAGCAGGTGCAGCTGGGGTCAGTTAGTCCCAGTTGCAGTGTACATAACTTACACACCATACAGTAGCTTCAAAATAGAGATCTAGAGCTCAAAAAATAGGCATTCTTCTGCAAAATCAAATGTTTAATTCCCTTATTGACAATGAGAGCAGCGTTGTGCTGCCCTCAGGTGGCTCAGACAGTGGCAGCTCCACCCCAGTGTCCTCTTATCCCTGACCCAAGATCTGCAGTTCTGGTTAGTAAATATATATAATAAATCACATTTAAAATATATACATTGGCCTTTAAAAAAAACCATTTACAGTTTATCAACATTGGAAACAAAAAAAACCCTGGGTTTGTCCCAGGTTGACTTGTGAGAGTAAAAATTAGTTTTAAAAGGTTTCTGTGAACCTCTTGATAAAGTGCCACTGGTTGTAGCTTTTTGAAAACATCATGTTCATGACGTGGCACTCAGACACGGGCAGTGGATACACTCAGTGTGGAACAGAATTCAGAGCCAGGGAAGAAGTGTCTTACCCGCCTCACACTGACCTCAAGTCCCGGCCAATGATAGGATTTTAGGTTTTTTCAGGGCTTTCTGTCTTTGCTTTTTAGCCCAGAAGCCAGGCTGGCACCTCTTGCCTGCCCGGCCCACGGCACAGCTGCCCTCAGGAGCAGAGACCCTCAGGAATGTTCAGGTGGGCTTTGCTCCCCTTCCCATGCAACAGCACAAGGGGCTGCACAGTCCAATCCAGCTGCAAACTCCCAACAGGATTGGGAAGCAACTGCCTTCTCAGCCACCTTCTCCCTCTCCAGTTTGGTTTTGCATTGGTGATTTTTTTTTTTTTTTAAAGGGGAAATACGTGGATTTTTCTTTCCCTTTGTTTGGAATTTTTGTAGCAAATGGCACTTCAACACAATCTTCGGTTCCCTTCTGGTGCTCCGATGCTTTCATTTGCTTGGCATGCCGAGCTCGAGCCAAGTTCGGGGCTCTTGGACATATTTAGCCATGCACTACTGAGCAGATCCTGCGAGAGAAATCTGTCTCGGAGCGATGCAGCCGCTGCTCCCGCCTGGATGCAGGGAGCTCTCGCTGCTGTTCCCCCGCTGCAGCCGCGGGCTGTGGCCGCATCTAGCGCGCGGGAGCTGCTCCCAGCCGAATTCCCCCGGAGCATCCGGGGTCAGCTCCCCCGCAGGGCTGCAGAGCCGCGGGGAAGGAAGGATCACATCCCAAACGCTGCTACTGTTGAACAATGCTCACGGCGGGGTTTGTGCCAGCAGCTCCCTGCAGGGAGGGGCACTGGGAAAAGGGACTGTTTTCTCCCAAAAAAAGGGATAAGGGAGGGGAGAAAAAAAATTTAAAATGCATTAATCACGCTGCTGCTTCACTCTGGAAGGACCAGGGTGGGGGTTTGCGTAGGCACGGTGTTGGCAGGGGGCAAACTCCATTGAGCAGCACGATCCAGACAGACTGGCCCAAATTCCCAGGTTTTTGGCACTGCCATCACCATCCTCATCGCTCTGGGAAGGGGCAGGAAGGCTTCTATGTCCGGCAGGGCCGTGGCGGAGCATCCGCTGCTCCGCAGGCTGTGCCAGCCCCATCTTGAGGGGTCTGTGGGTCCCACTGGAGGGATTTCGATCCACTTGGATTTCACGCTGGCTGACGCTGACGCGTTTGGAAAAGCGGCAAATAAAGCAGAAAGGTTCCTTCTCGCTCCGCAAGCTGCCAAATTGCGACAAGCCCTGTCTTCTTTTAGCTGCTGTCAGGCCTGGCCGGGGCTGGGGCTGCTCAGTGAATCGCCAGCTCGGTGGTGGCTGCCCAGGGAGGTCTCTCCTGTGACACATTGTTGGCAGGGGATAAATAATAAGAGGCAGGACTCAACAATGCAGTGGGGAAAGAGAAAGGTCCCTTGTGGAGGCTCCTCAGCTCTGTGCAAGGGAATGAGGGCTTCTCCGTGGCCTCCAGGACTGCATGTGCAGCCCCTCTGGGCTCTCCTCCTGCTGCCAGTCTGGTGGGAAATGCTTGACCCCCTCAGAAACCGGCCCAAGGCCACGCTGGCACGTGTGACACAAGAGCCAGGGGTGGGCAAGGAGGGCAGCTGTGTTCCCAGCCGCAGTGCAAAGTGCTGGAGAGACCTGCAGGCACCGCTCGATGCCGGATCCACTCTTCCCCCATCACGAGGGGCACTGGTGGAGCAGCCAGAGGCAGGGAGGGGAAGGAGGGAGCAAGCCTCAGTCCAGCATTGCGTCCAGCTGGTCAGCCAGGTCGTCGAACATGTTGCTGATGTCTTCCAAGATGTTCTTGGCTGAGTGCACGGTCCCAGGGTGGCTGGGGAGGAAAGGGAGAGAGTCAAAGCACTGCCCAAAGGCTGCAGGTGCTGACGGGGAGGTTTGGTGAGGCTGGACCCAACCCAGCAGCAGGAACTCAGCACAGAGCTGGGATTGAGCATGTGTGACGTGTGTGGTGCAGGCATGACGTGCCCATGCACAGCCCTTCTCTTGCCCTCCCTGGGACATTCCCAACCCTGCCTCAAGGGGCTCAGCCCCAGCATTTCCCTCACCTCTCTGCCTCCTCCACTGTGATCTTCTTCTCTGCTGCCTGCAGCGTAGCAGCCAAGCTGGAGTTGGTCTGCTCCAGCCGCTGCTGGGCCAGGGTGGCCCCTGGGGCAGCTGCCAAAGGCTTTGCTGACACCTTGCTGCCCATTTCCAGTGTCAGTGAGCCGGGACCGGGCAGGGACCCGATCACATCCGGCACCGCCTCGGTGGCTGCCCAGGGAGCAACAGTGTGGCGGGAGGGCTGCAGGACCTGCTGGTAGATAGTCTTGGGTCCGGAGAAGACGAGCTTAGTGGATGCCACAGAGGTGTGCTTGGCAGGGACATCTGCAAAGGAAGGGGACTCATGGTAGGTGGTGACACAGGGCCTCCTCACCTCCCACACTGACATGCAAGGGAGCCTCACCACCACCTTTGAGACAGCTCCATAAACCCCCATACCTGGAGTGGGTGTCCTCACCACGGCCGTGCTGACCAGCTCTGTGGGGCTGGGGGCTTTGGTGGGGCTCGGGGCCTTCTTCATCCCTTTCTCCAGCGACAAGATGCTTTTCTCTATCTCAGCAATCCTGAACTCCACGCTGTCATCGTCAAAGGCATCCCCGGCCAGTGTGGGCCGTGGTGCCGGTGCCGGGGGGCCCGCGATGCTCACGGCTTGGGCCTGGGCATACTGGGGTGTGGGGGTGCCCCCCGCCTCCGCCTGCCCCGCCATGCTGAACGCCTTCAGCACCGCCTGCAGCGGCTCCCGCTCCCTGAAGCGTGGCCGGCGCTTCACCGTGTCCGACTCGGTGAGGTTGAACTCCAGCACCGGTGGCTCCTTGGTCACAGTGGGGGCTGCTGGCTCCTTCCCAGCGGAGCCCTGGGGCTCTGCCGGCTGGGAACCAGGCTCCGTGTCCAGCACAGCCGTGTCGGCCTTGGTATGCCCGCTGGGCTTTGGCCGCTGTTTGATGGTTAAATTGCCTTCTTCTGCGAAGGGGATGCACTCACTGGAGCTGTTCTGGGACGATGAAGAGGACACCCCCGGCTTGGCCTCCTCCTCTGTGTCCGAGCAGGCATCCTCCCGCTCACCCTGCGCAGCCACCTCTGTCATAGGAGCACTGGGCTCACTCACTGTCCGTCTCCGTGGCTTGCTGCTCTCAAACGGATCCCTGCTGCCATCAGAAAGCGTGGCACTGCTGGTGTCACCGCCATCGTGGGACTCCTCACCCACATCTGCCCGGGGGAGACAGTCCTGAGTCAGGTGCAGCGGTTTTGGGGCCAGGAGGGGCTTGGACGGACTCGCACCTGGCGTTCCCTCCAGCGCAGCTGCCAGGCTCTTCACTGTCCTGCCACGGCCGGCATCACTGGGGGTGGCACCTGTGTCAACCACATCCTGGGGGGCTGCTGGCTGCCGCTCGGGGTTGGGTGGCTGCTCGCCATCTGCCTCGGCAGCGAGGGCACTGGACACGGAGCTGAGGCGCTTGGGAGGCGGCGGCGGAGGGCCCTTGCGCTTGGCCCGGATAGCGAAGGACTGGCTGCGGGTCACCTTGGCATCTGCCTGCAGACAGGCCCGCGGCATCTGGCTGCGGCCCGGCCGCCGCGTCAGCGTGGCGTAGGAGCCCAGGGTGCTGCTGGGGGCCCCCTCCTCCTCCTCGTGCTCCCCGTCCGACAGCGCGTAGCGGTTCAGGCTGTGCGAGCGCTTCTTGTGTTTCAAGCCTTCGCCCCCGTTGTGCTGCTCCCCGGCCGTGGGGGCTGTGGTGGGCGGCTCTGTGGGGCCGCACTGGCTGTGCAGGTAGGAGAAGCCTTTTTGGGCTGACGTCTGCAGGCTGCTCTTCTGTCCAGGGGAGATGGAGGGGTATGGGTGCACCAGGGCCTTTGGCTGCTCTGCTCCCAGGACGGATGGGGCCGTTGGGGATTTCAGGGAGACGTGTGGGTACATGAAGACGTAGGGAGCTGATCCCTTGCTGGGAGTCTGGGGAGGAGTACAGGGAGTGACTGCTGGAGTCCCGACTCCTTTCTGAGCCGCAGGCCGGGCGTACTGATCTGTGCCTTCAGGTAGGTTCCTCTCCTTGAGAGGGCTGCCCCCGCCACCATTGGCAAAGCCATTCAGCCCCTCGGGGGACACGAGCTTCCCGTAGGG
Source organism: Pachycephala philippinensis (assembly GCA_013397055.1). Classification (NCBI taxonomy): domain Eukaryota; kingdom Metazoa; phylum Chordata; class Aves; order Passeriformes; genus Pachycephala; species Pachycephala philippinensis. The sequence continues at coordinate 274,390 of VWZT01015189.1, forward strand.
CTCGGGGCTGGGCCGGCCCGGCAGGCTGGCTGGGCTCTCCTTGCTGCGGGGGGGTGCACAGGACTGCCCGCTGCTGCTGCTGCTCTCGCCGCTGCCCAGGCTCTCCTGCGAGGGGCTGGAGAGGCGCCGGGACAGCACGTTGTCCTGCGAGTGCCCTGAGCCCCGTGACCGCACCCCGATGCTCTCCTGGCTCCGTGACATTCCCTGGCTGCTCTTGATGCCGAGGGTCTCGTGGCAGCTGTTGGACATGGCCGTCTGGAGCTCGTAGCTGAGCTCACTGTCCTGGAAGGTCGTCATTTTGGGTGTGTGTGGGGACTGGCACTCCCCATTCTCCAGCGACTCGATGGTGACAATGTCCAGGGAACCGGGGACTTTGCGTCTCGCCAGAGTTGCTTCTGCTTGGTTGAGGCTTTTGCGGAGGTCTCTGAGCTTCTTGACAGCCAACATGATCTTCTTCTGGTGGCCTGCAGGAAGGAAAGGGACGTCAGGTCAGCTCCAGTCCCCAAGGCCTTTGTTTCCTGGCCAAGAAGAGTAGTAGTTACATCACACACCGGGGCAAAGGCCTTGGGGTTATCCAAACCCTGCCTATGGGAGGAGACAAACTACTACTGGCATCTACCTGGCTGGGCCCAGCTCCAGCTGGCCAAGGAGAGTTCTTGGGGACAGCCAGGAACTGCCCTTTCCGGGTGCTTAGGACATGCCTGCACCTCCCAGCCTGAGGGAGAACGGGGCGTGGGGGTGGGAAACTTGGCTGCCCTGGGCCACCCCAGCACGGCAGGAGGGACTCACCCAGCTTGTTGATGCCAATCTCTTGCAGATCCTCCCACGTCAGGTCCGTCACGATGGTGATGGAGTCGTAGCCGTTGTTCACCAGCTTTTTGTGGTACTGGGGCAACCCAATGGCACTGAGCCAGTCCATCAGGTCAGCCTGGAGAGAGCACGGAGCCGCTGCCGTGAGCATCAAGGAATGGGCAGCACCTTCAGCATCCCCTCCCTGCCCCTGCCCAGGAGACTGTGTTTTTAGGGTGTCTCTGACTGCTTTAATGCAGTCAAAGCCATTGCAGTGTGTATTTACTTACAGACCCCATCCTGTCCTATCCTGGGGTCAGAGAGCTCTGAGAAAAGACCTGGAAAAAGGGGGTGACCAAAGCCTCAGTGCCAGGGACTCACCGGGATGTAGCTGGGCAGCCACTCAGCGATGCTGAGCTGCCCAATTTCCGTGGAGATCTTTTTCCTGTGGCCTGGTTTGGTCACGCCGATGGCTGTCAGATCCTAATGGGAGCAGAGTGGGGCCGTGGTCAGCAATGGCTCAGGGAGCTCGGGGCAGTGGGTACTCACTGCTGGCAGCTCGGGGTGGGGAAGGACCTGCCTCACCTCCGGGGTCATGCGGCTGATGGTGGGGACATCATAGCCGGCATTGAGGAAGTTGGCAGTGTACGACTCCAGCTGGAACTCACGCAGCCAGTTGTAAATGGCTTCTGCATCCTGGGGAGAGGACGGGACACAGAACAGCCCTTGACGGTGGCTGCAGGGGCTGGAAGAACCTGGCTGCTCTAGGCAAGATGACAGAATCTCCCTCGGCAAGACCCACTTGTCCCCAGTGTCCTCAAGACCCAGTTCCCTGCGTCCCCGGTGCAGTGAGAGCTGGGCTGGGTGCCCCCAACATGGCCCTCTCACCCAGCACACCATTCCCCAGTCGTCCCAGTTACCTTCCCCTCGAGGAGCTGCTCAGGACGCAAGAATTGGTGGGAGAAGACCCTGTCTCCAGGGGGGCAGCTGCCTGGGGTCTGGAGGCCCTGTGGCCCTGGCAGAAAGGAGAGAGAACTGTCACAGGGGCACTTAAACAGCTAACAGCCCCTGGGGCTGGGGGGAGAGCTGTCCCCAAGGCCCCATGGATTTGGGACAGCCCTCACCTGCTGGGGAGGTCCCATTGCGTGGCTCTGGTCCCAAAAGGTGTTGCTGGAGGTCATCACCAGTGGAGGGCAGAGGCTGAGGGAGAGAAGGAGTGAGTGGAAGGATCCCGCTCTGGAGACCAGATTTGTCACACCGCCAGGAGCAGAGTGGGGGTCCCCATGCTGGGCTGCTGGGCACAGCTTCACCCAGCAACAGGCTGGCCCCCAGCAAGAGATCTGGGCAGGATTCGGCCCAAGGTCTTTTATTATCCTCCCAGGTGACACAGCACATGGTGGAGATGCTGTGTGATGCCAACCACAGCCTCCAGCTCCACTCAAAAAGGCCAGCTGTGCTTTGGGGGACAACTGGGGTCCCCCCAGGAGCATCTCCCTGCTGAGTCCTGGCAGCAAGTACGTGTTTGGTGTAGGATACTCAACTCCAGCAGCCCCTCCTTTGCTAGGGGTGGGCATGGAAGGGGCTGGGGCTCCATCACCAGCCTGAGCCAGCACAGGGAAGCAGCACAGGGGAGCAGGGGCTGGTGCCTACCCTGGCATTCTCGATGAGGATGCTGGTGCTCTGCCCATTGGTGCCCTCGGTGCTCTGGCCGCTGCCGGCGCTGCGGATGCTGCCGATGCTGCCCTCACTGCCCACGCTGTTCCTGTCTCCTGCTGCTCGGGGCAAGCAGGGAGCCCGTCAGCAGCACCCCAGGATCGGGGGTGACACAAGGCACAGGGGTCCCCAGCGAGGACCCGTGTGCCAACACAGTGATGCCAGTAAAAAACAGTCTTCCACAAGATCCCTCCAGCCATAGACAAGGCATCAGTTCCCTCCCACCTCCCAGCATGCACAACACAGACAGGGTGACCTGGGCTGGCAAGGGACACACAGAGGGCTGAGACACAGGGAGAGAAGGGGCTGCTCTAAGGGCTCCCCAAAACTCCCTTTTCCTGCATCTGCTCCCTCTCATCTGGCTGCTTCCCCATGGAGAGGTGGGAGGAGAGTCTCCCCCTGTGCCCTTGCCCAGGCAGGGCTGGGAACAGGGGAAGGTCCCCAGCCCCTCTCCCTCCCCAGGTGCTCCCCTGACCTGAGCTGTCAGGGCCTGGGGCCGTCCGGGTTAGGGTGAGGTGGCCAAGGGCTGCTGGGCCGCTCAGGGCTGCCGGGTGTGGACACTCATCAGGGAGGTGCTGCAGCCCCCCAGGGGGGGCCGGGAGGGCCCCGGGGGGACCCTGGCGCTGCTGCGCGGGTGCCACACGAGGGACAACCATGCCTGCATTCAAAGACAAAACACACGTGGTCAGAGCTCATGCGGGAGGCAGGGAAGGGGGCAGAGCTGAGCTACAACCCCCAGATTCGTATCCCACCCATGGCACACCCCCGAGTCCTTCCCTTCCCCCCTAGCTAGCCAGGGCTGCAGGGCCTGTCTGGCAGGAGGTGCTGGGAGGGCTGGGAAGGTTTCACACAGGGGACTGTCCTCAGCATGCCCAGGATGGCCACTGACCTGTCCGCTTGCTGATGACTTCAGCAATGGAGGGGGGGAAGTACCCGACCCGGTCGGTGCCTTTCTGAGCATCGTGGATGTGCCCCTTCCATCGGCCATCTGGATGCTGCTCCAGGACCTGCCATGGGACAAGAGGGATGGGGCTGGTACCCGAGGCCATGGTGGGGCAGGGGGATGGGGAGCAGAGAGCAGCCTCACCGTGATGATGTCTCCTGCTCGGACATTGAGAGCAGTCGGGTCATGGAGGTTCCAAAAATCCTTCAAAGCTCGGACCTTCAGGATTCCTGATGCCTCTGAAGGCAAGGGACAGAGGAAGAAAGAAGGTGCCAGAGCGTAGAGAGGGAAGACAGGAGGCCAGGGAGGGCAGAAGGAGAAAGCGAGAGCAAGGAGAGTAGAGAAGAAAACATTAATAATGCAGGAAGGACTCGATCCCCAGACGCTGCCCCATGTGTAGGATAGGGGCATGTGTGAGAGGGGACTGGGATGCTGGCACTGGTTTAGGCTGTTCAGGAGCACTGGGAGCACAGGCAGGTCCCAAGGGGAAGAAGCCCCTCTCAGTGCCATCCCAACCTCACCTCTCAGCAGCTGCTTGATGTCCTTGCTGGCATGGGAGGTGGTGAACTGGTTGACGATGTCCAGTGCTGTCTGGTTGTAGGTGTTCCTGATGTTCACGTCGACGCCGCCCTGCCCAGGAGGAGACATGGTCAAGGCCAGATCCCTCCCTGCCACCAGACCCCAGGGAGGCAAGGGACCAAGGGGAAGGGGTGCTGGGTGACCCCCAGGGGCTGTCCCCCCACACAGCCCCGTCCCCACCACGCTCACCTCCAGCAGGAGCCGCACCACCTCTGTTTTGCCATAGAGCGCGGCCTCGTGCAGGGCTGTGCCTGTCTTTGTCTGCTTGTTGATCTCGATCCCGGCCTTCAGCAGCTGCCTGGTAGGAAGGAGGGAGAAGCATGAACAGCAGGACATGGACATCAGGGCCAGGAACTTGGCTGCTTTGCGATGGGAAGGGGACAACACCTTGCATTTGCTTTGGGGATGAGGGGCTGAAGCCCGCAGGAGGAAGGTGTGTTTGGGAGGTAGCAGGACTGAAGCCCTGATGGGTTTTTCCAGCATAGGGCAGGGAGTTACCTGATGATCTCCTTGTGCCCATTCTTGGCTGCCAGGTGTAGCGGAGTGGTGTAGTTGGGGTCAGTGGCATCCTTGGATTGTCCCTCCAGCAGGGCGACACACAGATGGCTGTTCAGCAGCAGCTGGGCCACCTGCATGAGACACTGGTGAGCAACAGGGTGCAGGTACCCCCACCTGCACCCTCCCAGTGAGGGGCTCATCCTTGGGGCCAGCCCACCACTCCCCATCCCACCACTCCCTTCCATCCACAGCCCCAGGCTTGGCTGGAGCTGGACAGTGCTTGGCGTGGCCACACTATCGTGAGGGGCTGTAAAAGGTCACAATAGCCAGAAATAGTCTTCCCATAATCGGGCTTTTCAGACCAAGCCCTAAAAACCTCCAGTTTCTCCAGCCCAGAGCGACTCCCAGCATCTCAGGGCAACCCAGAGGCACAGAGGAGTTATTTTTACTGCCCTGTTTATAGCTGCAGACATTATAGATACTCCAAAAATGGAAATATCCCCCTGCTCCCTTCCCAGAGGGGCACAGAACAGTCTGGCTGGCCATGCTCCAGCCCAACCCAGTGGTGCTGGCTGGGCCAGGGTCTTCTCCCAGAGCACAGTGTGGCCCTGTCCCCATGAACTGTGCTGGGCACCTGGAGTAGGGCTGGATGCTCAGAGCTTGCTGGGATTAGCCAGCTCAGCCTATCTGTGCTTAACCGTGAGCAAAGCTGCGGTGGGTGGGGGGAGGCTGTGGAGAACAGGGAGCAACAATTCCTGGCTTCTCTCCCAGCCTGACGCTGCCCTGCTGTGAGGTCAGGGGCAAAGCCCATGGCTCCCAGGTTCAGGATCCGGCCGTGTCTGGCCATGGCAGGAGGCAGGTGCTGCCTGCCAGGCTCTGAGTCTCGTGACAGAGGGAGAGCAGTCGTGGCCAGACCCAGCGCTTTGCTCCCGGAGGAGCCAGCGGGTTCCAGAGCTGCCCCCAGAGAAGCCCCTGGCGCAGGGCAGAGCCCACAGCACCCACCTTCAGCCGCCCAAACTCGCAGGCCAAGTCCAGCGGGGTTTTCTTCGCCTTGTTGATGAGGCAGGGGTTGGACTGGTGCTGGAGCAACATCTCCGACTGCGGGGGAGCAACGTGGTGCAGGGGCTCAGCATCACCCGCAGCCCTGCCTCCCTCCCACCTGGCACTGTGGGGTTTGCCCCCACCCGTGTACCCCAGAGAGCCCCGGGGAGGGCACAGGGGTGGCTCTGGGCTCTCACTTACCACCTCGTAGTGGCCGTACTGCGCCGAGAGGTGCAGCGGGATCTGCCCGTCCAGCGAGGCCATGTTGACGGAGGCGGCGGCGCGGAGCAGCACGCGCACGGGCTCCACGCGGCCCTGCCACGCCGCGTAGTGCAGGGGCCGCATCCCTGTGGGCAGCGGGGCTCAGCAGGGCTGGGCACGGCCCCCGGCCTGGCACAGGGGGCTGAGCTGGCGGCCGGAGGGGCCGTGCCCGGGGGTCACCCCTTACCATTGCTGTCCTTGATGTCGACGGTGGCCTGTGCCTCCAGCAGCAGCGAGATGAGGTCCAGGCTGCCGCCCAGGGCTGCGTGGTGCAGCGCTGAGAACCTGTGGCACAAGGCAGGGCTCAGCCCAGCCCCCAGCCCCACTGTGCTGTCCCCACAGCCATCCCCTGCACAGGGACACGGGCTGGGGGCTGGGATTGTCACTGGCTGTTCATGGCTATGTCCTTCCCAATTCCCCACTCCCAGTGCGTCAGATTCCCCATAGCAAAACACTGATAAATCCCTCCAAGCTGTCTGTGCCCCAGGGCTCAGTGAGGGATGCAGGCACACTGTGCACCTTGGGAAACCCCAGGGAGAGGAGTCCCTCACCCCATGCCCTCTGTTGGGGGAAGCAGGCAGGATGGAGAGAGATGCATCTCCCCTCTCCATGGAGCAGCCAGGCAGCCCCAGCGTTGCTCACAGCATCTGGCAAACACATCAGCCCCGTGGCCACTCCTGCCCCCTCTGCCAGCTGCCCCCTCCCCATGCCAGCAGGGCTGCCAGGAGCCCACGGCAGAGCGTGGGAGGCCGCCGGTAATGAAAGAGCCCAGTGTCTTGGGGCTGTGAAAGGGGCCTGTCTGCCTGGCGCTCCCCCCGAGCCATCATGTGAAGGGCCAAGGCCAAGCAAGGGGTCCCTGTGCCACCGGGGATTAGCCCGTGTGCCACTCCAGGGGACGTGGGGGCTCCTGACAGCACCAGCGTGGGGCTCCGATGGGCTCTGCAGTGTGCAAACCCCGTGCTGGGGATGCAGCTCGTCCAGCACGGCTCTCCTCATAATCTGCAGTCCCAGAGCATCCCCAAATCCCTGTGCAAATTAGTGTTGAGACTGTGCAAGTCTCAACACTAACCCCCGCAGAGAGGGCTGCTCCCTCCTCCAGTACACCCACCATGTCCCTGAGCCACAGCAAAACCTCTGCCTCAAAGTGTGAATGTGGGGGGTACAAAATCCCCCTGACCCAACCCTGGGGGGTCCCACTCTGCCCTGGGGTGGCTGCACAAACCCACACTTGCTCACCCCATCCTCTCCAAGCCCTGAGCAAGGTGATGCTGAGGACTCCACCAGCACCATGGCTCTCCCAGGACACACACTGCCACCCCCATGCTCGTGTTTCACCTCCCCATCATCCCCTTCCTGTGCCCCCGCGAAACCCAATGCCCTGCCTGTGTCCCTCGGGCAGGGAACAGACCCTTTACCCCAGTTCCCACCATCAGCCCTCCTGGAGCTGCCCAAGCGTAAACCCTGTGCCTTATCAGAATCAGATCATTGCTTCTATTATTAAATTCTTTTTCTATTAAGCTCCATCTGCACAGTATTATTTTAAGACGGAGCCATCCTGCAGGTTCCCAACCCCCCGCTGGCCTGTTAGGACTCATCATGGACACCTCTTCCTACAGAGTCCTCCAAAAGAAAACATGTAGAAATTAGGTACAACAACAGCACATAAAAACAATGCTAATGACTGACAGGTCAGAGTTAATTCAGTAAGAATAATGTGCTTATTTATTTTATGGGCCTTTGTGGTTTCTTTAACTCTCAGTACCCAGCTTATTAAGTACTTGGATTTTGGAAGTGATGAGCTACACAAATATGCTGTGGTCACTTGGCAACCTCATCTTTTCTTTCTCTAACTCCCCCCAAAACAATGGGATTTTGCTTTTGGGATATTAAACAGAGACATGAGCACGTGCAGGTGCTGAGGCCGGCTGGGTGCTCCTCTGGGCTTTAACCACAGGGAAACAGGGCACTGGCTGGACACGCTGCCATCCCTATTCACCCCCATCCCTACGGAGGGGGACAGAAGGGATTTATGAAGGATTTTCAGGATGGATTGAGCACAGCCCTCAGCTTAGATCCAGGCAGGCATTGGCTCTGCCTGTGCAGGGCTTGCCCTGGCTCTGGGATGTTGTTGTGTTCTCCAGCTCCCTGGAAAGCTGTACGATACCCTGAGCTGCAGGTCTGGGGAGAGGAGCCCACCTGGGCTGGCAGCAGCACCCAGCACCCTCCAGGGGAGCACTCACCCGTCCGCATCCTGGTAGTTCACGTTCAGGCGCTTGGCAGATCCCAGGAGCTCTGCAGAGACAAGAGGTGAAGGTCAGGGCAGCAGGCAGAGCCTGCAGGCCCCCAGAGGAACCCCATCCCACAGCCACACCGACCTCCCAGCGCGCAGAACAGTGCCTGGCCCATCCCGGGGGTCTCTCCTCTACTCTCCTCTACCTCCACGTTCACCTCCACGAACCCTCAATGGGCTGACCCAGCTCGAGCTCAGCACTTTCCTCCCTCCATCTCTCCTGCCCCATCTCTGTGTGCCCCGGGATGGGTCAGACCCTGCAGCTCCTGCCACCCCGCCTCTGCAGAACAGCACTTCCCTCCCCTTTATAGGCACTGACACCCCAAAACTGCTGAGTGGGGCCATTCTGCCCCCCACTCGCTCCCTGTGCCCGCCACTGCCACTGAGCCCTGGCCCACAGACCACATGGTTGGCATTTTTATGGCCAGGGCAGAGGCTGAAGCTTCCAGCTGTGAATGCAAGGATTGTGCTACCTTGGATATCCCCATCCCCCTGCCCAGCCCGCCCTCCCCTTTGGGGACCCAAGGACTGTGCCACCTCGGATATCCCTATCCCCCTGCCCATCCCTCCCTCCCCTTGGGGGACCACGGGGCAGCAGAGGATGCTCAGCCCACCCTCAGCACAGCCTCACGGCCAGTGCACCCCCAACTCCCTGCTCCTTCCCGCAATTAATTCGAATGGATTCCTTCCTCCCACACAGAGAGGACATTTTATTCTTCACCGAGGGGTTGAGAGCGGATTAACATCTCTGGAATTCATCCGCCAAGTCAAAAAGGAAAGAAAGGGGAAGGTATGTGGGGGGCCAAGAAATACCGCCGCTCCTCCTCTGCCCTTCCAGGCAGCCCCATCGCCGAGCCAGGGAGGATTAAATGCTTTGAATGGTTTCTGTGCTTTTTCCTACGGAAAATCAAAGTCCAAGTGCCAGGCTCCGAGCCTGGGGTGAAACAGCTGCTCAAACCCCACTCTAATATGGTTGGTCTTGGGGAAGGAGCCCCCTTCCTCGCAGCCAGGTAGATCCCTCTCCTTTTCCTTCCTCTCCTCCTCCTCAATTCCCTTCTCTTCTCCCTCTCTCTCAAGGTCTCTGCCCACCCTACATGGCAGATCCCATACAAAGCCATACTGGAATGTGTGACCCCTCTGCTGGAAAAGAAGGGCTGAAGAGGGGCTGGCTCATTCATCATGCAAATGGATAATTAAAGGAAACCAAAGACTGGGGTGTTCATTACTGCAATTTACAGTGTTTTGTAAACAGCCTAATTAACACAAAATGGGCTTGGAGTGGCTGCTGGTGAAGGACTCGTGACTCCTCGCCACAGCTGAGGGGATCGGGACAGGATCACCCTAATTACCTCTTCCAGGAACTGTTTGTCTTTGAGCCTCAGCCACCAATCCAACAGCCTTTCCCAAAGGAACTGGCTCCCAAAGCCATCACTCAGCAGAGCTCCCAATTTTCCCTCCCAGCCCCAAGAGCCCAGGATCTGGGGTCTTCATCAAGGACAAGTTGCTTCCCTTGACCTCAGCAGCCAGGAAAAACTAACATTTCACTTGTAAATTGGCCACTTCTGATCCGAGTTCTGGAGCAACCGTAAGCACTGGGATTTGCTCACCCCAAAATCCTATCCCTAACCCCACCTTCAAGGGGACTGAGCTGGCCAGTGGGGTCCAGTAAGCAGGGAGGGATGTCCCAGGATGTGGTGGGTGTCCCTGCCTGCTCCCAGGCAGCTGTCAGCATCCACATCTCCCTGATCAACATTCCTAAAATTCGTTCCCTGCTGCAGCAGCCCAGCCAGGTCAGGACATGGAGCAGGACCACACGGACACGGTGCGGGTGGTTGAGAAAGCAGCAGGTCACAAATAGCAGAGCCAGGAGCAGCATTCCCTTTGGGGGTCTTCTTAAATGCTTGGATCCACCTTGGGCAGGAAGGGAAAGAGTTCATCCCCAGTTTGCCGCTGGGTAGATCACTGCTTGGAGAGCTGGAGGGTTTGCAGCACGGCTGGAAGGTGAAGTGTGGGTGGGAAAACCTCTGGGTACCCCAGCATAAGGCCCGGGAAAGGAGAGGAATGGAGGGATGGAGAGGAATGGAAGGATGGAGGGGAAGCAGAGCACAGCCAGGCAGCTGGGAGCCCTCCACCAGTGCCGTCCTGCTGCACAGCCTCAAATTCCAGGGACCCGGTGACAGGAAGGCAGCTGATGGGACATTTCCCTGCATCCCCCTTTCTCATTCCATCCATGTGCTCCTTTTGACCAATTCCCCAGATTTTCCCCACATTTCTTCAGCCCCTTCTCTCCCCATTGGTGCCCAGGCTACCCATCTTTTTCCACACAGATGTTTTGGAGCTCAACAGAGGCTGGGCCAAGCTGTTCCCGAGCCCACAGCCCTCCCAGACTGTCCCATTCAGAGGTGCAGGGGACTGCAGAGCTGGGCTGGGAAAGGGCTGCAGGGTTAATCCAGCTACAGCACGGGGATGGTGTGGCCAGATCCTTCCCAGCCACATCATTGCCCCCGCTGGGTTTGCACTGAGGCACTCCCGGGCCTGATCCACAAACCCACTCCCCACCAGGAGCACACTCATACCCCGGGAAGAAGAACACGGGCCCAGCGCTGAAATACAACACACCCTGAAGGGGTTATTTCCAGGGAAAACCCAGCTTGGTGCAGCCCAAGGGTTAACCCCAGCCGTGGGTTCCCCCTGCCCGGCCCTGTGAGGGGTCCCTCCAGGCTCCCGGCCCGCTCTGCCCCGGCCCCGCCGCGTTCCCCGGCGCCTGCCCGGACAGGACGAGGCTCCGCAGCGCAGGGCCGGGCCTGAGCGAGGCCTCGAGGGAGCCAGCGAGCTTCTGTGCAGCGTCTGGCTGCCAAGCGGCAGCGGGAAGCACCTCCGGAACGCTCCGGCAAATTGCTTACAAATGTCGGGCCGGCCGCCGGCCGTGGCGAAGGCAGCGCGGCCGCCCAGCACCGCACGGGGCCGGGACCCTCAGCCCTGGCACGCCCCGGCTCCGGCCCTCGGCCTCTGGATCCCCGCCGCGGCACAGCCCTGCACGGCACAGCCTCCTTTGCCTGTGCCTCGGTTTCTCCAGGGGCTGCACTCCCATGAGGGGATGCCAGGCTGGGCTGGGCTCCCCGTGGGGTGCAGGGGGCACCCGGGGAGCGGCCGGCCGGGGCGGGCCCCTCACCCGCCGCGCTGGCAGCGGGCCCGGCACGAACCCATATTTACCCCCCCGAGGCGCTCGCTTGGCGCCGGCTCTGCCGGCTGCGTGGAGCCAGGCGTGCCCTCGCCCGGCCCAGCACCCCTGTGCCAGCACACCGGGCACCCTGAGTCACCCCCTGCCCGCCACGGAGAGCTCGTTCCTGCGGGGACACCCCTCAGCTTCACCCCGAGCTCTCGGAGACGGACACAATCCCTCCGAAGCGCTCCTTGGGAAGCAGTGACACGTGCTTGCCTGGGTTTGGCTGCGGGAAGGAAATGCCCAAATATCCCGTGGAGTGCTGCCCTTTGGAGACTCCTGCCCTGGCTCTCACACGGCAGTCAGGCTCCAGAAGGCAGTTCTTTTGCTGTGACCCCCCACCGGTTTTGTCCACCACTGCAAGGCTTTGTTACCGTGCAGGACACACAGATCCGTAACTGGAAATCCACCTCCTTGCCAGAGCCGCTTGGAAAAACACCCCTTTCTGCTGGTCCTGTGTCACAGACTCTCATCCCATCCCCTCGTCCTGGGAAATCACATCCCCACACTGCTGGCTGCACCCCTGTGCCATGAGCCTCCCTGTGCTGCAGGTCTGAGCATCCCAGTGTCATGAACATCCACCCTGAGTGTCCCTGTACCATGAGGATCCCTGAACATCCAGTCCTGGGCACCCCTACAACTACCTGCTACAGGTACTCTGCATGCAGGAAAGCCCTGCAAGGGCACTGCAGGAACACCATCCTGCTTCCCTGGGCAGTGGGAGAGCGACTGTGTGCATTGGACACACCAAATACATGCACATACCCTCTTGGGAAAAGGAAATCCACCTGCGGACTGTCACCTGTAAGTCAATAAACCAGCTGGAGGAGCTAATCAGCTGCTATCCCGCAGGGCACCAGCTGTCTCCAATGGTGGTGACAGCCTCTGGAGCTGGAGGCGGAGGTGGCAGGAGGTGGCAGGAGGTGGCAGCTTCACCCAACCTGCCCTGTGATGGCCTGGGGTGGCCCTGCCTTGGCATATGGTGGGTTCGTGCTGGGGCTCAGGACAGACTCACTGTCTTGGCCAAAATCAAGACCCAGAGAGGTGAGGTCCATCCCTCTTCCGCAGGAATCACCCTTCCCTGTCGCCTCTCCGTCCACAGGCACGTCCGCTGTGGCCACCCACACCCGGCTCCTCCCGGCGCAGCCTCCCTGGCAGACCGGCTGCTTCACGAGCAGTTTCCCAATAGGTTCAGAGGAGATTCACCCACCTCGATAGGGAAGGAGTTCAGCCACAGAGATGTTAAGAAACTCAGCCAAAGCTGCCCAGCCAGCTCGGAACAGAGGCTGGGTGAGAGCCAAGGGCTCCTGACCCTGGCTCTATACTGCAGCCACCAGCTGCAATCCGAACACCGAGCCCAGCGCTGTGCCCAGCTGCCCAAATAGGGGTTCCCCTAATTCCCCCGTGGTGATTTTCGTGGGTGAATTTGGCTGCCAAGGTGCTGCTGCCTGGGATACCTGGCTGAGCACCCACCCCTGTGCCCAAATGCCATGACTGTCCAAACGCCACAGGTGTCCAAACGCCACGGGTGCCTTCCTTGCCCACAAATAGCCCGTGCCGGGTCTGAGGCTCCGCAGCATCACTGAGGATGGGCTCCCCACCAACGCTGACAAACAGGTCCCTCGCCAAGCCAGGCACTGTGGGGTTGGTGTGACTGGGGCAAAGCCACTGGGTTAACTGGCAGGGATGGGGAGGCTGCAATCAAGGAGGCAGATTCCCATCAACAGAGGGCAAACGGCAGTGACACGAGAGTGGCTGGGAGCCCCTTACTGTCCCTACACCAACACCTGGCAACTCCTTAAGAGTAATTGGCATTTTCATCCCTTGAGAAACCTACCAAACCCTGGACCAGAGCAGGGTCCTGCCTGCTCTGACACTGCACAGGCTGCAGGACAGCTGTCACACCAAGCCCTGCTCCTGGTTTCAGCAGCCTAGAATAACCCCAGCAGGTGCAATAACCTTCCAGGAGCTGAGCTCTGGGTGGCTTCTCATAGCATCCTGAGGCTGGACACAGCACCCCTGTGCTGTGAGTATCCCTGCACCTAATGCTAGTTTCTAACCTCAACACAAGTCACCATTTACCCTTGGCTGGAGCCCAAATCTTAGGGCTTACAGCCACGCAGAGCCCAAGCTGTTCCTGTCACCAACTTGTCTCTGTTGATGGCATGTCAGAATCTCCTCTGGCAGCTTGGCCTCCTTCCTCATCTCCTTTAAGCAATCCTGTCCTGCAACTTGTTCAGATACGATGGTGGATGATGGTGAAGGCAGGTGATGGCAAAGGCAGAGGAGTTTGAGAGGTCCAAGGATCTGCCTTCCACCCTGGGCTGGGCTGGAGGCCCACCACAGGCAAAGAGAGATAGGGCAATGGGACCATGGAGTCAACTGGGAGCCTTCTTCCTTCTTTGGAAAAGGCTGCGAGTCTTTTTTTCAGAAGAAATCAAACATTAAGGTTTTTTAAGAGGCTGGCAGCAGGTGAGACATCAGGCAGCATCCCTGTACAGCACAGACGTTGACCACTCACCCCCAGCCCAGCCATTCCAGGACCCCCATCCAAACCCCCAATTCCCCCCTGCTGCTTCCCCTCACAAGCAAAGCAGGAAAAAACAGGCAGTTTGTTCAAAGCGAAGGCTCCCAGAACAATGAAAGGAAAAGCAGAATCGGAAACCCTGTCTCCATCCACACAGCTGGGAAGAAGGTGCAGCTCTCAGCTCTCGACCCCAAGGTTTGATGGCCACAGGGGACGGAGGGGACAAACGCCAGGCGGGGAAAAGAGAATCACAGGAGTCCTGTGGGGCTGGATTCACCCCTTGCAAAAGCCAAATACATGCTCCTGCTCCGAGTTTCAGGCCCCCAGAAGGATTTCAGCTGGGGTGGGATGAATGGTGCTTGCTCCCCTTCTTCACAATAATTTGTGGGTTTGTAGTGGCTGCCTACTCCAAAGTGATGCAGCCCAGCCCAGCCCAGCTCCCCTGGCCAGAAGGAGTGGTAACACCCCTTCCCCACAGCCAAAATTGCATCCCCCAGCCCCATCCGGGATGGAAACAGCTGGGAAAGGCTTCGGGTGGGGGAAGCCAGGCGGCTCCTTCGGAGATACAAGGGCTCCTTTCCCAGCTGGCCAGGGAAACGCGTTACCGGGAGGTGAAGTCACCGTCCCTGCTGGGACCTGGCTATTCCGCTCTCCAGGATATGAACTCAGAGGAGCTGTATTTGCCCAGGGAAGAGGTGGAGCCTTTTCCATTTCCCCCATCCTTCCGAAAGGACAGGACGCCTCCCGAGCGGGAAGAGATGGGCCGATAGCACCGGGGGCCAGCGGCCAAGTGCAAGCACTGCCTGAACCTGCACCGGGCACTCCGTGGGGCCAAGGGCCACCCCTGGGCTGTGGGGACCAGCAGAGCATCAGCTCCAGCATGAACAATGCACCTTAGCTCATGTCCAACTGGTTCCCTGGAAGCCAAGGAAGGGCTATCCCAGATACCCTGGCAAAGGGGCTGCACCTCCAGACACTCTCAGTGCTGTCATTAATGCCATACCCAGCAAATGGTGCATTAAAATAATCTGTGGTGGATGTGCTACAGATTGACAAGGGCAGAAATAACACAAAAAGGACTTAGAGAGATTAGGAGAACAAACCCAGTCAGATTCAACCTGGGAAAAATGCAGATTGCAGCATCTGGGGAGAAATAATCCTACGGGCAGCAGGTCAATGGGAGGAAGAAAGAGGGGAAGCAGGATGTGGGGGGACGGTGAGAGGAGCAGTGTGAGCGTGGGCACAGAGGGAGCTGCTGGTCAGGAAAACAACCCTGGCAGCCCTGCATGGGGGGATGCTGCTTCCCAGGGTGCCATCTCCCATCGTGTATTCTGCTGCTCCCTGGGGTACCACCTTCCATCACATACCCAGGGCTGTGAACATGAGAGAGGCTCACAGGGGACATGAGAGGTGAGTGACAGGAGCCAGCAGCGAAGGGCTGGCCTCGCATGGGAAGATTAGGGCAGGTCAGTAAGTCTGGATTAGCTGAGCAACAGTTAATTAGGGAGGGCGGGCAGGGACGCAGCAACCCAGCAACCCACCTACACCTGGAGGGGTTTGACGCTCCAGAGCGGCACGTACCTATTTATTTTATGGTTCTAACAATGAGCCCCAGATAAAAATTAGAGCAGCTGACAGTGGCCAGCAAAACCCTGTGGGCTCAAGGGAGAGTAACAAGGATCCAGCTCCTACATTGTAGCTTGGAGGTTGCAGCAGTCATGCAGCTTCCAGGGCAAGGCTGAGGCTGGAGGACTGGGCTGCCACAGCCCTATGGCACCGTGTCCCCACCAGAGCCAGCCCTGCGCCCGCACATGGCAGCTTGGCACCCAGGAGCTGCTCCAGCCGGTGGAGCCAGTACTCAAAGCACACAGCGATGCGGAGGCTGGAAATCCTGTGACATCCTCCTCCTTTGGCCCCAGGGAAGCTGCCGTGCACCTGGAGCAGGCGCTGCCAGGGAGGACGGAGCGGCTGTCCCCACCCTGGCTGCGCTAATCTGGGCAAGGCACACACAGGATGGGAGGGGAGGCAGCGGGAGGTGAAGCTGCTCGCTCGAGGTCACCCAGAAGGTCGATGGTTCAAGTGCTGCCACTCCTTCCCGAAGCCGCGACACGGCTGGGAACTGGATTTTACTCAAAACTCCCCCCTCTCGCCAGCAGCCCGTGGGCAATCAGCCGCCAGCAGCCTGGGACTAACCTCAGACGGCTGCTGGCGGCCGGAGTTCGGAGTCACACGGTTAAAAATACCTTGCGGATGCCTTTCCTCAACTCTGACCCCGCGAGCCGGTGCTGCCGCCAGCCCCGCTCGGGGACGTGCCAGTGGGGTCCCCTGGGACAGCCACAGCCTGGGCTGTGCAGGGAGGTGGCAGCTGCTGCCTGGGGACTGCCTTTTCCTCTCTAAGAACCATGGATTTCCACTTCTCGGTGGCTGCTGACTATATTCTCCATTGCCAAACTGAAACTCCTAAAGCTGTCTTCCAGCAAATGACACCTGGGCTGTCCGGCTCCCTCTGAACTGCAGCCTGGATCTCAGCAGCTTCAGCAAAATGCCTCCTTCCCTCCGGGACAGAGTCAAAATGTGGCCTCTGGTTCCTGCCAGCCTCAAGGGATGCTGGATGGGTGACTGCTCCTGCAGATTCTGTGGTGCTGCAGCCGTTTGTGGCATCTGCACTGGGAAAGAGTGTAAGGATCTCACCCAGCAGTGGCTGCTCAGCTCCCAAGCCATGATAGATGGGAGGCATCCCTCTCCAAATCCCTTCTCCAGTGATGGTGAGGGCACAGAGGGCACCTTGCTGTTCCCATTCCCTGTACATAGGTCACCTACCAAAACATGTGGGAACTGACTGGCTGCTCCATGCTGCTGCAGGTGGGAATGGGAGAGAGATGGGTCCATCCCCAGCAGGCACAGGCCAAGGTCTCTCCAGCCTGGGACAAGCAACCTGAGAGAGGCAGTCCCACTTCCACTCTCTCCTTTCCCTCCCACGGTGGGGAAGGCAGCATGGTGTTGTCCATGCCCAGAGTGAGGGCTCTTTCCCAGGTGGATCAGACCCTTCAACTGCCCATCTGGGTTTCTGGCTGGCTGGACAATGCCAAAGTGGGAGAAGTCATCGCCAAAATCCTGCCGAGCATCTGCCCCGTGCCTTAGCTGGATTGGGATATTTTCATGCAGCTGTGGCAGTGAAGGATTTTCCTGGGGTCTACAACAGGATTCCATATGCAGTGGCAGGAGAGGGACATGACAGCTACATGACCAGGATGTCCTGCACCACCCTGCATGTCCCCACATGGAAGCAGCAATCACTTAGCAGCCGGTGACAGTCTGTGTCCTGGGAGAGGCATCACCCCTTCCCCGTGCTGGAAGCAGGAACCCGCCCCAGGGTCCCACACCCACCTTGCCATCCCTTCAGGGCCCTTGGTGACTGCTGAGTTATTCTGGGCACTGCGTTCCTGACCCCCTCCCCTCGTCCCAGCTGCTCCGGGGCCGGCAGGGAGGGCAGCGGGTTCCTCCCATTGCCCAGCCCGGACGCCAGAGCCAGGCAGCAGCTGCTTGGGGACCAGCTGGGGACAAAGGCGACACGGAGCAGCCCCATCCCCCCTCGTACCTTGGAAGGGACAAGGGCTGATTTACAGCAAGGTCAAAGGCATCACAATACAACTCCAACAGAAAAGGAGGAGCTGGATCTGAGGACCCCCAGTCCATGAGCTGAGCTCTGGTCAGCAGCTCCCCATATAGGGGTCAGGAAAGGGTTTGGGGGCAGCACATCAACACCTCCCACCCCCCAAAGAACAGGCCCACCTCAGCACCAGAGGTAAACAGAGGCAGAGGCAACATCCTTGGCTCCTTGTCAAACCAAGGTTGTGCCCAGCTTCCCGCAGGGACCCCGCTGCCTGTGGGGACCCCTCTGCCACGTCAGCCCCCTCCATCCCAGCCCTGCCTGGGCGCTCCCCACACCCCGTCCCGCCGGAGCGGTGGTGGGACACAAGCCAAGGCCTGCCCGCTCCCTGGACCCCTGCCGGGAACCCGATCTGTTTATGCCTTCCCAGCGTGGCGGGTGCGTGTCGGGAACGGCCCCGGCAAGCCCGACTTGGCGGCGCAGGCAGGACGTGGGAGCGAGCCCTGAAACCCCCACCTGCTGCCCCGCAGCATCCCGGGGGCTGCGCGGAGAAAGTGGGGGGAGCACAGGGAAAAATGGGACCCTCCTGCCTCCATCAGCTCCTTTTTGTAGGAAAAGGCACCACTTCTTGCTCTGTGCCACCCCTCCTGTGGCATCCCGTGCCCCCCACCCTGGCTGTGAGATCATGGCGAGTTGCTCCATCCCCAGGCCTGGCAAGGAACAGCTTTCTGAGCTGTGGCAATCCTTCTGGGAAAGCACTGGGAGAGCCAACTAGCCCTGGAAGCTGCACTCCCTCCTTGGAAAATGAGGTACCATTTTTGCAAGCACATGGCCAGCAACACATGTGGGTGCAGAGGGCTGATGGCCACAGGCCAGTCCCTGTCCCAGGGTCTGGGCTGTCCCCCACTGGGGCTGAGAAGAGGCACCCACCTGCACTGCTCCTGGGAGGAGAGGTTCATCCAGGACCACTCACCTGGTGTGAATTCAGTCCCACAGAGCCACAGGCATTTGGAGCAGGCTGCAGTGGAACAGAGTAGAGCCATGACTTTGGGGACTCAGAGCTGGACACCTGCACATCCACACCAGGTTTGGGGTGGAAGGAACAGAGAAACAGCTCCAGGATATCCATGTGCTGCTAAATATAACCAGTGGGACAGATGCTCCAAGACAGGGAGTTTCCTGCACCTCCACACTGTTGAGCAGGAAACTGAGGGCTCTCCCAATGCTTAAGTAGCTCTTGAGGTTTGGAAACAGAGCAGAGTCAGAGGCAGCACCCCAGTCTGTGCAGGAGCCTCCTTCCCTCTAAGGAGGAGCGTCTCCCTTCTTTTTAAACCAGCAGGATTAGCAGGTACTGGTTCAGGGAAGCCAGGAGGGCTCATGAAGCCCTTCCCATCTGTGTCATCCCCACAAAACCAAACCAGAGCTGTTTCAGACCAATCAGAGCAGCCTGGCCTGCAGCCCAAGGCAATCCCTGGGCCATGGCCGTGCTGGACCCCACGCTGCTGGCCAGACTCACTGTGTCCCTGTGTCCCCCACGTAGGCAATGATTAGCCACCAGGGAGGACTCTGGCCCATTTTGGAGGCCACTGAGGCAAGTGGTTCTCACGTGGCCTTGCAATGGTGGGGACACATCCCAGGTTCCTGAGGGGCCACACCAGCTGTGAGCTGGGTGTCCTGCCCAGGGAGACAGGACACCCATGGAAGGAGAAGATCCATGGGGATCCCAATCCCCAGCCTCCATACTGCTGTTTGCACCCAGTTCACCTCCAGCTGGAAACCCCCTTCAGGCTCATCCACGCCTGTCCTGGCAAAGAAACACGGCAATGCCTCACAAGGGGCTGCTCGAGGGGGAGAGCGAGGCAGGCAGCCCCTGGGATCAATGCTCCATGGGGGCAAGAGGCACCTGCAGAATGGGTGGCAGAGCCTGAGCGAACCTCGCTGCTGGGGACACCTCGGTGACAGGCACCTGATGCCCTCGCCATGCTCGCCAACTCCCTTCCAAGCAGACAGGGCCTTACACAACGTGCCGTGCCCAGGATTACGAAACCCCAGGAGTTTTCACCCCTCCCGGCACAGCCGCCCACCTCGGACTGCCGAGCCAGACCCAGCTCTGGGGATGGCACCGGGGGAGGCCGGGGCAGGGGTCTGGGCACGGCAGCGGCGCCGGGGCCACGTGCTCCCTGCGCAGCCTTGGCTGGGGCCCGCGGGGAGCGGCGCTGGCAGCGCTTGGCGGAAGCGCAGCCGGACGTGTTGCACCAGGCCTGGGATGCTGCGGGAGCCGCATACCTGCCTGGCGCAGGTTCTCCCTGCTCCCTTATCTCGCCATCGCAGCCCTGCTCGCTCCCAGCTCCGGCCTTTCTCCCCGGGGTTGCAAGCGGCTCGGGGTGGCTGCGCGCCTACCCCGGGCGGCATCCCGCAGGAGCGAGGGATGGGCCGGAGGATCCAGCCCTTCCCTGGGAGGGTAGAGATCATCCCGACAGAGCCGTTTCCAAGCAGTTTGGGCATCTCCAGACAGGTCTGTGACTCACCAGGACACCTCGGCAAGGCCTGGGTGATATTACAGCCCTAAGGTTCAAACAGATCCCTCCCTCTCCATCCCAGGCGGGATTTTTTAGGGAAGCCGGGATGGGATTTCGGGGGAGCCGGAATGCTTGCAGCTCCTCCCCACCCTCTTGCTTGCTAGAGCAGCCAGAAAAAAAAAAAAGGTGGTTTATTGTTATTTAGTTTCTTGCCCCTTTCATACTCCTTTGCCGGAGTTTTTGCCAGCGGCGGGCCCCGGGTCTGGCGGGGATCCAGGACAGCCGAGGCGCTTTTAAAAACAAAGCAGGGCGCGTGCATGCACACACACACGCACACGGCATCCAACCCCACTTTTAACTCTTGCTGGAGCGATGCTGGTGGAAGCATCCATTTCCAGCAGGAAACCATCTTACACGTGGTCCATCGCCACTTGGATCCAACAATTCACCTCCCACCTTCCCAGGAAAACCTCCTTGCAGCACTGGGATCCTGACAGAGAGGTGGCAGAAGTGATGCTGGTCATTGTCGTGGTCCACCAGCTCCCTCCAGGAACCAGCCGAGCCAGAGGATGGAATGCCTGTGCTGGCAGTGTCCTTGCCACGTCCCCTTCCCTCCAGCCCTGGGGAGCACCGTCCTGGTTCTGCCACCCGTGTGCTGCTGAGAGCCGGGCACACGGTGTCCCAGGGCTCGGGGCTGCCCTCCCTGTCTGTCTCCAAGCTGTCGTCATCTGAATTGTCCCGTGTTTCTGGGTCAGACAGCCAAAATGGTCTCCGCAGCCCTTGGGAAGGGGCAGCTGAGTCCCCTGGTCTGGGCTGAGTCACCAGGAAATGCCCAAGGGATGGAAATTCCCCTCCTGTCCCAAACCTCAGCCTCCTGCCTGTGACATTGGGGATGGCTGCCAGCCTGGCTCCATCCAAGGCCCTGAGGGACCTCCACATTTCCAGGAGATCCCAGATTCCCTGGGATACCCCAGTGCTGTCTGGCTATCTCCAAAGGATGGCAGCATGGCCTGGAGCAGGCTCAAAAGTCCCCACATTTATCTCTTTCCCCAGAATTAGCCTGGTTTTCCCCCCATTCTTTTACAGACACAAGAAAAGTCAGCTGCAGTGGCCCAGGCTGACAGCAGGGACCACAGGCTGCCCTGCCCATGGGTGTCCAAAGGCTGGGGACAGAAATACAGCCTGGGGACAGGGGGAGACATGGAGCTGTGAGCACAGGGAAATGGGGTGCAGAGGGGCAGGGGCTGTGCCCAGCGATGCCCAGCACAGGCTCCTCCATCTCCCCGTGTGACGCTGTTTGCTCGTGCCTTATCTCCTGCGCTCGGCACAGCGACGCTTTCCCTGCTCCAGTGGCAGCCGGGCCCCTTTCCAAACACAACACCTGTTGGAGCCCAGCTTTGAAAACCAACTGTCCCTTCACTCCTTCCGCTGCCCGTGCGGGGCTTTTCCTTCCCAGCGACGGCAGTGGGAACGCCAGGATGTGGATGGGAAAACCCACCCAGCAAACACCAGGCTACCAGAGGAGACCCCCCTTCAAATGAGGTCAGGAGCCACAGGAGGAGGAAGAAAGGATGGACCCCTCCTTGCCACGGAGCTGCAGCCCCACCACCATCCAGCCCCGTGGCTGCCGCACTCTCCAGAGCCTTTGAAGCCTCTTTTCTCCCGCTCCCACCGCCCACCCACCGCAGGCTGGTTCAGGAGCAGGTCTGGGCACGCTGTGGGGTGGTGGGGTCCCCGGCACGGGGCCGCCGCCAGCCCGGCTCCCCGGGCACGGTGCCTCGCCCCGCTCCTGGCTCAGTCCCGGAGGAAGAGGGAGTTTTGCCCGTTTCGGCAGAGTTTCTCAGCGTCTCTCCGCAGGCGTGCCCACAGCCTTTCCAAGCCCGAGCGCGGCTGCGGAGCCGGTCCAGCCCGTCAGACCTACAGCGTGCCGGGAGAGGAGGGGAGGACACAGCCAAGGACGCTTTGGGAACTCATCCTCAAAACTTGGGCTTCAAGGGACGTGGCCAGGGCCACACTTGTGCTCGGTGGCAGAGCCAGGTCCGGCCGCTTGCACTGCCTGGGGCGGGACTGGAGCAGGAAAGGTGCCCAGGCACCCCTGCACCACTGCCAGCAGGGGAAGCCATCGTGTGTAACAGAGCCTGATGCGATAAGGATCCTGCCCAAGGCCAGTCTTGGCTCTGCCCTGCAGCCAGACCAAGGAGTACCCACGGGTTTGGGACAAGCCTCCCTTGGTAGCAGCAGCGAAGAGGAGGATGGTCCTCCTCAGTAAGGGAGGGCTTGCTGCATGGCACAAAGGCACATCCAACATCGGTCCAAAATAACTCCCAGATGGCAAAAAGGAGCAACTTCTCCCCCAAACAACTACAGACCTGCTGCTGCTGGGAGAAGCAGAAATCCCGGCAGGACATGAAAGGAGGGCGGGTGTTTCTGCAGGACAGGAACACAGAGCGCCGGTGGCAAAGGCTAACAAATCACAGGAGAGATATTAAACCTCACACTTTGAGGCTTAAGCTGATACAGCTACTAGGGATTAGGAGGAAATTCAAAGGGGAGAGAAGGAGTGAGTTATCCCATATCTGCCTGCTACAGTCTCACAGCACGCGGAGCAGCATCGTCCCTCTCCTGCCAAACTGGACGGTGGCAGCAGCATCCAAGGGCTGGCACAGCTCTTGGGAAAACCTTAATGTGCTTTGTGCTGTCAGGACACAGCAGTGAGAGGCTCCAACACAGGCATGGAGATAAAGCCAAGACCCCTCTGCAAGCTTTCCTAGCATTTAACAACTTGCTAGGTCATGGCCCAGACACAGCCACATCCCAGGAGCCCACTCCAGTCCTTAATATATCTCAGGTCTGGAAAGTACCAACATAGCTGGTGAAATGGGGCAAGTGGCTGATCGAATCTCCTCAAGGCAGCAGCTGAACCCCAGCAGGGCTTCGCTCCCTGTCCTTGAGAGTTTCACACCAGTTTGCTCAGCTGCTGCCCTTTCTTTGCACTTCGCACACGTTTAAACAAAAACCTTCACCACTCCCTCAAGGAAGGCAAACAGTGAGTCCAGCTCCCATCGCCTTCCACGGCTCCTCCAGCCCCCAGCTATCACAGGGGCATCCCCTCTCTCAGCATCACCCTGGCATCCCCCCAACCCCTGCCCCTTGGTCCTGCATCCAGGCATGGGGACACCCAAACTTTGCCGAGCACCGTCCAGCTCCAGGAGCCTGTTGCCCCTTCCCAGGATGAGATCCCTGGCCAGAGGGGCTCTGCCTCTCGCCTCCCCCGGGAGCCCCAGCCCCTCAGTGCTGGCCCTGGCCGGGCCAACTGGTGCATTGTTGGCGAGGGCAGCAGCCCAGGGACGTGATTGATCGCCGGGGAGAGAGGCCAAAGCCGTGACGGGTCGTTTAACAATTTCAATTAAACTCTGCAGCGCTCCCGACGCAGAGGGGAGGGGAGAGGGAGAAGGAAAATAAAAAGCGGGATGTTTCCACTGCCAGGGAACCTCAGCAAAGCACGGCTGGCCCGGCAGGAGCAGCCTGGCTCTCCCAGACCAGAACCCCCTCCCTGGCTGCAGGAGTGACCGTGGTGGCGTCGCGCCGACGTCCCTTTCCCGCAGGCAGGACAGCTGCCCTCACCTGCCCTTTCCTTCCTGGCTCCTGCCCCCAAAAATCTTGTCCCTGCCCACCCCAGCACCTCGGAATGAGAGGTGCTGTGACCCATTTGTGCGGCGGCGCTTGCGCGGGGAGGAGGCTGCGCACGGAGAATATTAAACAACGTGTCCCTGAAGTTCCCGCTGCCGGGACTGGCGCTTGGATTTTGCTTACGTGCGGTGACTTTTTTAGGCACAGGAAGCCCCAGAGGGCTGATCACAGCGATCGAGCTCCCAATCCACTGAGACAGCAGAAGGACTCTTAGAGGGATTTAAAAAAAAATAGAATTAAAAAAAAAAAAAAATCAGCATCTCAGCCTGTCATATGGAAAAGGCACTTTAATGAGCAGCAAAGGCAGCAAATGCTTGGCTCACATGGCATCGGTGAGAGGAGGGGGAGGGAACCATAAGGGATGGGGAGCACTGGTGCCCTCCATGCCAGGGATGAGCCTCCAGGACCAGGCAAGCCCCCACAGCAGGTCAAGCACAGGAGCCCCACTGAGGGCTTGCAGCAGCGGCCTCGGAGGGGTCAGGGGTTTTTGCCCCCTCCTTATAAAGGAATAAAATGAAAATAAGCCGAGGGAGCTGCTGACGCCGCTGCAGCGGGGGAGTTAAACACACATGTTCACGTGGGTGCCCCACGGCTGCAGGGCGGGGAAGACTCCAGAGAGAAAACAGACGGGATTGAACTGGGAGAGAGTTACTGGAGGGTACGGGAGAAAACAAGTGTGACTTCACCCCTCTGGGTGTGCAGGAGGAGGAGAGCCACGGGCACCCCAGCCTGCACACACTGCCTGGCCATGGGACACCAGCTCGGGGGACAGGGCTGTGTCAGCCAGCAGGACACTCACGTCCTGACGTTATTTATTGCCTTGGGGGTGTCCTTCAACCCACCCACATGGGCAGACTGCTCTTGTTCAGCTCAGGGACCCTGTACAGACACGGTCCCCGAGCAGCAGAGGCAATGGCACCCAGTACCTTCATCCAGGGAAGGGGCACCAGATGCCCCCAGTCTGGGGAGGAGGTGGCTCCCAGCCCTTCTGAAAGCCCAGCAGTTGGGATTTGCAAAGTTCTGGCTCCAGTCAAAGCTTTCCAGTAGATGACCCAGGAGAGCTGATCCCCTCCTCACGTTTATATTCCTCAGCCGAACTCGGGTTTCTCCGCACCAGCCTCTCTGCTCTGAGCTGCTCCTACGAAGCCTTAAAGCTTCTCCTGCCTGAGTTTCCCTTCTCCCTCCGCCGGACAGCTTATTCCCCTTCAGCTTTCCCACACACACCCACGAGACCCCCCACGATGAGCAGCCTTGGCAGGGGGATCCACACTGCCACAGCCCGGGCAGCCAGGGTGCACCTTCCCCCCGCCAGGTACAGCACCGAGAGCCCTTTTATTTACTTTTCCCAGTTTCCTTCTCTTGGTTTGTCAGGAGAAATGGCCAGGAGCTCAGCTCTATACAAGGGCTTCGTGGCACTGGCCACGATCTCCTCCACCTTTCCACCCTCCCCATCTCCTCCAGACGCCGTGCAGCGTCTGCAGGACCCCAGTGCCCTTAGGGACACCCCCAAGCCCTCTGTTCACTCCAAGCTGTGCTTGCTGCTGACCTTCCTGAGAGCACACGCAAGAAAACAGCCCTGCTGAAGGGTTAAACATTACCAGACTGAAATTCAAGGCTTGACGATTGGTTCCAGTCGACTGGCTGGGATGATAATTTTTCACAAGATAAATACGGCCGGGAGTGAGCAGCAACCGCTAAAGACCCTTTGTAGCAGCGTCCCCCCCCAAAGCGGTTCACTTCCCCCCGCCACGGCTGCTTCCCTTCACCCATCCCTGCTCAGTGGCCCACACTCCAGAGCCCCTGGCCCCGAGCCCAAGGGGAACCCCAGCTCAGCTGTAGGATTGCTTACAGCCCAGTCATTCATCCGCACGGGCTGTGCTTGCACTCCCGCCTCCGGCCGCGGCATAACTCATGCGCCGGGGGTCAGAGCCAGCACTTGCACCCCGGCTTGGCCAGCACCGAGACTCACACCCCGGGACTGGCAGGAGTGCCCAGCCAGGGGGAGGGAGCCCACGGCTCTGTGCCCAGGTACTCACTGCTCTTGGACGCCTTGATCTTGGCCACCAGTTTCTGCACGCCGGGTATGTCCCCGTTCTTCACGGCCTGGATCAGCTCCTGCTCGCGCCCCATCGCAGGCAGGTGGGAGCAGCGGCAACGTAGAAACCCTCAGATCCCAGAGGTTTATAAAGCCATGGGAATAAGCCCCTAATTCCTCAAAACACACTTTGATGAGAGACGAAATCCAGCAAGAAAGATGCTTTACAATCCCACAGGGCATAAAAGCCAGGAGGAAGAAGTCTTTCTGTTAAGGGCAAAAATCCCTTTCTGCGTCGGGAGGAGCAGGACCCAGATGGGGTTTGGTTGGAGAACATGCAATCAGGTAAAACAAAAAATACTTCAGTGCTCAGGGACGGGCTCCCGGCAGCACCAGGGCTCTGTGAGACAAAGCCAGGCAGCTCGGGGCAGGGTGTCCGGCGCTGGCAGCATTGGGATGCCCTCAGCCTCTCACAGCACTCCTGGAGCCAGAGGTGTCGTGCTTTGCTCCCTTCAGCAGGCTCTGCTGCGTTGACGAGTCCCTAATTCTTCCCAAAGGGATTATGGGCTCGTTGCCATCTGGAAGTTATAGATCCTCCCTCTCTGGTGCTCATTAGCCCCTTCGTTTCGGCATTCCTCTCGGTGACGGCACTGCAGGCACGCTGGGGAGCCCTGTGCGCGGCCGAGCCCCGGCGCGGCAGCCCGGGACCTGCGGAGGAAAGAGCAGAGTCAGCCCCCAAAGGCCATTTACCTCCCGGCTCCGTCGCGACAGCTTTTGTATCCGTGCCGAAGAACGAATACTTTGACTATATTTAGTCCTGGACGGACTTGGCTCATCCTTGTGTTAAACGGAGAGGGAAGAACCTGTGGAGGGAACCTCCTGAGGGTGCTGCCCCCGGAGCAGGACAGGGGCACAGCTCCTTCCCTGTCCCCCCGGGGCCACACACACCATGTCCTCCCTAAAGGCAGCACACAGGGTTTGGGACACACGACGTCTCCCCCTCTCCTTTCCCGGTGGCACCACACAAGGGATGGAGCTGGGGAGGTTTAGCCAAAGCCCTCTGCAGCCCACGGGAGAGGGTCAGCCTGCCTCACACTCTTCTCCTGTGCACGGATAAACCCTCACCCTCCAAACTTCCCGTGAAGCTCAATGCCCTGGGACCCAAGACACTCCTTCACCAGTTCAAGAGCTCTCTCTGGCCCCAGTGAGGAGCTGGGTGTAATTCAGCAGGACGACTGTGCTCAGAACAGGATCCTGGCCAGCCAGGGTACCCTGGAGAGGGCACGGGGTCCTGCAGGAGCAGTTCACATGTCCCAGCCTATGCTCCCACACTGTGCCCGGGCTGCCCAAACTGTGTGGCAAGAAAATCCCTCCTGGTTCAGGGCCATGCATCTGGCAGGCTGCTCTGACGCCAGGGAGGAGCGTGCGTGCAGGAGAGCAGGGAGCGCACACCGTGCCAGCTGCAAGGCCATCGCCAGATCACCCCTCAACTTCCCCCGTGCCCATCCAGGGCAGATCAGAACCAGCTCTGGTTCCCCCAGCCACGGCTCAGCGGAGTCTCCCTTCCCAGAGCGCTCGCCCTCCACAGTTTATATAACAGCGGGTGTCGCTTCCTCCGAGCAATCGAGGTCACTGTTTGGAGGATGGAAATCACAGGGGAGAGAAGGCAACGATGACAGGTCCTGTTGGGGTGGGGGCAAAACCAGGAGAATCCCATGGCATAGCATTGCTCAGCTGGGAGCTGCAGCTGCCCATAAACACGGACTCCTCAAGGGTTCCCCGTGCTCCAGCGCTCCCCAGGCTGCAGCAGTACAGGGCAGACGGAAAGATGACCCTCAGGTACTGGCTTAGCTTCTGGGACAAGGGGTGTGTGATTCCCACACTAGAGTGGAGGGTTCTCCCCCCACCCACAGCTCACGCAGCTGATGAACCCCTCGGCACTGAAGCTGGTGCCCGTCGGGGTCAGCTGTCACCTCCCCTCGTCCTGGGGCACCTGCACAAGCTTATCTACCTTACAACAAAGTTTCAGCCACTTGACTCAGACTAACCTCTTGCCGCAAACAAATCCCCTCCCGAAACCTCCTGAGCTGCACCGTCTTCGTTTTATTTCGTTTAACCCTGTGCACTGCATCCAACTCCGTGCTGCCCCTCAAGAGCGCTCACAAGAAGCGAACGTGAGGCGGTGAGACGACTTTATATTTGAAAAGTCTGCCCGGCTTCTCTTGGAAAACGGCCCCGGTGCTGCTGCCTCGGCTCCCGGAGCACTCGGGGCTCAGCGGGCAACTCGGAGGGTCCGACAGCTCCGAATGCCGACCTGCGCCTCCTCAGCCTCTCCACAGAGGAGCAGCGAAGGTAAAATTCGAGAAACGCACAAAGCTGGAAAAGCAACAGCAAAACATCCCTCCCACACGAGCAGAGCTGAGCCTCCAGCCCAGGAATCCACCTGGAGAACCAAAGTATCCCAAACATTCCCGCAGCCAACGGCAGCGCCGGGGAAAAAAAGGAGGGAGAAGAGGGGGGAAAAAACCCCCAAACAAACCCAAACCAGTTACGTAAGTGGCGGAGGAAAGATGCGAGGGAGCCGAAGGCACCCACCCGGGTCCCGAGGGGCGGCGGGGGCAGCTCGGTGCCCCCGGGAGGCTCCAGCCCCGCTGCGGGCGCGGCCGGGCGGGCAGCGAGGGGGGCCCCGGCGGCGCCTCCGCCTCCCCCC